>CM040424.1:95982442-96575025 GCA_022702705.1 Papilionanthe hookeriana x Papilionanthe teres | reverse complement strand
ACATAATCCAAATGACATTCTTCGAAAAATAAATATTCCATAAGAACTAGTAAATATTATATTTTTTTGATCCTCAAAAGCGATTGAAATTTGATGATAGCCGGTATATCCATCCAAAAAATAATAATATTTGTGCCCAGCTAATATATTCAATATTTGGTCTAGAAAAGGTAAAGAAAAACGATCTTCCCTAGTGGCGGTATTTAATTTTTTATAGTCAATACATATTCGCTACCCATTGACTTTCTTGTTGGTATTAATTCACTTTGCTCATTTAAATCTACTGTGACTCCCTCTTAATTCAGAACGCAGTGAATTGGACTTACTTAAGCATTATATGAAATAAGATGTATTATTCTAGCGTCTAACCATTTTAAAATTTTTTTCTTAACTACTTCTTTCATCATCGAGTTTAATTTCCTTTGAGGATCAGCCTTAGGTTTATGATGTTCTTCCAATAAAATTCTATGCAAACAAATCAAAAGACTAATTCCTTTAATGTCAACTAAAGTCAATCTGAATGTTTTTTTTTATCTTTTTAAAATTTCTAATAATTTTTGCTCTTGTGATTCGATTAAATCAAATGATATATTAACAGGTAATGTAGATGGATCTCTTAAAAACACCTATTTTAAATGAGTAGGTCATATTTTCATTTCAACTTCAGGTGGTTTTATAATTGAACGAATGAGATTTTTGTTATCATTTTCGATAATATTCGATATCTCAAATCTTTCATGAACATAATCTAACTTTTCATTTTCTATCTCATCGTTTCTATCTTCCCTCTCATCCTTATCCTCATATTTCAAATCTTTTTGATCTAATTTCTCTTCAAACTTTTCCTTAAAATGCTCATTACTCAGATAATCACAAATTTCCATTCTGAAACATTCATTATCTTTTTTGTCGCTGGATATTTCCTGGTTTTTGATATATTAAATATTACTTCTTGATCATTAACTCTCATAGTTAATTCTCTTTTCTTGAACATCTATCTTGGCTCTTCCAGTTACAAGGAATGGTCTCCTTAAAATAATAGGAATTTCTTTATCTTCTTTCATATTTAAAACAATAAAATCTTGCGGAAATATAAATTTATCAACTTTTACCAATGTACCTTCTATAACTCTTTTAGGATAGGTGATCGAACTATCAACTAACTAAAGAGTTACAGTAGTAGGGGAAACCTCTCCTAAACCCAACCTTCTAAAAATTGATAGAGGCATCAGGTTAATATTGACTCTCAAATCACATAAGACTTCCAAAAAATATTTCACCAATAGCGCAATGTATAGTAAAATTACCAGGATCTTTTAGTTTTTCTGGAAGCTTTTTCTGAATAATTGCGCCACACTCCTCACTAAGCGCAACATTCTTGTTATTTGTAAATTTCATTTTCTTGTTAAGTATATCCTTCATAAAATTCACATAATTTGAAATTTGTTCTAAGGCTTCAACAAATGAAATATTTATAGTTAATTTTTTAAGGATTTCTAAAAATCTTGAAAATTGTTTATCTCTGTGTTGTTGTTCAATTTTTTAGGAAACGGAAGTAGAGGTTTTTTACAATAATTTTCATTGGTTTAATTGAAGATTCCAAATTAGGATATGCATCATCGTTACCCTTTTCAATTTCTATCATTTCCTTTTCCTTTTCAATTTCTTTTTGTACTCTTATTTACAATTCTTTTCCACTTTTTACTCACCTTAATTTGCTCTTTAGTTTGAAGAATTTCTGAAGGTCTATTACTAAGTGCAGTAGCAATATGTCTCAATTGATTTTCAATATTTCTAATAGCAACTCCTTAACTTTGTAATTGATTATCTTGACTCTGTAATTAATTCCCCATATTTAATAAAAATTATTCAATAGACAATTTTTTCTCCTTAACTTGTGAGTTACTGATAAAACTTGGAGGATAATAAGGTCTATCATTAAGATTTCTTGATTGTTTGAATTTCCCAATGAATTAATTGAATTGTTATTATTATTCCAATTTAAATTACGGTGATTCTTCCAACCAATATTATAATAATTAGAATAGGGGTTATTGGTTCTATTATTTTTGACATTCAAAGTCTCATAAGATGGTTGAGATTCTATTATTTGTCCCAATGAATTTTTCTCTAACGCAGGAGACGTTTCAGAATAATTCATCCCAATTTAATTTATTTTCTTTGATATAACAATTTAAGAAGCCAAAATAGATATTGCATCATAATCATGGATACTCGCTATTCTTTTTTGATATACTTTTTCAGAGGAACATTAAAAATTATTAGTAGTCATCTCCTCTATTAAAGAATATGCTTCATCTAAAAATTTTGACATTAATGAACCACCAACAGCAGCATCGATAATAGATCTAAGAGATTCAATTAATCTATTGTAAAAGGGTTGAATTATTAACTAATCTGGTAAAACATGATGTGGACACTTTCTCATGAGATCTATAAATCTTTTCCAAGCTTCGTATATTGATTCTCCGTCGAACTGACAAAAAGATGTAATATCGTTCTTAAGGTTAGCAGTTTTTGAAGGTGGAAAATATTTTGCAAAAATTTTTTGAAATAGTTCTCCCCATGTTTTGAAAGATCCAGATGTTAATGAATTTAACCACACCTTAACTTTATTCGTTAATGAAAAAGGAAAAAGTCTAAGTCTAACAACGCCATTGGACACTCCATCATATTTAAAAGTAGCACACAATTCTAAAAAAGTAGCAAGATGTAAATTATGATCTTCAGTAGATGTTCCCTCAAACTGATTATTTTGTAACAGTTGGATAATAACAGATTTAAGCTCAAATGAATTAGCAGTAAAATCAAGATTTTGGATAATGAAATGAATTTCATCTGCTATAGGATAAGCATAATCTCTTAATGGTCTCTGTTGATGTTCGTTTTCAATTCTTTGATTATCTAAGTTGTTCTCCATTTTGTTTAAATTTTCAGATTCTTTTTGTTGTTTTCGAATTATTCTAATAGTGCGTTCTAATACTGGGTCGTAAGATATTAAATCTTCAGATCCAATACTACGCATAAACAAGCACAATCAACACACTTAAAAATAAGCAATATTATAAATCAGACAAAAGTCTTTCACATACTACTAAATTTTCCATTCCTTTCCCCGACAATGACTCTAAAAACTTGATACTGTGTTTTTGTATTTTTATATATTTTCTTATAATCACCAGAATACAATCGCAGATATACGTATCGCTCAAGTAATACATGACTCTAATGGAGTCCTAGTTATCGATCACATAGGGAAGATGTAAATTTATGATAGTAGCACTAAAACACAGCGTTCAAACTATATAAAACTTACAAGTGAAAAACACAAGTTGACAATGTTTAATGATGCTAATAAAACTAAGTTTACCAAATACTTTCCAAACTTCAAAGTAAATTTATTAATTCTAAACAATGCTTTACTATTTTGTAATGAAATGTTCAAATTGGAGAAAGTATAATTCCCCTTGCAATGAAGTTATGGCTAATGAAAGATTTAGATTGTTGGAAATTGTATTGTGCCAAATAAAGCATTCTTATTCTTTACCCTCTTTAGAGTGCATAAAGAATATTGGCTAATCATAGGTTTAGTTCTTAAATTCGTGGTTAGGCTGAGAGGATACTGACTCTCACTTCAGAGCTTTCGCTTTTCCATCGCCTGAGGGCTAACTCTCGCTTTAGTTTCCAAACACTCGGATCAAATTGGGGATTTTAGTCTGTCACCCTTAAAATCTCTAATTCTACGCCCAACAAAGTATATTTTCCTATTCATTTGCACTCAATCCTATGGACTACATTCTCATCCATGGAATTGAATGTGATTCTCACTTTATTATAGAACTCATGGTCCTTTCAGATCATACGTTTCACAACAAATTTTAACATTTCAATTGGCCAGATCGAAAACTAAATGAAGTATAAAGTGTAAAATCATCACAAGTATTTAACATTTAAATAGCATGTCGAATCGATCTCTTCATTTTACCTTATCTCATTGCAAAGAGAAAATCAAAGAAATCTACTCAGAATTCATAAGGAAGATACGACAAAACACGGATTATATATATAATAGCAAGTTCATATAAACAACAATTAATAAACACAACTTATTTGAAACTCTTCCCTAAGCAAATATCTTGAAGTTTCTTTGAATCTCTTTCTCTCTTACAACAACACTCAAAACTCACACCAAACAAGACTCTACAATGACTAAAGTTACACAGCGACTCTTTCACTTACACACCCTGACTCCCCCTTATTTCTAGCATTCAAACACTCTAATATAGTGTAGGGACGAATTTCCCAAGAGATGCCTCAAACAACCTTCCAAAAATCGTCCAAATTGTTTGAATCTGCAAAAAATCGCGAGTAACCCGTCCTGGGCGCCGTCCGGGCCAAGGCTCTGTCAAATGGCGCCGTCGGCGCCTGAGTGTGGTTCTGAAATCTGCTCCTTTCTGGATGTGGGCGCCGTCGACGCCCATCTTGGCGCCGACCTGGGCAATATTCCAAAAATGTCTCATTTTACTCCAAATTTCGTTATTTTTGCTTACTTTTTACTCTAAATGTCAAAAATCAACATACTTGCAACAAAATATATCACCAAAAATGAGTATTAAATATATATGAAAAATCCAACATATATTTGGTGCATCAGTGTCAATATGTCAACTCGTCGAGCCGCTCGGTTTTAATATTTGTTTGCCGAAATTAGTGTTCTGGATGATTTTTAATTAAAGTTTAAACGTTCCTCGTTAAAATTTGCTCCGAGATTTATGACACAGCTCGAGAGTCATGCAGAATGATGAAAATTTATTGATGGCATATCAAATTCAATTTGAATTGCTGAGGTTTAATATGGTAACAAGTGGTTGTGCTAAGGCTTTTGGTGATAACTCTTGGAGTTTTTTATCCCTCTGGACTCTTGATTTAATGTTGAGTTCGGTCTGATGCAAATTTAATTATTGAAAAGCTTATGATGTTGGAATGAGTCCGCTGAAGTTTTGTTGAACTGAGTTAATCGCCTAAGATGTTCCCTGAGACTTTTCCCAGGGTCTATTCATCAAAATGCAGGGACTTGGAATAAAGTTCAATCGAGGCCTGCCAAGTTATATTGATGCTGCTCCTTCCTAATGATGTAATAGCGTTGCAAAATAATTGTATGTAAGCTGAGGTTGGGGTCCTTTTGTTCTTCTTTGAAATTTGGTTATTGGTATTTGCAATTCGCCTTGTACTTTTGCGGACAATTACATCATGGAAAGCTACACAATATGGCATGACTGAGATTTTATGTTCTGCTTGAGCTAAATCCTGCAATTAACGATATTTGACAGGTTGCTGTGGTCGAGGTTAGCAGCTATCAGATGGAAATACCAAGCAAGTACTTTTCTCCTTCTGTAAGTGATCTAGTAGGCCCTGTTGTACTGTTTACATGATTCAAACCTTAAATGTTCAAGTGTTATTCACTAATTCTATTAAAGTGTTCATAGGCTGCAGTGATTCTAAACCTAACGCCTGATCATCTAGATAGGCACAAGAGTATGCAAAATTATGCTGATATAAAATGCAATCTATTTTCCCATATGACGGCTGGCAAGCTTGCACTTCTCCCAATTGGTATGGCCATGCTCATCTTATAATTTGAAAATTTTTGTTTGCCAACAATCTATGGGCATGTTCACAGAGAAAAAAGATTTTGGTTTGCTTTTGTCAGTTTATTCAGCCGTGGATTCAAATATGCCAATTTATCTTACAACCTGACTTGAGTTGCTTTCTTGAGCAATTTTGAAGTGCCAAATTGTGAAAATATGATTTTTTTTCTTGTAGTACATATATATCATGAATGAAATCAATATGGAATTATGGGAATAGATGTTTGCACTCATTCAACTGAGGTTGACTTGACTGGCAGAGCTGAACTTTAATGCGATCGAATCCAGTTAAGCACCTCATTGAATCACTGAAATTTCTGATTTGATCATGCAAGAACCACATTTTTTGTATTATGGTTCAGTCTAGAAAACAAAATTTTACCCTGAATGCGAGATTCACTCAGGATTCCTGATTACGTGTTAGATTTTGAATTAAAAACAGAAGCCTAATCTGACTATTCTTCTCTGTTTCTGAAACTGTCCAATGCATAAAATGCAGTAGTTTTCTTCAGACAACTTTAATAAAAGGTCTGTACTGCAATCTTCTACAGCTGTAATTCGATTTTCTTCTTCTGGAGATAACTGTGGTTGCAGATGCAGCTTTTTCTGCTGCAGAAAACTGTAGTTGAAGACATAACTTTTACCACAGAAAACTGCATTGACAAGAAAATTCGTCTCCTTTTCTTTTCATTCTCCAATTTTCTTTCTTTTTAATATTCTTTTCAGGTGTTTTTCAGTCATCTTCCTTTCTAAATCATTTGATATCTTGTTATGTTTCTTTTTTCTCTTTTCCTCTCGATCTCTCACTTAACTCATTTTTTTGCCATAAATTCACCTCTCTCTCTCTCTCTCCCCCCCCTCCCCTCTTCACGTTGAGAGGATTCAGTCCTCTTTATTTTCTTTGATAATCGGACTAGGTAGGCTTCCCTCTCTTTTCCCTCCCAAAACATTCAATGCCATGTATTTGGAGGTTCATATGGGGTGGTGCGTGTTTAAAGGGTTAGTTGTTCCCTTCTCAATCAAGTCTCGATTATAATTTGCTAAGAAATACTACGATGTACTTACAACTTTTGTGAAACTAATTTTCTAATTGCCTTTAGTTTGATTAGACTTTAAAACACTACACCCACTACACACGGTACTTTTGTCAATAAAAATTTGGAAATAATAAAGATTATGATAATTATTTTAGAGTAGTTATATATCAACAATTAAAATGCAAACGGAATACATGGATTTTATGCCTTGGTTGGACAAAGAGTCGCCCGAAAGATATTGTCGTTGGGTTATTTGGTAAACTCTTAGTTAAGTGATGAGTATGTGAGCTCTTAAGGAGATCCAAGGTTTTGCTAATTTTGCTAACCAACAAAAGGGTAAATTTAGAAGTCAAACTAAGTTTCAAATGAGGCACTACCTGATTTTTTTTTCCTCATGCAAGGATTCTATGTTTCTAGTTTGAGGCTTTTCCTTGGGTGTTGCCCCTCGTGATTAATTCTCTCTTGACCACCTGAGAGAGCTCTCAATTTAGGCTAGTCATAAGACTCTGCAATCATGGTTCAATGAAATATCCACAGATAAAATAATAAAATGTTGGATATGGGATGCTTAGATGCTTAGAAAAGATGGCGGAGAGAATGATGACAAAACTTGCATTGATCCCATAATTTCATCGTTACGGCTTTGCTACCATAGCCTAATTTGGATGGTTAAATGATTAGTTTTCTAATCCTTACCTCATGATCATTTAGTAGTTATGAGTTACATTATCAAATGAGATCTTATAGAGTATTTGATTGGAAAGCCTTCCTTGCTAATTTAAGCGTTTGTTCTCTATCTGATGTGTAAGATGTCACAACTTGGGTTTAGAGTGAAATTCTTAGGAAGGGACAAACGCTCAGATTGTGAAATTTAAATTTAATTTCTTCTATCTCTAACAATTTATAATCCAAATAAATCTGAAGAGTTATTAATGAATGAAATTTAAATTAACTAACAGTAAAATTAAATGTAAAAAAGATTATCTTTTTGTTAGTTTAGTTGCGTTTTCAATAAACATTCTCCCTTTAGTCACTCATTTCCATATCCAAAGTTTCAACCTGAAATTGTTGGTTTGTAATAACGAGTTATCAACAATTTGGTGGATTTTCATATCTCTAAGTTATAGTAACATGATGGAAAAAGATAGGTATGCTAATTAAACATATTGAATCAATATAACAAAAATGATGGTTTATTATGTAATGATGACGATTCAACAATGACATGGGAGCCGAGACAACGTTCCGTGATTTCGCGCGTGGGATATTGTGGAAATTTCTTGTTTATGCGGGAACCTTGATGGGATTCTATCCCAATAGGCCCAATGTGGGTGTTCTTGCTTTGAATTTCTGTCGCCTAGCCTGTGGGACCATTGTTTTATATATATATATATATATATATATATATATATATATATATATATATATATATATATATATATTATTATTATTATTATTATTATTTAAAGTCTAATTAGGATTATTTTAATTTAGGGATATATATTATTTTTTATGTATTGGAGAACTTTTGCTTAGTTAAGGTTATTTGGAGACTTCTTATTCTTATTTTCTTTATTGGATTGCTATATTTTTTAGATTTCTCTTAGGTTGTGTGCAAGTAACCTAATAGAATAGAAATAGTGATTTCTCCTAGACGTTTGAAGGTATATAGACTCAGTGGGTGATGACCTAGTCTAACTAAATCACTGAAAACATACTTAACACATTTCATTTCATAATTCATTAACATGCATATACTTGGAAACGTATAAATCATATGATTAATATATATATATATATATATATATATATATATATATATATATATATATATATATATATATCTATACAAAACTACTAGATCTAACATGAATAAAATATATACCCAAAAGGCTAGAAATGTAAAAGCTGTATAAGGCACACCTAATTACTTGCCTTGGTGCTTCTTACCTATTGGTAAAAGTCAACAACGTAGAGTGAGCAACATTGAGTTCAATGAAATTATAAAACCTAAAATAAGATTTTGTTGATGGAAAAAAAACAACATGCATGCTCAAATGTAACTGTACATGTCCACACATAAGTCACACTTTGCTAGAATCGTATAAAACATGTAAAAGAAAAGCAGGTAATGAAAGAAATCATGAATGCTATGTAAAATATGTATTTCGTTCATTCATGTGTAATCATAAGCATGATTATAAGAGGCTTCTATCTAATCATAGAAATTTCACTTGTAATATAGACCTTAATTATTCTCATGTCATTGAGTCGTCACTGAGCATGAAAGCTACATTAATTATTGATAAATGTTGCCTCCCTCTCAACATAGCAGTTATCCCCATGGTACTGACAGTTCTTTACATTCTATCACCATCTGATCCCAATGGTTCCCAGAATTTCATCAGTGTCTGAGTACTAGGAGTCAAGAATCATACCATTCCCTATCATTCATACTTGCAAGTATTCATATAATAGCCTACCTATAACATCAATTTTGATATTTCTTAAAACATAATTCATATAACAAACATTCATCATAGACATTTAAATACATCATGTGCATGAAACCTAATAAATGAATATCTTATCTATGACATCACTTGTGATATTTCCTAAAGCATAATTCCTATAACAAACATTTACCATAGACATTTCATTTATCATGTGCATGAATCCTAATAGATGAATATCCACAATTAATAATTTCACAAGCATATTTTTCAGATTCATAAAACAATAAATGTCATGTATCGTTAATGGCAATCGATTTGCATTCATATAATAAGTACATTTATTCATTCACATAAGTAAGAAATTCAAAATGCAACATTGTCAAACATAAAATCACATAAAAACCTACAAAAAATTATTTTTTTTTAAGTTAGCACATGATTATTTCACCTGAATTAACGGAGCAGCCCTACAATGAGTTTTCTCAAGTTCATCTCAAACGTGCTGCCTAGTGCAAACAACATAAAATTCGTAAATAACTTAGGATTTTGTAAAATTTTAGCTCATTTTTGTGATTTAAATAAATATTAGTCATTTACATATCTTTACCTCAAATCTTCTCAGCATAATCAACCTTTCTTTAAGACTTCTTTTCTTTTTGTCTTCCTACTATTACCTTAATCCTCCCTTTTCATCGTTGAATCCATGCTAGAAACCTTTTTAGAAGACTACAAACAAAGTTCGTAGCTTTGCACACAAGTTCGTCTCTGATACAGCTAACGAAACGAAAAATTGCCCGATTCATGGCATACGTCAATAAGGAAATGTAAGGAAATGAATGTCTAGAATATCTTAAAAGAGGGATTCCTAAAATCCTATTTCCCCTGACGTCCATAAACGCAACCCGCAGCTCTCTATGGTAGGCACAGATCGCGCCTGATACAGGGATCCGAGCGGAAATCTTGCGGGAAGGAAGAATCGTGAGAGGGGAAGAGGAAAGATTGTGATTTAACGCACCCCCAATCACTCTCAGTCGTTCGATCTAATCAAGTTGCAGATGGGCAGCTTAGTAAGGGAGAGGTTGGCTGACTACAGTGAAGGGTTTAGAGTGAAGATTAGGATTTAATAAGGTAAATTAATTTTAATTAAACTTATAAATTATACTTTTATATCTCCCATTCTAACCAAAATTCATATATAATGCTATATATCGAATTGCTCAATTCGAAGTGTAGAATTCTATAAAATTGATTTGGTTAAAATCCGAGTGATGCAAAATTTGGGTTACAATTTACCATTGCCAAAATTTTGCTTGGTTTTTCAAATTTTGTGTGTTACAACTCTTCCCTCCTTATAAAAATTTCGTGCTTAAAATTTCCAACTTGAACAGAAAGGGATATTTTTGTCACATGCATTCTTCTTTATCTTACATAACTTCCTTTTTAAACTTGGGCTTTATCTTGGAAAAAGGAATTTGTCTGTTTCTTAGCTTCTTAACATCAGTTTCTAAAATTCTTTTAGGCTCAATATAAGTTAGATTTTTATATACTTCAATATATTCATGTGAAATCCCCTTATTTGCATTTGAAACCCATTTTCTCAACGTTGTAATGTGAAGCGCATTATGATTATCTGACATATTAGTCAGTAATGCTAATCTGTAAGCAACCGGACCAATCCCTTTAATTTTAATAGGATTATATACTTGGGACTCATTTTGCTTTCCTCACTAAATATACCTGTACCTATCATTGATCAGACTTTTAGAAATACAGAATCACTAATTTCAAATTCTACTGATTTGTGCATTGGGGCATAATATTTCTGTTGTCATTCATGAGCAGTTTTCAACCTGTATATGTGTAAGCTGATTTTCTTTGTGGCTTCATCAACTAACTTAAGACCTAACATTGACGCACCTACTTTCTACCCAACTTAATAGGGTTTTACATTTTCTGTCATACAGTGCTTCATAAAAAGTCATTTTGGTACTAGATTGATAGCTATTATTTTATGTAAACTCGATCATTGAAATGTGGATTTTTTAACTACTTCGAATGTTGAGAACACAAAGCCTCAACAAATCTTTTAGTACTTAAATTGTCATTTCTGATTGTTCATCGGTTTGTGAATGAAATGCTATGCTAAAGTGTAAATGGGCACCCAAACTTGTTGAATACCTTTCCACAACTTAACTGTGAATCTTCTATTACTTCATAAATGACAATTTTTGGAATTCCATATAATCTGATAATTTATTTGACAATTAATATGACAAAATTTTCAACTAAATCCCCGTCTGTACGATTGGCAAGAAATGAGTTGACTTTGTTAGCTTGTAAATAATTACCCAAATACTTTTATGACCCTTCCTGAATCGAGAAAATCCCATAACAAAATCCATAACAATTTCTTCTTATTTTCATTCAGGTACATGCAATGATTGTAGCAATTCATTGAGTCTCTGGTGCCTACTCTTTACAATCTGACAAGCTTGACATTTAGACATATTTAGTAACATTCTTCATCAAACTTGGGCACCAGAATATCAAATTCAATCTCTTATACATTTTAGTGCGGCATGGATGAATTGCATAACCTAAATGATGAGTTTTATGTAGGATTTTCTATCTCAATCAGACCCATAACTGTAACTTATTTCTGATTACACCATCTTCATCAACAGTCATATCCAATCTCTTTTCTGATTGAAGTTGTTTCAAAAGTTTCATATATTCACTATTAACTTTCGAAGCTGCCTTGATTTTATCTATCAAAGTTGGCTGTGCTGTCTAACTGATATAAATACTCATTATCTCCCGATCTTCTAACTTCCAACCATAAGACATCTATTTCTTTAATTAATTTTAGTTCTTGAGTAAAAATAGCTTGCACTATTTATGGATTTATAAAACAAAGCATCGACAACTACATTTGCTTTGCCAGGAACATACTGTATCTCCAGATCATGGTCTTTGCCCTCTTATCTGTCTCAGGTTCAGCTCTTTGTGTGTGAAAATGTACTTCAAACTCTGATGATCGGTGAAAACTTTGCACTTAACATCATAGAAATAATGTCTCCAAATCTTGAGAGCAAACACTACAACGACTTACTCCAGATCATGCATCAAATATTATTCATGTGGCTTCAATTGTCTGGATACATAAGCTATTACCTTTTTTATTTTTGCATTAAAAAACATCCCAAGCCTCGCAACGATGAGTCATCGTAAATCCGGAATCTTTCTGCACCTGACATAATAGCTAACATTTACACAGTGGTCAAATGTTTTAACTCTTGAAAACTGCGTTCACATGCTGCAACCAGTTCTAATTAAATGTCTTTATTCATCAGCTCAGATAATGACTTTACTATCAGCGAAAATTCTTTAATGAACCTCTTGTAATATCCGACTAATCCAAGAAAAATGCGAACTTCCGAAACACTTAGTCCACGATTTGTTTCACCTTCTGAGGATTCATAGAGATTCCTTAGTCATTGATAATATGCCCAAAGAATGCAATACAACACAATTGAAATTCAAATTTCGACAACATTGCATTTAACAATTCTGCCTCAACAACTTTAATACTATCCTCATATGCTTGACATGATCATCATCGGTTCTTGAATATATCAGAATATCATTTATAAAAATAATGACAAATTAATCCACATAAGGGTTGAATATTTGATTCATCATGTACATAAATACAATATGGTCATTGGTTAATCCAAAAGACAACTAATAATTCATAACGACCATACTTGATCTCAATACTGTCTTATATTATATTTGTCTTCTTTAATTTGACCAGAAGATATTTTGATCTTAGATCAATTTTGAATAATATAACTTCTTCTAATTGATCAAATAAATTATTGATTATGGGCAAGAGATATTTGTTCTTGATTGTCATTCTATTCAGCTCTCTATAATTGATGCCTAACCGCATCAATTGTCTGGAAACATAAGTTATTACCTTTTTTATTTTTGCATTAAAAAACATCCCAAGCCTCGCAATGATGAGTCATCGTAAATTCGGAACCTTTCTGCACCTGACAGAGTAGCTAACATTTATGCAGTGGTCAAATTTTTTAACTCCTGAAAGCTGCGTTCACATGCTGCAACCCTTTCTAATTAAATGTCTTTATTCACCAGCTTAGATAATGACTTTACTATCTGCGAAAATTCTTTAATGAACCTCTTGTAATATCCGACTAATCCAAGAAAAATGCGAACTTCCGAAACACTTATTCCACAATTTGCTTCACCTTCTGAGGATTCATAGAGATTCCTTAGCCATTGATAATATGCCCAAAGAATGCAAGACAACGCAATTGACATTCAAATTTCGACAACATTGCATTTAACTATTCCACCTCAACAGCTTTAATACTATCCTCATATGCTTGACATGATCATCATCGGTTCTTGAATATATCAGAATATCATTAAAAATAATGACAAATTGATCCACATAAGGGTTGAATATTTGATTCATCATTTACATAAATACAACATGGTCATTGGTTAATCCAAAAGACATAACTAAGAATTCATAATGACCATATCTGATCTCAAAACTTTCTTATGTTATATTTGTCTTTTTTAATTTGACCTGATGATATTTTGATTTTAGATCAATTTTGAAAAATATAACATCTTCCAATTGATCAAATAAATTATTCATTCTAGGCAATAGATATTTGTTCTTGATTGTCATTCTATTCAGCTCTCTATAATCGATGCCTAACCGCATAGATCCGTTTTTCTTCTTGGCAAATAATACTGCAACACTTCCAAGCGAGTTACTTGACTTGATAAGACCCTTATATATTATTTCATATAACTGACATTTCAATTCTTTCACAGCTATTCTGTAAGGAGACTTGAAAACTGCATACTTCCTTGGTTGTACATCATTGCCAAACTCAACTTCCCGTTCTGATGATAGCCCTAACAATTCTTCAGGAAATACATTAGAAAATTCCATAACAAATGGAATGCTTTTCAATTCTTGCTTTTATTCAACATCTCTAATTTGGCTAGAAATACAATTTCACCATTTCATAAATATTTTCCAACTTTCACTGTACTAAATAGGGAAGATTGTGCATTTTGATCACATAAGCTATAAAATGGCTTTGCATCAGGCAAATTGAGTTTCATTCACATTTTCTCGCATTCAATTGAAGCAAAATGCTTGACCACCAATCAATCCGCCATATGACGTTGAAAATCTGAATTGGTATGATAATTAACTCTGTTTGTAGTTTCTTATCATGATTATTAACGCGCACTATACATTTTTTATTTGCATAAAAATCACTTAATCAAAGAAATAATAACACACAAGATATGAGTAAAATGTATAATATCAACATGTAAACTGAAGGTGAACTCATCAGAAATGAATGAATGTGATGCACCCGAGTTGAATAGAAAAATGTCAGACTGATCTTGAATCAGAAGCATACTTGTAACCACTTCTTCAGATTCTGTTTTCTTGAGGGGTAATTACAAAACTCCGACTTTTGCTTGTTGTTTAGTTTCGTGCTTTGTAGTTTTCCTATGTTTGCATTGAACGATTTCCTAAAATTGAGTTTAGTTGGATTGAAAGCCTTTTAAAAATTTTTTGGGCTCTCCCTAACTTTGAAATGTTAGCGATTTTTTTATCTCTTTTCTTTTCTTGCAAGCAGTTCATCTGAAGATGCCCTTGTTGTCCACATCTGCACTACTTTTTTGAACCCATCAAACAGTGCAAAAAATGTCTTTTTCATATTTTCACAAACCGGCTTTTCTGACTGATGCTGCTTCTGCTTATCTTTTGATTTAGTCGTCTTACTCTGGAATTTTTCTCCTTTGTCATAATTTTTTCTTTTGCTTGTCTAAGGTTGCCACGGCTGAACTGGAAAAGTTCAGCTCTTTTTAAATTCTACTGGTTCTTCCAACTTGCCTTGAAAATAACTAGCTTCAAATGACGACAACGCTAGCCTCTACTGATCTCTGAGGCAGAACAAAAATCTATGACATTTTTCTTCTCGAGCACTAATATAGTGATGCACATATATGAAAAGAGAAGTGAATTCTACCTTTATATTGCATAACTGATCTAGACCCTTGAGTCAAATTGAAGAATTTATCTTGTAAAACTAATCTGACTGAAGGCGAAACGAACCAATCCTTGAAGTCTTGGAAAAAATCATCTCAATAAATTTGTGGAAGAGGTGTAAAACTGAAATTTCTTTCTCTTTGCCTCACCTTATATCATGAAAGTGGCTAAAACCACTCGCATGTTATCTGGATGAATCATGCCATCCAAAAAAATTTTGATCTTAAATATCCAATTTTTAACAACTTAGGGTCACTAACACCTTTGAATACTTGTGGTTTAAATGTTTGAAAGACCTTCAAGTGTTGATTAACTTCAATCCCAATTTCAGATCTGGATTCTGTACTACTAGATGATCTTTGAATAACTTTTCCTTATTAAATAGGAGGAAATTTAATTGTAATAAGTTATTTAGCATCTAAACTTCATGTTTGCATAGCTCAAAGACATTTTTGTTGATATAATTTTTTTTTAAAAAACCAACAGTGCTCATAATTCCTTCTAGAAAATAATTTTCTAGTTTGAAGAAGATGCAAGAGAAACGAATTTATTTATCTAACATCAGATCTTTAATGTATAACACAGCTTCAAAATTTTTTTCAAATTAAACAGCAGTGCACATATATCTTTCTATGAATAACTTTTCCTGATTGAATAGGAATAATGTGATTCATGTTTGCATCGGCTTAAATGCCTTGCAATTGGTTTTATTTTTTTAAAAAACCAACATGCTCATAATTCTTTGCAGAAAGTACTTTTCTAGATTGATTTGTAATGCAACTAATCTAGCTTATCTACCAACTGATCTTTTAGATTTTCATCGTGTTAATGCAATTTCTCAGATATGCAAAGAAAATAAAAAGAGAAAAATGGTAAAACGGAAACTATCAAATCACCAACAGATAAACGAGAGGATGATAAAACGAAAATGACCGTACCATCAAACCACCTAAACAGAAAAATGACGATGAAAACATTCAAAATACCACCACAAAGAACAAAGATAGAGATATTCATATTGAGATAGGCAGCGAGAGTTGATGGCACTGGGAATGGATAGGGGGGAGAAGGGAGCCGGATTTCTGACTTAAAGAGACAGAATGACCGAGACTGAGAAGAGGATGAGGGGTATTTGCGGCAACAAAGAGAGGAATTTCGGATATTGAAGAGAGCCAGCGACGACATTTTAAGTCGAAACAGAGCTCAAACCATGGAACACAACATCCCATCGCCGTTTCAGCTTGTCGTTTTGTGGCTGGACTTTTTCGAAACGCACAAGATAAGCAGGCTTCCACCTGTTTGACATTTTGGGGATGAGAAGTGACAAAAACGGTGCCCCAAACACGCTCTTAGTCCAATTTTTAACTGATTAAACAAGTCTCTGATTTGGCCTTAGTTCGTGATACCTGTCAATAGGATCCATTATTAATGATTTCACATGAGTAAGGATATATTTTTATGAAAGGTGTAATTTGGAAATATCTACAACAATAAGAGATTGTTTATGCAAATGAAACTTTAACTTTTGTTTGTGCTTAGCCCATGGAAATTTCAGGTTTCTTGAAGCAACAAACTTTCATTTTACATAGAAGGCCCTTCCACGTCATCCATTTGTGTCGTTACCTCAAGCCTAATCAACTTTATGATACATTGAAAAGCAATGAATTTAGAAAGGCCATACACATACTTCAATTCCGTTAAAAAACTTGAGAAATACTGAATTTTCTTGCTTGCTGAATCTCCCTGATTGTTTAAGTTAATAGACTGATTTTTTTTTTCCCTATTGGTCTAAATCAGGTTCAACTATGCACACCAGTTTGCTATTTTGGAATTTTGTTGGGCCATCATTTTTTTTATTTGCGCGTTTATTAATGGTCTTCGATTTGTTGCTGTTTATTTAGTTAGCATAAAAACCGTGAAATTCTTTTTATTTTATCTGGTGCATGATTCTTAATCATTTTCTCTTTACGTTATAAGTTTATGTGCCAGCTTAAATTTGTGAACTTCCATACGAGGATGCATTTTTATCATCACTAATTAGTTGAGTAAATCATTTGTAGTTTCCTATCATACGGGCTTAAAAATGTCATTTCAACATGATACTGAGTTAACCCAAAAGTGTAGCAAACTTTCAAATATTATTGCAAAATACGGGAACCTACATTAACAGGGTTCTTAGAACATGAATAAGAATGAAAACAGCACACACGACATTCTGGGGTGAGGATGAAGGCGGTGAGTGCCGACTAGAAGTGGGTAGGGTGCAGGTTGGGATTAGGGGTTCAACAGTGTGGGTTGGGGGAAAGGAGGGAGACAGTGGTTGGAAAAGGGATAGAGGGTGGTGATTGGAATAAGATGGTTGGAGTGGGGATTATGGTAGCAGGTTGGGGTGTGAGGGAGGAGTCAGGCAGCAGATGGAGTTGTAGTAATGGGGTGCAACTAGCAGGGAACAAGGTGAGGGGGGGGGGGGGCGAGTAGGCTGCAACTGGAGCTTCACCTGTCCTCGGATACTGACTTAGGCAGGGAGAAACTCCGACGACGAGAAATCTGAAACCAACAAAAATTGAAACTCTAAACAGAAAACATATGATATATAACTTCAATTAGGGCAAGGGATTGATTAGCCCCTTGCAAGCCTAGGTTGGACGGGTTCAACTCACTCGCTGGTTCAGCCCTATGTGCCTCGCATCAGTTTCCCAGGGTTGGGAAAGCTTCGTCTTCATTTTTCAAAGCTTCTAGTTCCACGGGGTACGATATCAAATCAGCTACATAGAAGGTAGTAGAAATATTATAGTCCTTTGGAAGGTTGATCTTTTATGCATTGTCGTTTAGCTTCTTAAGGATCCTAAAAGGTCAGTCTGCCCTAGGCTTGAGCTTCCAAAAAGCCCCGACTGGAAACCTCTCTTTCTTCAATCGAATCCACACCAAGTCCCCTTCTTGAAAAGTCACCTTCTTCCTAGTCTTGTTCTACTGCGATTGGTACGTACAATTTTTCTTAGTGATTTCCTTTCCAACATCCTCTTAGAGCTTCGAAATCTTGTGCACCCGTTCCTCAACTTCCTCGCTAATTTCTGATGTCGACAAGAGAGGTACTAATTCAAGTGGATTAAGTAGGTTGCACCTGTACATAATCTCGAATGGGGTGCGTCCCATAGTTTGATTCACAGATTTGTTGCAAGCAAATTTGGCTTCGGCTAGATTCAAATCCCACTGCTTACTAATCTTTCCCACAATGCATCTCAGAAGGTTTTCCAAGCTCCTATTTACTATCTCTGTCTACCATCCTTCTATGGGTGGGCTGCTGAACTGAATTGAAGCTGAGTGCTTAGCTCTACCATAAGGTACTCAACAAGTGACTCAGAAACTTGTCATCCATGTCAGAAGTGATGGTCCTGTCCTCTGGAATTTCTCTCATTTCAAAAGCTTTGTTAGGTGAGCGGTGATGGCATTGAAGCTTTTGATGAATCTCCTGTAAAATGATGTTAGTCCCATAAACTGTCTCAGCTCTGTGAAAGATTGCGGTGCGGTGCAATTCGCAATCGCCTCGATTTTTATAGAATTCATCTGAATGTCTGCACTAGACACGATATAGCCTAAAAAACATACTTGTACTGTCATAAAGTGACACTTTTTGGATCGGTGTATAGTTTTTTTGATCGTAACACCTCGAAGACCATCTTCACATGTTTTAAGTGCTCTTCGGATCGATTGTATACCAAAATATCATTGAAGTACACCACCACAAATTTTCTGATGTGGACACTACTGATTCATTAACCTCATGAATGTGTTGGGCTCATTAGACAATTCAAATGACTTAAATGTCCTATCATCTATTCCATCCTAGGTCTTTAAAGCGATTTTCCACTCGTCCTCCGGCCTTATCCGGATTTGGTGGTACCCATTGCGTGAGTCGATCTTGGAAAGAAGAATGGCTCCGTGCAATTGATCCAAGAGATCCAGACAAGGTATGGCCCAACTGTCAATGCACATCTGTCATGATCCATCTTTCTTGGATACCATCAGGGTGGAGACAACACACGGATTGATACTCTCTCTAACCAATCATCTTGCGATGAAATCCAATTCTTGTTGCAACAACTCATACTCCGTAGGCCTCATTTTGTAGGCAAGCAGATTTTGTAACACTGATTTGGGTATGAGATCTATGGCGTGTTGAATGCTTCTCAGGGCCTGCAATCCCTCTCAAATACTGTCGGTCATCACATCCTGAAAGTCACATAGTAGTGGTTGTATATGTGATGGTATTTCACGCTACTAGTTCCCTCTGGTAGGACTAGTGTCATTGCTACTAGAGCATCCCAAACCCACTGCATGAAGGTGGCTCTCGAGGCTAAACACCTCTATGTCGTCTACGTCTATCACATCCTTGACAGGTAATATCACGATGCACTTTCCATCCTTTTTAAATGAATAAGGATCTGTTTGGAGCAGCTGCAACTTATCAAATAATCTGCTGATAAGCTAATTAAAAATAATCTGCTGATAAGCTAGGTGCGGTGGCTATTACAATTTTTTTTTTTTTTAAAACTAGACCACTGCCAGAAAGCTGCCACCGCATCTAGATAGGTGCGGTGTGAAAAAGTTGTTTTCTGCTTTTTGAAAACGCATAAGCTGTCAAAACGCAGTTTACCCAAACAGGATAGATGCATTTTTAAAACGCCACCGCACCAAATAAGCTGCCCCAAACGGACCCTAAGTTTTCTCGAAGTCATCGTGTAATTGAACTGCCATGACCTCTCTAACAGAATATAACATGCGTCATAGGAACCATATCATGTCACATTTGCTCTTGTAATTGATCTCCAATCGAAAATTCAGCCAAGCACCGCTGATTCACATGTATCTCGTTTTCCCTCTTCAATCAGGTAAGAGAGTAGGACTGGGGACATTTATGTGTTGCCATTCCTAGTTTTTTAACCATCAACGTGGATATTACATTCTCACAACTCCCAAGGTCGTTAATCAAATTGCAAACCTTGCCCTTCTGTATACACTTGGTGCGTAAGATACTGTTTCTTAGCCATGATTGATTCCTCTTCGTATGACTAACATTTCTCTCTTGTCTCCTTGGAGATGAAGTTCTTCCTTTGGATTCTCATCTGATTCCTCTTCCTCCACTCCTGGACGACGCTCTGCGTTGTGAATGAAACAACTCGGCTCGTGGGACAACTGGAGGCTATATGTCCGTAGCTGTGGCATTTAAAGCACCTCTTGACAAGCACTGTACTGGGACCTTTTTCTGGCTTCTTTCCGATAAGATCAGTCTTATTACTTCTCTATCATGTCTTAACAACTTATCCAATGGTACCTTTGTTAGTAGCTGTTGTTGTTGGTGACTGCCTGAATGAGGACTGTTGTCTGTTATGTTTCTGTTGTCTTTTCACCTTCAAAGCTAAGGTCTGGACATCTCTTAGTGACTAATATGGTTGTAATTATACGAAATTGTTGATAGCAGGCTTTAGATCTATTTCTTGGGCTCCACTAACGCACACTTCATCTGCAATTGGTCAAACTATATTGTGAACTCCTCCACTGATAGGTCTCTCTGCTCTAGGTGATGGAGTTCAGAAGCATATCATAGAGGTAATGAGGTGGTATATATTTCCTCTGGCATTTATTTCTACATCTTTTATCACTTGGTCATTACTGCCTTCTCTCTTCCACTCCCTTTGCAAGATTTCCCAACATAGGGAGGCTCTCTTCTTCAACTTGATGCCTACTATTTTTACCCGTTTATTCTGTGGCACTTCCTTATATTCGAAGATTCGCTCAACGGATTGTAGCCAATCAATAGTCATCTAGATCCATACCTCCATCGAACTTCGGTAGATCCACTTTGATGCTGAAATTCTCGTGTCCTCCATATGTGGTCTCCTCTTTCATCCTTCCTGATACTGAATTTCAAAGCGTCTGGGCTTATATTCTTCATCACTGTTGTCTTCCCTGTGGAACGGATTCAGACCTCGTCCCTTTCTCCATTTCGACTCTCCAATTCATGGTCGTGGGTAATCTATCCCAGTGTTCTATCATCAATCTCTGCAAGCCTCTGTTAAACCCAGCGAATCTCTTGCTGTGTCTCATCCCGAGTAAGTTCCACCATGTACCTCTTTGGTGACATGATTAGGATTTGAGGATTGGAATATGTGAGGATAGGAAAGAAAATTTCTAGTTTAGGGGACGTAAGGTGGATGCTAGGAAACCCTAGGATAGGACTAGCTTTAGGGTAGCTCTGATACTAATTGATACCATAGTTAACCAAAAAGCACAGCAAACTCACAAACATTATTGCAAAATATCGTAGTTAACCCAAAAGTGCAGCAACTTCAATAAGGTCAAGGGATCGGTCGACCTCTTGCAAGCCAAGGCTGAACCGTTCCACCTCCCCCCCCCCCCCCACCCAGTCCCTATGCGCCCTGCATCACATGTTTCTAGGATCTTGCAGTATGATATTTATTCCTTAAAACAAGAGGCTTGTTTTTCTGAGACAAAGGAGAGGAACATATTATACTTGTTTGTTTTGTTTATTGGTTCGAGCACACACGTGCAAAGAGAGAACCTTTGTTTAACAGTTTCCGTGGTCAATTTCAAGGCATCCAACTGTCAATTCTTTTTTGCTCATTTGTTGAAATGATACAATCACTTAGGGGCCGTTTTTTATGTTTTTCTTTTTTAATTTTTATTTTGTTTTGTTGATGTTTTAATTTAAATAAAAATGTTAATCAGAGTTGGTTATTTGAAAAACATTCAAAACATCTTTTAGGTGTTTTGAGTATTTTTAAAAATAAATTAATTTATTTTTAAAAATAAAAATAAATTATATAAAAATTAGATCAACTAAACATGTTTTATAAAACAAAAGAAACAGACCCTATAGTTTCTACGTAAAACGCTTTCCTGGTCATCTTCTTGTTGCTCTATATTTCCATTTCCCTGTCAACCACCATAGGGGAATACTTGCAATAAAATTATATTCTTGTTAAGGAGTTGAGATGATGATTTAGTAGACTTGTGGGGCACAAATGTGGCTGCTCATTTTCAAAAAATAAAATTGATCTTCAACTTGAAATTTGCATCTAATTCTATGTTTTATCTGAATGTAAATGAGTCTATTTTAGCTTGTACGTGTTTATAGTGGAACACAGAATTATTTGTATAGTTGATGCTCTGCATGGAAAATCAATTATCAGGTAATCCTTACTTGGATAAAGCTTTTCTCAAGCATGCAAATGGTTGCCAGCTTACTTGGATTGGCGATTTCCCTGGAGTAAAGGTATCTTGAGTTTCTTTTCTGCAAAGTGTTTCTGTTAAAAGTTTATTCTCCATTGATTTGATATTATATACTAGTGTGTAATTGTAGATGGATATGGAAGCAAAAGTTGCAAAGCTTAAATTTCCTACAACAGATGCTGTTGCACATTTAGAACTGAGTGATCTAAGAGCAACAGGCACTCACAACTATACTAATGCTGCAGTGGCGGCATTTTTAGTTCTTGGGTTGGATGTTAGAGCAGATTATCACTCGATAAATTCTATTGTCAAAAAGTTGACCCTTCTTCCACACAGAATACAAGCTGGTGAGTTTGCCATTCTATCATTAATTTACTTTTTTATTGTGCATTTTCCATTAGGATAAGATGCATTGTATGAGATCTTTCAGAGTCTAAAACAGATTATGAATCTAGTTTGCACAAGTCAATTTTTTTCTGGCTTGTATTAAGTATCTATCATGATTAAGTATTATGCTTTCATGATCTCCTCAACGGATTGAATTCTTTTTGCAAGTCCTTTGGAAGGATAGTATTTCTTGACAATATTTATATTATTTTGTTAAGAAAACAACTATTAGAAGAAATATCTATCTATTCCTGATCACGCTGTTGACAAAATTTTGCCAACAACATTCAATCGCATGATGCTGTAAACAAAATTAATAGTTTTTACTGGTGTATATTGATCATTGATTTTATATGTACAATAGAAGAGAGTGAATCTCTTTCACTGTGAAGTTTCTAGTGATGAAGAATTAATTTCCTGATAATTTGACATTGAATATCAGAGAAGTCGAGATTTTGAAGTGAAATTTGACTAGCAGGATTTGACGATTGAATGGATCTGAACGAGTTCATCGAGCGTCTCTAAATAATCGAACATTTTTTAAGAATAAATTGTTCCACTTGACGTAAGGTTCAAACTAGTAGCCACTAAGTTAAAGGAAAAGTACTTCCTTATGATGGGAGAACTTGAAGCACCTTTGAGTGTAAGGGGAAGAATAAAATCACCTCTTGGTTTAAGATGAAAAGGAACTAGCAGCGCATATATCTTCCTCTGCATTATCGACACAATATTTTCATAAAACTCCATAACATGTGCAAAAGAGACTCTTCTGTAGTGGATTATGCAGCTGATTTTGACCAACTCATGTTGAAATGTGAGTTGGTGGAACCAAAAAAGCACACAATAGCTAGATACCTCAGAGGACCTAAGTCAGCTATTCGTAATGTGGCGCTGCTGCAGTCCCTACTTGTTGTACAAACCCTAGCTTTGAAGGTGGAGGAATAGCAACACCACCGAGCGACCGCTACACCTTACAAGAAGACTTCAACCCCCAAATCATGTCGCAAGAGTACACCAATAAAGCATCCAAGTCCGAGGAAAAAAATTAATTTAGAATAGAGAAAAGGGGGAGGCCACCAGTGTTCATGAATCTGTCAAAATTAGGAAGTGCTTCAAGTGCCACTGCTTTGGGCACATTGCATCTGAATGCCAAACAGAAGAGTGATCTTTTGCACTAAGCACAATGTAGTTCAAGAAACAGAGACACCTGGGAGAATGGAGATGCTAGAGAGGCGTACCAGCATCTAATTGATGAGAGAAGGATGTTGTAATCCAACAAATCCTTCAAACTGAGCTCAGGAACAACACTCAGATCTCTTGATAGCTTGGAATTAATCAAATCAGGAACAACAATCAGATGAATTTAATATTTAAACTACTATCCACAGAATTATAGAATCTTTCAATTTATAAAATAATCACTAAAATCTACAAAGTGCAATAAAATTAAACATTCAGAAACAACATAATCTGGTAATTACTTCTCAAACTAGTGTTGAACAGTATATCAATATATGAAAGAAATAATAAAAAAAACTACAAACACAACATAACTAGTAATTGTCAGACGCAGTCATTCTTCTGTAAATCAAATCTCTCCAATCAGACATATCAAATTAAAGTTTTTTTTCTGAAAGAAAACATTAATTCCCTTCTTGTTGTACAAACCCTAGCTTTGAAGGTGGAGGAATAGCAACGCCACCGAGCGACCGCTACACCTTACAAGAAGACTTCAACCCCCAAATCATGTCGCAAGAGTACACCAATAGAGCATCCAAGTCCGAGGAAAAAAAATAATTTAGAATAGAGAAAAGGGGGAGGTCACCAGTGTTCAT
Organism: Papilionanthe hookeriana x Papilionanthe teres; assembly: GCA_022702705.1. Classification (NCBI taxonomy): domain Eukaryota; kingdom Viridiplantae; phylum Streptophyta; class Magnoliopsida; order Asparagales; family Orchidaceae; genus Papilionanthe; species Papilionanthe hookeriana x Papilionanthe teres. The sequence goes on along the minus strand of CM040424.1, from coordinate 96,550,275 downwards.
GAATCTATCAAAATCAGGAAGTGCTTCAAGTGCCACTGCTTTGGGCACATTGCATCTGAATGCCCAAACAGAAGGGTGATCTTTTGCACTAAGCACGATGCAGTTCAAGAAACAGAGACACCTGGGAGAATGGAGATGCGAGAGAGGCGTACCAGCATCTAATTGATGAGAGAAGGATTTTGTAATCCAACAAATCCTTCAAATTGAGCTCAGGAACAACACCAGATCTCTTGATAGCTTGGAATTAATCAAATAAGGAACAACACTCAGATGAATTTAATATTAAACTACTATCCACAGAATTATAGAATCTTTCAATTTATAAAATAATCACTAAAATCTACAAAGTGCAATAAAATTAAACATTCAGAAACAACATAATCTGAAAATTACATCTCAAACTAGTGTTGAACAGTATATCAATATATGAAAGAAATAATAAAAAAAAACTACAAACACAACATAACTAGTAATTATCAGATGCAGTCATTCTCCTGTAAATCAAATCTCTCCAATCAGACATATCAAACTAAAGTTTTTTTTCTGAAAGAAAACATTAATTCCCTACTTGTTGTACAAACCCTTGAAGGTGGAGGAATAACAACGCCACCGAGCGACCACTACACCTTACAAGAAGACTTCAACCCCCAAATCATGTCGCAAGAGTACACCAATAGAGCATCCAAGTCCGAGGAAAAAAATTAATTTAGAATAGAGAAAAGGGGGAGGCCACCAGTGTTCCCGAATCTGTCAAAATCAGGAAGTGCTTGAAGTGCCACTGCTTTGGGCACATTGCATCTGAATGCCCAAACAGAAGGGTGATCTTTTGCACTAAGCACGATGCAGTTCAAGAAACAGAGACACCTGGGAGAATGGAGATGCTAGAGAGGCGTACCAACATCTAATTGATGAGAGAAGGATGTTGTAATCCAACAAATCCTTCAAACTGAGCTCAGGAACAACACTCAAATCTCTTGATAGCTTGGAATTAATCAAATCAGGAACAACACTCAGATGAATTTAATATTTAAACTACTATCCACAGAATTATAGAATCTTTCAAATTTAAAATAATCACTAAAATCTACAAAGTGCAATAAAATTAAACATTCAGAAACAACATAATCTGGAAATTACATCTCAAACTAGTGTTGAACAGTATATCAATATATGAAAGAAATAATAAAAAAACTACAAACACAACATAACTAGTAATTATCAGATGCAGTCATTCTCCTGTAAATCAAATCTCTCCAATCAGACATATCAAACTAAAGTTTTTTTTTCTGAAAGAAAACATTAATTTTAACTGCAAGTTTGATTGAGCAATTATAATCTTTATATGCATTGAATTATGATGTTTATGCTATTTATGAATGACAAAAAAATGCAGCTCATTACTTTATAAACAATAAACTTTTTATTTAATTTTATTTCTTCCCATTTCACTTTTAAGTATTTATCATTTTAGCATCATTAATAATCATAACAGGATTACTATTGTACCCGAAAGTATCTTTAAAAATATATCTGAAGGTATCTTTAAAATGTACCTGTAGGTACTCTAAAAACTTGTACTTGAAGGTACCTTAAATTTGTACCCGAAAGTGCATATTTACTATTTTCTTTAACATGTAAGAGTACATAACATCCCTTGCCAGTACCATCTAGGAGTAATCCTGTATGACTTAAAATTTACATTTCATTTCATACCAATTTAAAATCTTTTAAAATATACATTCATATGTCTGTTATTTTCCTCCAATTTGTGATATCATTTTAGACTTTCAAAATGAAATGCATGAATGAAATACTTGTTTTAAACTATTTAATAAAATAATTATTCATTTAATTTAATATTAATTTAATGTATAAAAGAAAATATTCACTCACCTTTGCTTACAAGAGACTTTTAAAATACTTCTCATCTACTAACTTCTTTGGAAAATCACCCATATTAGTTAAATATGCAAATTATTATAATAATCTCACTGAAGAAAACTTAAATATATTTATCGGCATATACTTAAATTGACACATAATAATCAATATACCATTCTTTATCTTAAAAGGTCTAGTTTGCTTCTTGCGCAAAGCTCCTCTTTCTCCTCTCAATTTCAAACTTATAACTTCCCAACCTCAAGTAAACTTTTTTTAACATTACTTGTATATATAACATTTGATTAATTAACTTAGTCTAAATATGAAGAGCTACCTTCGAAGTTTCTTAGATCAATCTCCTTTCTCACTGGCACGCTCATCCAACCTTTCATTCAAATCTGAAATCACTATTCTTTAGAGTCTTGATTTCATAATATAATATATTTAGCTTTCGAATAATATTTTTATTAAATACACACTTTAACACATATATACATAAATTTTCATAATATAATATATTAACTCATTACCATATAAATCTTTTGGCTTTCCTATGCCCTATCCTCAAGCACGCGACGTTTTGGCTCACCTACTCTTGAAAAGCCGAAAAATCTTTTCCTCCATCCTCTACTTTATCGTGCGAGCTCCCTCCTTCAATCTCGAATGGTCTCCCTCAACAGAGCACGCAAGACTTGTTCCTCTTCCTTTGCACGATAGCAGCGCACAAAGCTGATCCTCCTTCCTTCCTCCTTTTCATTGCTTGAGTAAGAAAAAACAACTTCATATAGGTGCAGTAAGTATCGCACAAGGAAAACCACACAAACCTTCTTCCTCCTTTGGGTTTCTCCACTCACAGATAAGTCGCTTGACCCCTCTTATGGTCTTTTCTCCTTCAACTTCCTTCCTTGGTTAGGACACAAACGATATTCTTCTCTTTTGATCTCTTGGCTGACTCTTGCTTTTTCGTTCGATGGTTCGAATGAGAAGACATGCGAAGGATTAAACAATATGTTTCTTACGAGGGGATGCGTCTCTAACCGCCAACATCTTTTTATTTATTATTATTACTCTATTTTTCTAAAAATCAGTTATTACAATTTTCTATCCTTATAAATATTTGTACTCGAAAATTTATAATATTTAAAAATATCAAACGAAACGCTGATGATATCTTTATTACATTTCAGAGACTTTTCCCATGTATCATCCTTCTCTAGCCCATTCTTCCATAAAATCTTCACAAAAGGGATCTCTCTGTTCCGTAGTTACTTCACATCATAACCCATAACTCTTTAAGGCTCCTCAACATAAGTCAAATCAGATTGAATGTCAACTAAGTCTACTATCTCCCTACTATCTTCATCCGCAATATTTTTTCTGAGTAAAGAAATGTGAAATATATTATGCACTTCCTGCATATGAGCTGATAAAGTCAATCTGTTATTCATCTTCCCAAATTATCTCCACAATCTTAAATAGACCGACAAATCTGGGGCTTAATTTTCCTGACTTCTCAAATCATTCTACACTTTTTAATGGACGGATCTTGATAATTACAACTCTCCAACTTCAAACTCAGCAGGTCTGTGCTTGATATCATAATATTTTCTCTGTCTATCCTGTACAGGCTTCAATTTGGATCTGATCGATCTAATCTTTTCAGTAGCATTATTAGCCAAATGAGCTCTAATAATCTTTCTTTTACCTGTTGAAGCCCAATACAGAGGTGTCTTGTCTTTCCTTCCATAGAAGGATTCATATGAAGTCATCCCAATGCTAGTGCGATAACTATTATTGTAATCAAATTCTACAAAAGGCATATGTGATTCCCAACCTCCACCAAAGTTAAGAATGCATAAACTTAATAGATCTTCCAAAGTCTGAATAGTCCTCTCCAACTGACCATCTATTTGGGGGTGAAATGCTATGTTGAAAATCAATCTGGGGCCCAAATTTTTCTGGAACTTCTTCCACAAGCTGGAACTAAACATGTCATCTCTGTAGGAGATAATAGACTTCGACACTCAATGCGGCCTTATAATTTTGCAGGCTTCTCCACTGGATCTATTTATCTTATGGGCAATAAATGAGCAGACTTGGTCAAACCATAAACCATTACCTATATAACATCATGACCCTGATGTGATCTCGACAAACTAATAACTAAATCCAACGTAATCTCCTCCCATTTTCACTCTGAATTGAGAAAAGTTTCAACTGACTCCAGTACGTTGATGCTCTGCCTTCACTAGTTGACATGAAAGATACTTAGTCACAAATTTTTCCACATTTCTCTTCAATTCTGACCACGAAAAAGCTTCATTCATATCCCGACACATTTATTGCTCCCTGGATGAATGGTATAGTTAGATAAATGTGTTTCCTCCATAATTTTCTTCCTCATATCATTAACATTTGGAATATAAACTTTTCCTTTATATCTGAATAAACCATCCTAATCTGACACATATTTCTCCAAATTGCCTATTTTAATCTTTTCTAGGATTTTCTGAACTTTACTTTCTCTGGCCAAAGAATCTTTAATCCTGTCCTTCAAAGTTGACAGCATCGTCAACTGATGTAATTGAACCATACCAAAATAACCACAATCAACTATAGATAGCTTCAACTTATCGTGCTGAGTAAATAAATAATTCAAATTATCTGAAGCCTTCTTACTTATCGCATTTGCCACTACATTTGCCTTCCCCAGATAGTATTGAATATCCAAATCATAATCTTTAATAAACTATAGTCATCTCCTCCACCTCAGGTTCAATTCTTTCTGAGTAAAATATACTTCAAACTCTGTTGTCACTAAAAATTTTGCATCTAACTCCGTACAGATAATGCCTCCGTATCTTGAGTGCAAATACAACAACAACAAGCTTCAAATCATGTGTGGGATAGTTCTTTTCATCATTTTTCAATTGTCGTGATGCATATGCAATGACCCTACTTTGCTGCATAAACATACAGCCCAAACTTCTCAAAAGATGTATCACTGAAATTTTGAAAGCCATAAGAGAACTTAAAGGAATGGCTAAAACTGGAGCAAACATTAATCGAGTCTTCAGCTTTGAAAAGCCTCCTCATAAGGGTATAACCATTCGAATCACTGCTTTCTGAGACGATCTTGATAAAGGCATGATAATCTGTGAAAACCTCTCAACAAATCTCATGTAATAACCAGGTAGACTTAAAAAACTCCTGACCTCAGTGAAAGTAGTAGGACTTGGCCAATTTGCAATCACTCAGACCTTATTTTTATCCATGGATATGTCGTTTCTACTGATAATGTGCCAAGAAAAACTACATTTTTAAGCCAAAATTCACATTTAAAAAATTTAGCATAACGTGTATTCTCCCTCAAGGCTTATAACATAACATGTAAATGATCGTCATGACTGACTTCATTATTAGAATATACCAGAATGTCATCTATAAAGACGATCATGAAAGTATCTAAAAATTTTTTGAAGATTCTGTTCATCAGATTCATAAAAATTACTGGAGCATTTGTCAGTCCAAATAGCATCAGCACGAATTCATAGTGCCCATATTTGGTCTTGAAAGTTGTCTTTGTTGTGTCTACTTCTCTAATCCTCAGTTTGAAAATACAGAAGCCCCTTCCAACTTATCAAATAAATCATGCTTCCTCGGCAGTAGATATTTATTTTTAACTGTGAGCTTATTCAATTCCCTGTAGTCAATGCACATCCTGAAGCTCTCATCCTTCTTTACTAATAACACTGGAGCTTCTCAAGCTAAGGTGCTAGGTCTGATGAACCCCTTATCCAGTAACTCCTGCAATGGCTCTTCAGCTCCTACAACTTTTTAACTGCCATTCTGTAGGGCGCTCTAGATATTGGCTCAGAACCTGACAAGAGCTCAATAGTGAAATCATTCTCTTGCATTGGTGGTAAACCTAATAAATCATCAAGGAACGCTTCTCTCTTACCACCGAAATATCACCCAAAGACCGTATTTCCTTAGAATTATATGTACACGAGCAAGAAAACCTTGATGTCCACGATTCAACAATTTGCAAGCTTTCAAATAAGTAATTATCATGGATTCTAATCCTTTGTCACTGGAAAATTTCACTTCTGCTTCCTCAGGTACATTTTTTTGCCAATCTTTTTCTTGCAATCAATAGTGAAAAAATTATAGACGTCTAATCATTGTAATAAATCACCTCAAACTCCATCATGGGCAATACAATATGTTGGGCATCAAAATCTTTTCCACCAATCTTAAGCTTCACTTCGCATGATTGACTAACTTCTAAGAAAATATCATTTGACATTCTAACTGGTAGTATCACATGCATTGAAAGGATATTCAATTGCGTCACTTTTACTAAACACATCTATAAATAAGTGTGATGCTCCATAATCAAACAATATTCTTATCGACCAACTTTGAGAATATATGATACATATCATTAAAATTATTGCACTAAACATTTAGACTCTGCTTAATAATATATTTAAATTCTTAAGTTATTTATGAATGAGATAACATGAATTTTATGATGCTTAGAGTGAGCTGTATTGAAATTGTTAAGAGTAAAACATACTTGTGATGACGTCAATGGGCGTTTTAGTTTCCTGCTGCAAATGAGCATATACTCTAGGTTGAACATTCTGCTTAGTTTAAACCCTCATTTGCACTGATCCTGAATATTAAGCTACCCTCAATCTATTATAGTTCCTCTGAGGTGGTGCAACACTGCCTCTAGAATCTGTTGGAGTTTGCTAACCCAATTTTGGGCAATTCTTCACCATATGTTCTGGCTGGTGGCACCAAATGCAAGTGTTGGATCCATAAAAACATTCCCCTTGGTGAGATTTTCCACACTTGTCACATTTCTTCGCTTCAGACCGATTATCCATGCTGTTGGATCTAGTTTTTTTAGCACCTGCATTACCTGGTTGGAAGGATTACTTGCTCTGAGAGCCTTAAAGAAATCTGGATCCCTCTGAATTTCCTCTCTTTGGAATGTCGCTCCTCTAAACAGCTTCTAGATCCAATTTAATTCTCACGACTCTCTCCACCAACACAGAATAATCTTTGGTTCCAAGAGGAAACAATGCCTGTTTAATCACATCTGTGAACCAGGCAAAAATCAGTGTCACTTCTCTGTATTTGGAATCAACTGATGTGCATAACTTGAGAGGATGGTAAATTCAACTTCGTATTGCATAATTGAGTGATCACCTTGTACCAACCGAATAAATTTGCCCTGTATTTATCTCCCGACGGATAGTGATACGAACCAGCCTCTAAAGGTACTCATAAACTCACCCCACTGAATCATGTGACTGGTTCTACCCCCAAATTTCTTCTTCCCCCAAGTCTATCTGACACTAAATTAATTCTCTCTTGTGATACTTATTGTCAAATTATTAGGGCATTGGCTCTTCATCACGAAAATGTTTTTGGTAAAAGGGGATTGACTTATCTTTACCTGGTGAGTCTCCATTATGACTATAAGTGATCTCACCGAATTGTCTCCTCTTAAAAGTGACAAGTTTTTGTTGCAATTAATTGTCTTCTTTTGCTTGTCTTCCATTATAAGCTGTTGGACTCCTATCTGTTTGTTTATCCTTGGCATCATTATGTCTCTTTCTCCCAGTTTGGGTTCTGAAAAATAGGAAGGCAGTTTTGGGTGGCCAAAAGGTGAGAAGGTGAGGGTAGATAAATTTTATAAGGTGGAATGAGGTTTAGGAGTGGGGAAAATAGAAAATAAATCCCTAATGGTTTATGATTTATCGGGCTCAGATACCAAATGACATTGATCTGGAATTTTTAGACTGTGGAAGGATAATAGGATGGATCAGATTCTGGTAAAAAGAGCAATGAAGAAAAACAATCTCGGTGACAACATGTGCGATTGGTGGTTGAACAACTAGTTGGACGCATCAAACAATAGGTAGGGTGTGGTTGTTGAGCATAGAAATGTCTTTGGATGTCCGTGAGACCATCTCAATCCAATCTGACTACAATCACAACGCTTGAGAAAGTTCTAATGTTACAACATTGACAAAAAAAAAATAAAATAAAATAAAATAAAAATAAAATAAAATAAATAAATAAAGTAAACAATCTCTTGCATAATCAAAACCCAAAAGTTATTTAATCAGTTTCAAGGCAACATACTTATACTTAGAGGCCAATTAACTCTAATTCTAATTCAAAAATAAAGAAAAATAGCTCCCACAAGGACTTGCGGCGACAACAGCAGGAAACCTTTTGATATAGCCACTCACGGAGCAGGCCCGCGTCATACACGTTGGTTGTGCAAGAAACCAAAAAAGTATAATTAATCTGATGGGAGATGGAAAAGGGATAAGAAATGATTTTTGTGAATTTACCTGTTAGGAACTATATGGTACGGAAATAAACACGAGATGTCATGGATGCATTTTAATATTTAATTAATTATTAATATTAAAAAATATATTTTTTTTCATTTTTCTTTATTAAAAACATCAAAAAATAAAGTATACAAGAATAAAAGTTCACTTGTATTATAAAATCTCATACTTATAATAATTATTTTTAAAAATATAATATAATATCTTCAATTTATCAACTAAGACATAATATATTTCAAGAGAATTTCTTTAATTTATTCTACTTGTTTAATTAGACTACAATTTAACTTTTAGAATTAGAATAAGTGTATATATATATATATATATGTATATATATATATATATGGCGGGGAGCTCTGCTAGGGTTTCGCCTGATGGCGAAACCCAGCGTTAACCTCCGACTTTCGTACATTGTCTTCGTCGTCGTCGTCGACGAAGGCTACTGCTTCGTCGATTTCAGTCACAGGTTCGCAAGCCGTCCTTGGTTTGCGTACTGTTCGCACGTCGTCGTCCTGCTACGTGAGGGCTGCATCCATTGTGTCGACTTCGTCGCACGCTGTCGTTGTTGTTCATCTTCTTTGATTTGCATGCTGTCGCTGCCGCCTCGTGTTACCTGCGTCTCCCTTCTCTGCTTCGTCTGGAACGTTCGCTGTGTTTGCGGGTTAGTTCCCGCAATCCCGCAGGTCGACTCCACCGAACTTCTGCAGCTCTGTGATCCTGCAGTGAGCTCGACAACTGCACGTCAACCAGCTGTCAACAATAGCCTCGAGCCATTCTTACGCCGCCGCCCTCGCCGGCGATAACCCCGCCCGCGCCCCTTCACGTTCTAACTTGTTCCCGCAGAGGTTCCATGATGCATTCGAGCAAGGTGTCGAAATTGGGTTTCTCAAAAAAGCATCCCGTAAAGACGGCAAACCTGCAATCTTTCTCACCGAGGAAGAGATCTCCATTCTAGTTGCACCCTGCAGGTTGTTTCTAGTGGTTAAGTTCCTCTACGACAATCCTAAACTTGAACTGATCCGAAAGGAATTTGAGCAAATGAAGCTCAATGGAAGTTGGAAGATAGGAAGGCTGGATGGTCGGCACGTGCTCATCCAATTAACGGATAATGCAGATTACGCCCAAGTGTTTGCTAGAAGAATACTTCGTATAGACAATCGGGTGATGAGGCGCTGCCGAAATGGACTGCGGTATTTCGACCATCGTATCGAACCTCCCATCATTCCGGCGTGGCTACGCTTCCCGCATTCTGCAGTACATCTTTATGATCAAGAGCTTCTCTTTACTTTCGCAAAGATATATGGAACGCCACTCCACACCGATCCGCCTACAGAGCATCTATCTAGACCTTCTGAGGCTAGAATATTGGTTGAACGGGATATTACGTTACTTTTCCCGAAAGAGCTTTGGATTGGTACACAACATCAGGGATTTTGGCAACCAGTAGAACTTGAACAGGTATCTCTTTACTGCACTCATTGCCGTATGTTTGACCACTCTCACCAACAGTGTTACCACCTGCATCTGAATCTTAAACCTTTCCGTACAAACTCTACTGGGCCACACATTCCTGCGACGGATATACCGCCTTCCTCACCGCCAGTGATACCCACTACTGTTTCAGAACAGGGTGAGAATGATCGACCCTTGGAGGAGCATCAGGTAGTTGCCACTAATAGATGTGATGTGGTCACCTCTCGGCCTTCTTCTATCGGAGCAACGTATACTACTACCTCGGTGCACTCACTACTATGGAGGGAGTTCAGACTCCCCACCTTGACCGATCTGAAGACAGGGAAGAAACAAACACTCATAATCTGACGACGGAAAAGGTGCCTACTCCTACTGAGGAAGAACTACTGGCTAATAGTACCTTGGCTGTTCTACCCGCTCAAGGGGTAGGAGAATCCCAAGTATTGGAACCAATCACTGCAGCAGTCTTTCCCACTTCGGATCAGACTGTTTACTCTTCTGAGGAAGAGTGGCAAGTGTATACCTCCCGGCGGAGGAAGAAGGCTGGGGGTTCTATACCCCTTGGAAATTTAATGGATGATATTTTGGTCTCCCCTGATAATGGAGAATCACTTCAAAGTCTGATCTCTGGATGCGCTACATTAACCAGGGGTAGAGGGAAGTCTTGGCGACCTCGTCCTCTTAGTTGATTATTACTTTTTTATTCTATCTTTTGTATCGCTCTGTCTGAGCTTTATTTTGTTTATTATGAGTCGTGCTCAATTTGTTTGGGCTCTCTCATACTACTTATGTTGTACCCCTTTTAATTCAATGAAATAGGCCCTAGGGCCCTTTTACAAAAAAAAAAAAAAAAAAAAAAAATAAATATATATATATATATATATATATATATATATATATATATATATAACATGATTAGCTCATTAAAAAATAAAAGAAGATATTATTAATTACCGCTTATAAAATTATGACAACTTTGACTCTACTTGGCTTCGACGAATAGAAGTTACAATGCAAGCATCGTAAAGATTGTGGGAAATTTGGATTGGCTTCTACGAATAGGTTCGACTCCTGCTCAGATTGCGATAAAGAAGCTTATGACTTCTGCTTTAGCAGGTGCAGGTTTGTCATTAATGAAAAAAAGAGAACTACGACACTCGGCTTCGACGAGTGCAAGATGAACCTTTGATGCTCGACTTCGACAAACAAAGAGAGAACTACTGATGTTCGGCTTCGATGAATATTTTATCATCTTTGTTGCTTGATTTTAACAAATATTAGAGGGATCTTTGATATGACAAGTGAGAAGGCGGCTTCAACTATGAGGTATAATTAGGGTTAATTGATTTTAACAAATATTAGGAGTTTTGATGTGACAAGTGAGGAGGTGGCTTCAACTATGAGGTATAACTAGGACTATATATATATTTATGATTTGCTACTTCTGGTGTCCTGTTTTTTCCAAAATCATGTTGAAATCATATTTGATGCGGTGTTGAGGCGTTTCCCGGATGTTTTTGAGACTGAAAATATTCAGACATATTTTAGTGTCAGGGGTTGTCGAACAAGTGTTGTCTGATATGTGCCCGACACGGGTATGTCATATTTTTTGTATTGTCAGGTGCTATTTTTCTTAGAACTTACTATATTGTCTCCAACTCGGGTAAGGTTCTGCTCTTCTAGGTTCAAAACAAAGAATCTAGCTCATATTCCTCTTATGCTAGAATATATATTCTCAGTTTTTTGTCTCCCGTAGGACATGAAGTGTAGTTAGGAGGAAGCAATGGGTAGATGGCTGTTGTAATAAAATAACTTTTATTAAAATTATTTAATACAATAAAGACAACAGAGAGCCTAATTACAAGATCTTCAATTGTGAAATTCTTTCTTCCAAGAAGCTCTAACCCACGTACTTCTGATTGAACCTTAAAAATCAGTTTTCCCAAGTCTTGATTGGATTGTTTCCAGGTCGTAATAAATCATACTAAAATTACCACTGCCATTGGCCATTGGTAATGCCACCGACGATTGTTTGTTTTAGCATGGTTAAAATTTGTTTATTTAGAAATATCAAGATTGGTTATCATCGATCAAATTTTTAAGCTTTTGGGTTAAAAAAAGATTTAGCATTTGTGTTTCTAGTCTAATTTTAGTCCCGCCTTGGTTCATACTTCCTAACATTCATAAATATGCTTTTTTTCTTTTGTAATTTCTTGGTGAACAGTATAGCTATGTGTAAATGATTGTTTTAGCGTTTTTCAACTTTTTCATCCTCTTACAGTTTGTACTGATGCTCGTGGCATAAGGTGGGTGGACGACAGCAAAGCTACCAACGTTGAATCGACATATACTGGATTGCTAAGTCTCAAAGATCACAAGTCAATCGTCCTTCTTGGGGGCCTTGCTAAGGTTATTTGTTTTTTGCCTGTATTAGGGATTTGAATTTTATTAATGGTTTTCCTCAACACTTGTTTGGCATTAGATTAAGAGGCTGTTTGGTTGCAAGTAGGATTTAGTTTAAATAGGATTAGTAAATCTTATTAATTCAAGTTTATTAAATCCTAAGGTGATTAATCCTGAAAACTTATTGACCTGTTAGTAAATAAATTATAGTGAATTATGAGAAACTGTTTGACATAATTTATTAGAGTAAATATTCAGAGATAAATGAAATCCAAAAATTAACATTCAGAAAAAAATTTGAATTTATCTTGCTAAGAGATTAAATTAAAATAATACAAATGAGTATCTAAAACATCAATGTGCATAAAAAAGAGGCATTTGTATTAACTAATAATTAATTATATAAATTAATAATTAATTTTTTTTAAAACTAATTACTTATTAAATAATAATTTAACATTAATCAATTATTAATTAATTAATTATTAATTATATAAATTAAGAATTACTTAGAATTTTATTAAATAGTTTAAATTTTAAATGTATTTTATTCATTAATTAACCATTAAATATTTAAATATAAATTTATCTAATTATAATTAATTTGATAATATATAAATTAATTATTAATTATTAATCAATTAAATTAATAAAATTAACTTAAATAAAAATAAATTAAAACCACAAATCTATCTCCCTCTTCTCTAAAATCCTCGCCTACATCCTATCCCTCTCTCTGTTTGGCCCAAACATCCCATCTTTGCTCAAAACCCTCGCTTATGTTGCACCCCCCATCCCACCCCAACTCTCGATTTTGCCCAAAACCATTGCCTTCTGTTTACGAACCCTCGCAATACAGTCATGATTAGAGCTGGCTGGAAAGGCAACAGCGGGATTGCGGCATATAGAGACCACTGAAACTCCCATTTTTCTCATCCATCAGCTATGCTACTACCAGAAGCCATAGAGCAAGGTAAGCCTGTTCGTGCCATTCTTCCTCTTAGCTTGTCCTGGATTTACTAAATTTATTGATTCACAGGACTTAGTAAATCTCGGATTTATCGTGAATTGACATCATTTCTACTATGGAAGCTATAGATTTATTGAGAGATTTGATGGAGAAGTGCAGAGAGAATAAGGAGGATCTAGATATGATTTTTATTGATTTAGAAAAACCTTGTGATAAGGTTCCAAGGGATATCATTTGGAGAGTTCTAGAGAAGAAAGGTATTGATATGACTTACTTGTGTTCGAATAAAATATTTTCCTATTTCAATTGAATTACATCAAGGATCGGCTTTAAGCCCATTTCTTTTTGATTTAGTTATGGATGCTCTTACTGGACATTTATAGGAGGATGTGCCTTGGTGTATGCTTTTCATTGATGATATCCTTATTGTGGATAAGACTAGAGAAAGAACTCAGGAAAAACTTGAATTATGGAGCTCGACATTGGAGTCTAAAGGCCTTCGTTTGAGTAGAACTAAAACAGAAAACATAGAATGAAATTCTAGTAGTAGTAGCTCTAGTCACAGAGTTGTACTTATGGGTAATCAAATTATTATAAGTGGTGAACACTTTAGATAGCTCGGGTCAATTATTCAAACTGATGGTGATATAGATGGGGATGTTATTAGTAGAATTCAAGTTTGTTGGTTGATGTGGAGGAATGCTTCGGGTCTATTGTGTGATAGAAAAGTATTGCTTAGACTAAAAGTTAAATTTTATTAGATGGTGGTGAGACCTACAATGCACTATACGCAGAATGTTGACCTTTAAAAGAGAAGCATACAATTAAGTTAAGTGTTGCCGAGGTGAGAATGCTTAGGTGCAAGAGTTACTTTACACTTAGAGAAAATGTGAATGAATATATCTTTGATAGGGCTGGTGTAGCTCCTGTGGCGGATAAAATTATGGAGAGTCGTCTTATATGGTTTGGTCATATTAAACGTTCACCATCTGATGATCAGGTAAGGAGAGTAGATGTTTTAGATTCGACTTGAGGAAAGACAAAGGTAGACCTATAAAGACTTGGGCATATTGTATAAAAAATGATCTTAATTATTAGAATTAAATGAAAATATGATACTCAGTATGACACAATGGAGAAAAAAGGATTATGTAACCGACCGTACTTAGTGGGATAAAGGCTTGTTGTTGTTGTTGGCATGATTTAGTCTAAATCCTACATAAATCCTGCTTAAAACCGGCTACCCAACTGCCCCTAAATTAGTAATTGTATCAGTATTAGTTAGTGGGAGTTATGGGGTGAGTTTTATGCAGACTGCCTTACCCTGTGCTGTGGAAGAAAGCCGATCAGTGCTCCGATGGTGCCCTTTTAAAGACTAAACGCATTTTTTTACTGCAAATGCATTTTTGTTAGAAGTAAACTTTTTGAAAAATGGTTTCAACTTTTGAGCAGCGTACGTGATTGGAACTAAATTTGTGCTAATACAACACTGACTTATCAAAGTAGCTGAAGCAGTTTGAATTATAAGTTAAAATTTTGGTTTTGAAGATCAAACTCAATGTTTTAACCTATTGTCTCATGCGCGACAAGCTATGAGCATGTACGCCTCTGAATGGCCTCAGCGTGCTCCAAAATGTGTAGGAGATGAGACTATCTATACCATTTCTTATTTTTATAAAATTGGGCTTCGACACGAGAAGTATGCAGTGGGACACGATTGGGCACAACAAGGACTTGGACGCGTGCTCTTGTAATAAAATAAAATTATTATTAATCTTAATTGGATCTTTTTATCTTTATAAAGTTTTTGAATGAAATATTTTTCATCATGTGATGTTGTCAGCGTAGAATTAAATATTAAATTCTTGTAGTTTAAAAAGTGGTATCAAATTCTTGTATTTTAAAGCATATATAAAGTCGCATCGCATCAGTGCTGCCGGATTTTTCATCTAAATTTGCCTTTGCATTTCTCTTTATGCCATGAGATTGCTAGCTTTTGCCCTTTGATGGGCTCGGTTTTTAGCCTCACGGAGGCTCGGTTTCGGGCCTTATGGAGGCTTGTTTTCGCCTTTTTTTGCATCTAATTATGGTACAGCTTCTAGCTTTGAATGGTTTAGTTTTGAAGGCTTTCTCTTGCCTTTTTCTTGAGGGTTCGATTTCCCCGTTTTGCTACTCCTGTTCTTAGCCTTATGATGGCTCGGCTTGGAGCTTTGTATGGCTCGGCTTCATGGCCTGATGGGCCCATTTTCTTTAAGTTTTGTTGGGTCTCTATTTGAATATACATGTCTTAACTCCGAGCATTAACAGGGTTTGTAAATAGCTTCCATTCAATTTTGAGGGCCAATTCGCCTCCTTTACGACGTCATTTTAGCCGGGTCATTCTCTCCTTTCTCTTTTCCTGGTCCCTTATCTTTTTTTTGTTGGAAATTAAATATTCTAAAAGTGCGTATCAAATTCTTGTATTTTAGGCGGGTCCCTTGTATTTTTTTTTCCTTGTCCCTTGCCATTTTAGGCGGGTCATTTTCTCCTCTCTCTTTTCCTTGTCCCTTGTCTCTTGTCTTTTTTTTGCTGGAAATTAAATATTCTAAAACTTGGTATCAAATTCTTGTATTTTAAAGCATATATAAAGTCGCATCGCATCAGTGCTGCCGGATTTTTCATCTAAATTTGCTTTTGCATTTCTCTTTATGCCATGAGATTGCTAGCTTTTGCCCTTTGATGGGCTCGGTTTTTAGCCTCACGGAGGCTCGGTTTCGGGCCTTATGGAGGCTTGGTTTTCGCCTTTTTTTGCATCTAATTATGGTACAGCTTCTAGCTTTGAATGGTTTAGTTTTGAAGGCTTTCTCTTGCCTTTTTCTTGAGGGTTCGATTTCCCCGTTTTGCTACTCCTGTTCTTAGCCTTATGATGGCTCGGCTTGGAGCTTTGTATGGCTCGGCTTCATGGCCTGATGGGCCCATTTTCTTTAAGTTTGGTTGGGTCTCTATTTGAACATGCATGTCTTGACTCCAGGCATTAATAGGGTTTGGAAATAGCTTTCATTCAGTTTTGAGGGCCGATCCGCCTCCTTTACGACGTCATTTTAGGCGGGTCATTTTCTCCTCTCTCTTTTCCTTGTCCCTTGTCTTTTTTTTGTTGGAAATTAAATATTCTAAAAAGTGGTATCAAATTCTTGTATTTTAGGCGGGTCCCTTGTATTTTTTTTTCCTTGTCCCTTGCCATTTTAGGCGGGTCATTTTCTCCTCTCTCTTTTCCTTGTCCCTTGTCCCTTGTCTTTTTTTTGCTGGAAATTAAATATTCTAAAACTTGGTATCAAATTCTTGTATTTTAAAGCATATATAAAGTCGCATCGCATCGATCGTTGCGGATTTTTCATCTAAATTTGCTTTTGCATTTCTCTTTATGCCATGAGATTGCTAGCTTTTGCCCTTTGATGGGCTCGGTTTTTAGCCTCACGGAGGCTCGGTTTCGGGCCTTATGGAGGCTTGGTTTTCGCCTTTTTTTGCACCTAATTATGGTACATAAAATTATATGTCATATTAATAATTTACTAAATTTAATTAGTTTGTTAGTCTCCGTGCTTCATAGCCAACAAGATTACTAATTTACCTTTTTCTTGTTTGTGATTTTTCGCCTCCGTTTATGCAATTTATTTATTTTTTCTCTTAATTGATTATTATTCAGCAAGGACTAAATTACTTAAATTACTATTTTCTTTTCATTGTGCTATTATCCTCCAGATCCTAAATGGTGAAGACTGTAATGGATTTGAACAACTCGTGGAACTTCTTGAGCACCACAGAGCTGTCATAACTGTAAGCAATTGTTCTTCATTCTCTATCACGAAGGTTTCTGCAAATTGGTAAATTTTTAAAATGAAGGATACATTTCCAGTTTGGATTTTCCGGAGAGATGATCTATAGGACCTTATGCAATGCTGGCCTTAGCATCCCTTGTATCAAAGCTACAAATCTGGAAGATGCTGTTAAACATGCAAAGAGCATTGCAGTGAAAGGTATGTTTATCTCAAAACAGCATTTCTCTGCATATGGAACAGTTTGGTTCACTAATAAGTCTTCAAAAGTGATTGCATCCGACTTAAGGATGTGAGTTTTTTAAGTGTTTATTTGGTTAAATTTGGAGGGGATTGAGTTCTTATTCTTGAGAGCTAACAAGTCACCTTTAGTTTTGGTTTTTTTATATATATTAAGGTAATATTAATTTAATATTATGATGAGTTGAAATATTACTTGTGCTGGAGTGATAAAAAAATTGTGTGAGTGTGATAAAATGAAATCCACTATATCTTAAATAGCAAGAAAAATGTCAAGATGTTTCCTTGACTATTTACATAGGATTATTTTAATCTCAGAGTTATAATAGTGCTGATTTATCCCTCAGATTTTTTAACATTAAACCTATATTAAAAGAGAGTGGAGACTAATTTGACACTTTTATAGACTCAGGTTAAAATGACTCAATATAAATAGTTAGGAAACTATTTTGGCATTTTACTCAAATAATACACTGATTGATTCACATGTAGCTCGTTCTTGAAATTAAAAAATATTAACTCAAAAATAATTTTCCAAGAAGCAAGAAAGATCTTGGACTTCTAAAATTTTTAAAAGCTGAATGCTCAAGTTCGCCTCATAAGTATCATTGAGTAGCTGACTTCGCGTATTTTGTTCTTGTTACTAATAAAATCAATGTGAGAGATGTGAGAAGGAAATTTATATACGCACCACATAATTCTTATGCGTTTACTTATCTTACATTTGGAGTTTGATATTTACATTTATAACACTTTGATGCTATCAATCTATAGATAGAAAGTCTGCATTTTACTTTTAAAAAGTTAACAAAAATGTCATTTTTGATGTGATGTTAATGATTTGTATGTTATGAACGTAAATATTAAAGTTTTGGTGTTAGAAATGTAAATACATAATAATGCGCGGTATAAGTAAATGCCCTAAAATGGAAATGATAATGCCTACGTCAAATAATTCCTTGTTTATGATGCAGGTGATGTGATTCTGCTAAGCCCAGGCTGTGCTAGTTTTGATGAATTCAGAAATTTTGAGCACCGAGGAGAAGTGTTTCAAGAGCTAGCACTCTCTTCATAGACTGTAATCAACTTGCTCCCTCCTGCCCTAAATTTTGATATCATACGACAATCATGTCACTGGTTTTGGCTGATATTAGTTGTATTTTTGTGGATCGCAAGCTCGTTTTATGTTTTCATTTTGTTATCTTGCTCTTTGGTTTGGATGCAATCGTTTGCTCGTTATCTTATTTAAGATTGGCTTCTTCTTTTAGCGTAATATGGCTTTAGTTCATTAAAAGAAAAGGGTTCTCTCTTAAAAGATGGATTAGTTGAATTGCCAGTATTGTGCTAAAGATGGTTTTGGATTTGGATCCGAGTAGTCAAACGGTCAGTTCGAGATTGTATTGATTGGATGGGTCGGTCTAGCTCAATATTTAAAATCATGGTCTCATCTTTATCTAATGTCAATTGGTATTTTTTATTTCAATTTGAGCTATTTTACTCAAGAACATTTCAAAATATACCCAATGATAAAGCTACTGAATATTGACTATTATAATGGCATAACTTGAAGGCCTATATTTAGGCTTCTTTTGGGAAAAAAAATTGCGTACGTCAATCGTATGTAGGAGTTGCGTACGTAAAAAATACACGGGAGTTGTACGGGAGTTACTAGAGGGTTATAATCCCCTTGTACCTCTTGTGCAACTCCCGTGTAATTCTCATGTAACCTTGTAACCCCTGTAACCTACAAATAGATGAAATAGAAGCGCGGGTTACAAGTGAGTTATACGGGAGGTACAAGGAAATTATAAAACGCTTGTAACCTCTTTGTAATCCCTGTATAATTTATTACGTACGCAGCTCTGCGTACGGTTGATGTATGCAAATTTTTTTAAAAAAAAAATCTCAAGAATTAAAGAAATCTATATTTCTTTCAACAAATTTCGCCAATCGGTAGCTCAATTTATTTGGCTATACTTGACCCGGTCAGTCAAATCATCTCAAATTTAACAAGAGGGTGTCCATAAACATACATGAAGTTATATAAAATATCATGTCAACAAAAGTCTACTAAAGAGCAGCAAAAGAGCTTTTAAGAAGGATTAAAGCATCTAGGAGTTCTGCATCCCAAAATTTTCATCTCTGCGAGTATGAACTAGCTACTTCCTCCTTTATTCTTAAGCATGCTACACAATTCTTTTGTATTTACATATCTAACACCTAAACATTCATGGTTGCATGTCATTCTTATTTTTAGCACCATATAAAAAAAATCACTATCGTTATTTTTTAAAATGAATTACACATTTTTCATACATGATTTATGACACCAAGATGTTATAAATGTCGATATCAAATATTAGTTGTTAGATATGTAATTACATAGAATTGTGTGGTATATATGTAAATTTTCTCAAAGTTTGTTAGCAATTTATCAGTTTGATTACTTCATCTCGTTTATAAATTGGGTGTTCAAGTATATCTAAGTTCATAATAATATTACAAGGCTCGACGCTCTCTCTCTCTCTCTCTCCTTTCAATTAGTTTCTTTCTCTAGCTTGACCCTTTCTCTATTCAAGTCAATTTCTACCTAATTTTTTGTACAATCTGACTTACATTTAAGGAGACAAGATTCAAGGTGGAGGCAAAAAGAAACTCTTCTAAGCCAATAGAAATTTTGACCAACAAAACTTTCACTTTCTAAAATTTACTTTTTTTCTAGTTAGTTTCTAGTTTAGTACGAGTAAACAATCTTAAATGCAAGCAAAAAAGATGTAATGCAAAGTGAGATGTGTTAGTGCTAGCTCATTATATGCTTCTACTTTTGTAATTCTTATTTATGTTTAATCACATTTTATTCATCTATATAACTCAAAAACACACCAAATACTCTATTATGGGTGAAATAATTAAGGATTTATATTCCTTTTAGGATCACTCTAAGCATAAAGCCTTAACCTTCACTTTAAAAATCATTTTTCAAAATTAAGAAAGGCGATTTAGGTAGGCCAAAAAGTCTTGAATTTAACCTTTACCCAATATTAAAGAATAATTCTAATTGAAACAACTTTTTATTTTAGATCATGAAGTCTATGAGTTTTAACTCTCCATTGTATTTTCAAAAGGCAATTCAATGAATTGTGAGCCTATAAATCAAGGGAAAGTTAACAAAACATCTTTTGATATGGGTTGGAGAATATCTAAATTTATATTAAGCAATAGTAACATGTTTTGTAATTATTGATTGTTAAAAGTATGATGCTTAAGAACCTCGAGGATGAATACTTTTAGGAAGTTGTAATGAAAAATCCACCTAGTGACAAGCTGGCTAAAAAAAGTTAAAAAATACATTACTATAAAACAATTCATAAGAGGTCATTAATCTTTATCATCAACATCTATGAGAAGCACTCCTGCAGAATAAGGAAAAGAATGAAAATTCAAGTTGACTTCATAATAAAACTGGAAGAAAAAAAATTTTAAGTTAGGGTAATGCTCTAATTAAGGTTATTTAAAATACACATTTTTGTAATCTGCATGTGGTCTTGTGGTTCCTCTTTCATGGCCATGACTAATTGATGAAATCAGTACCACTCATTCTCTCAAATATCCTTTCATCAAATATTATATACAACACTTACATGTCTTTAACTAATATATAAGAATATGGTCGTCTTCGTAATATTTCATTTTATTGTACTATGTATTCTACTTTAAGCATTATTCAATTGAAGCTTCAGATACATGTATGTTAGCATTCTCATGGAATTAGAGTCATAAAAACCTCTCTTCCTCGTCTTAATAGTAACTACATTTTATCCTCTTAATCAAATCAAGATGAATCCACATTCTTACAACAAACGACCCCTATATGTATCCTCAATGTCTAAAATTTTTCATGACAAACATTAAATCTCTGGAAAATACATCTATCATAGATTATAATTATCTTATTTTGAGTCTTCAAATACTCCATTTGTTCACCACTAATGGCTTTCAAGGATTTATGAATAGAACCTCCACTTGTCATTCCCAATTTCTCATAAGCTCCACAACACTTCCATCCCTTAATCTTGATCACATCCTATGGAAACTAATATATCAAAACATGTAAACAAGCATCTACTAAATTATATCTCATGTTATACTACCCATGTATTGTCCCTCAAATCCACAATAGCTATTTGGCAAACTCTTATCAAAAGATTACAATCCACAAGTAGATCTAAAATGATACAACACAATAATAAATTGTTGACCTCATTTTCGATCACATAAGACTTGTACATACATCATCCCTTGGTCCAGTGCAGCCACATTAGCCAAAACTGCACTTGTTCATTTTTGGTCTAGTGTGATCACGTTAGGCTTGACCGTGACCACACCCAGAAATACTTCAGCGTGGTCACGTTTAGCCTGAACTACTCCCAAAAGTTTTTCAGCGTGGTCACGCTAGCACTGGGCATGACCACGTCCAGTTATACCTGGAGTGACCACTCTGTGTCGTCACTCCCAGTGACATGCCATCGATCTGTGACCTCCTTCCATGGATCCAAGCATGAACTGTCACGCCATTTCACTAGCAAAGATTTGTGGCTCTTCCAACTGTCTGATTCATCGTGGTCGTCGATCCACCACCTAATCGGACATGCATGGAGGGATCTACCACCCCCTTTCCCAACCTAAAAATAAGAGGTCTCCGACACTGAGTCATACGCACATGCGCAGACATTTACTCTTTGCGTTCTCCACCACACCGAGAAAGAAGAAGGGAGAAGTCCTCCTGAGCCTCCTCCTCCTCTGGTTAGCTTCCTCTCTAGAAAGCTTCCTCTCCATTTCTCCTTTAAATTAAGCATTTACTCTTTTAACTTAGTTTTGTCTAGTCAACTCAAAAGCCTTGGATTAGGCTTGGGTTTGGGTTCGTAGGTCAACCCGAACTTAGCCTAGCCCTAACCTACTTAGACTCAAACCTAACCTAACCCAAGCCAAGACCAAACCCTAACACTAAACTTAACCTAACACTAAACCCAACCTATCCCAAACCTAAACCAAACCCTAACCCACTTAGCCTAACCCTAACCACTTAACCTAATCCTTAAACCAAAAATCTAATTTAGGCTAACCCAATCCTTAAACTGAAAACCTAACCTAAACTAATCCAATTCTTAAACCCAAACCCAAACCTAAACTCAACCTAAACCCAAGCACTAACCTAAACCTAAACCAAACTCAAACCCAAACCTACCTAGGCTCAAGTCTAACCTTAACCCAAACTCATGTCCGACCGGACCCAAACCCATGTCTGACCTAAACTAACCCAGTTCCAACCCAACCCAATACAGGTTCGACCTGATCCAACCTAGGCTCGACCTGACCCAACCTAAGTTAGACCTGAACCAACCGAGGTTTGACCTAACCTAACCCAACCTAGGTCAATGCAAGTCAACATAAATCAACCTGAGTCAACCTAAATCTGATCGAATCAACCCAAATCAATCCAAGTCAACCAAAGTCTGACCTAAGTCAATCCAAACCCCAAACCAATTGACCAACATTATGTTAAAGCTCAATTTTGAGCTAGAAGCCTATAATACTTAAGCTCGATCTTGACCCAAGTTCATTCCAAGGTGAAATATGTTATGTTTACTCTATTACATTATGTTTTATTGCACTTATAAATTTCAAAAAAGAAACAAAAAATATGTAAAACAAACATAAAGGATGAAACCTAATACAAAATGGTTTTCTCCATAAAAATCAAAATAAAATCCTAAAACAAATTCAAAACTTAGAAATAACATTTATTTTGACAAACCTAGGAACTGAAACATGACACGAATTAAATATTGAACCTCAAATAACATTTAGAATACACCATGATAAAAAAAGAGAACATAACCTAGGTAGATCCGACATGAATCTTAGGTTAGCTAATTTAAACACCAAACTAAGGACCATACACTTACCTCAGGTTAGTCTGAGTATGGAAGTCTTAGTTTAGGTACCATAGTTAGTGCTAAGGACTAGGGCATACAAAACAGGAAACTCACCCTCTGCGACTAAAGGGAATACCTTGAAATGAAGTAACTCGTGGTTACTGACAAAGGTATTTCAGACTGCTTCAAAACTACAAATCCTCTATGCTACAACATTTAAGGGGATTCCTAATTATGAGGTTGGTCATAGTCAACAGATATCAGCGTTCTTGAGAAGACAGAAAACCATGGGCATCTTGATCGGGGATGTTATTCTCAATGCCTAGGTTAGTCCACCCCTTAGAATTGCTTATAGAGTCTAGTGTTTCACTTCTTATCTATAAATCTTTCTTTACCTGACCCTATTTAGCCTACGGTTTTCAATCACTTATGTTATTCAAAATCAAATATCTTTGCTTCGTCTTCACCTAATCAATTAAAACTCTATTAGCCTTTTCAAAATACTTCAATCATTGTCCTTTAGGTTTAGACCGCCTCTATTAGATAGTCAAATCCCTACATTCAGGCATTTCCCATGACATTATCATCGGATTGTAAGTCTTATTCCTTTGAGCTTAATCCATTCAATTTTCGATCCTCTACTACCTCAATCATGAAAGTCTGACTTCTAACAATTTGACTCATTACATTAATGGAGATTTTTCTTTAGGGCTTACGGATCTAGATATGTAATTAACTACTAGAACTTGCTCTTATAGAGAATAAGACCCATTAATTAAAATAAACCTTATCTTATTTCTGTAAGGTAAGAAAAAAAACCCCGGTTTTGTAGACTGACGAAGGCTCTGATGATCCGGGTGATTAGGCCCTTTTTTTTAAGGTAATATTTTCTTTGTGAAGATATGTTATCTTCAAAATATCATGTCCGATCATCTAGATAGAAAGCCTTTCAAAATTTCTATGGTGTGTGACAATGCACAAAAATCCCCCACCAAGATCTTTTTTCTGGTGATTCTGCTCCTCTCTTCATCTTTTATAATGAGTTAAATCTTTTATCAAACCTTTCTGTGGGTCCGTTATACTTATCTTAGGGTCCTATCCCATGTATTCAATCTTAGAGTTCCCGTATATTCACATAAATTGTTTAATGAGTAGGGTTTCGAGACATGTCCATAATCAATTCTTCTCGAATTCTTTTTCAACCAAACCACGATCTCAACATCATTCAATGAATTTTCTGAAGATTCTATAATCGAATATCTATTGAAATCATTCTATACACATTACAAGCAAAGATGTCTACCAAACTTATATTCGCTCTTGGAAATGAAAGTAACTTGGCTTTTGACCCAAGTTATTTGAATGGTTGGTCCCAAACCAAAGTTTGGAATGGGTTTCAGCAACTCTAGCTTTTCTACAGTTTACAAGGAATCTTCACCTCACTTTAACATCGAATCAGAAGAGGCCTTTCCACCATTGAAAAAGAGGATTGTTAAGACTTCCACTACTATTTCTCAATGTTCAAAGAAAGTTGAATCAAGAAAATCCTCATTTAATCTGTGAACTACTTAAGACACCAATATTCTTTAGGATCGGTCCATTTGATGAAGTCACTCTGGTATTAAGTAAGACTCAAAGACTAAATCAGAATAGAAGGCTCGCATGAATAACAAAAGAAACAGATGAAGTTGAACATGAGACCTCTCTTTTCCTCAAAGTAAGTAGGTTTCAATTGCACTCTACTACATAAGGAAAAGAAAGCGTACACAGCATAGCAGAACTACCTCTACCTCTACCTCTACCCAAATGTGAAACCCCCAGTATGAAAATAAGAAAATCCTGGTTAGCTTGACTCTACAAGGTGTTTGAAAATATTGAAAAGCAAGAAGTTTCTCCTATTGTAAAAACCCTCTACATCATACGATTCTATCCTGAAAAGAAAAAAGAAGTGTCTTGAAGTGTGAGCATATCATGCAAGTTATCAAGGTTGGTCCTTGTTCGAATTTTATTTATCTGTCACACCGATTATCACATAAAACACTTCCTTTTATTCTAACATGTCTCCTAAAGACTTGGATCCCACACAGGTGGTCACTTGATGCTCCTCCTTACATTCTGCATCGTTTTCAAGTTATTAAAGAAAATGTATATGAAGTTATCATTAATTCACCATTTGAAATTCGTGAATCACCTCTCTGAACAAGTGATACAGGAATAAAACCCTCATCCAACTTAAAGATATCACAAATTCAAGATATATCAGATCTTGAGGTCAATCCTATCTTGAAATATATGGAGATTGAAGAAGGGAATATCAGTCAAGTTGATGTTTTATTAGACTCCTACCGAGAATCTAAATATGTCTCAGTTAATTCGAGCTATGTTAAAGGATGACCAATAAATGAAGTAATGAGTGAATTGGAAGCTAGTATCAAAAAACCCAAAGAAGAAGAAATCACATCAAGTGACATTGGTACTGTCATGGTTTTTCGAACCAGATCATCATAAAGGGAACGTGAAGATGACAATGATTCCTGGGGGTGGATGAAGATGCAACACCTGATGCTGTCCAAATATGATAAGGTAATTAAAACAAAGTGATAAATAGATAGAGAGATAAGAGAAGTGGATAGAAGAAATCTTGGCTTCTCGACATGTAGATATGGAGAAACCTGAGTTTTGACAGCTGAGGATGGAGTCACCAAGAAAAATCTAGATACTTCATCATACTCAAAGAAAATTTGAACACATTAATCAAGAAACGGGTAAAAGATGACTTGCCTCAGGCTCAAGGTGTCTCATCTATACCTATAGGAAGACCATGTCCTCAGGAGTTTTATTCAATAAAATATCTGAAAGGGTTTGTACTCCAAACCACTTAGGTGTTCAATGGAACCGATAATCCAAGATAACACTTAGCTCATTTTCATGCAAGTTGTTGTAATGTTAGGGGAAGTGACACATTACTCTTCATTTATTTGTCAACAGCCTGTTCAGAGTAGCATTTGATTGATATGTCAAATTGCATAATGGATCAGTAAATACTTTATCAAAACTAGAAGAATTATTCATAAAGAGATTTGCTGGAGCTCAATGTCATGTTATGGTTGGTGATTAAGTGATTGAGAAAAAAAATCTGGTGAATCCTGGGTTGACTACATCTTGAGTTGGAGAATCTTAAGCCTAAAGTGTGAAACTCGGTTACAAGAACAACACATCATAGAGATCCTTTTCAAAGAAAATTTATGGGTCAATTGTTTTATTTTTGAATGGTTTCAATATCAAGCATTTGAAAAGTTAATCAGCAAGGCAGCTAGCCTACAAGAAGAAACAAAGCAGCTGTCACTATTAAATCAAAATGCTAAGCAGAAACCCCAGAAGGCTTACAACAAAAGGTTTGGGAATGTGTCCATTGTCGGTCAAGGATAACAACCTAAGAAGATACAATTTGAAAATTCCAAACATCAGCAGTGACAGTCCTCACAACATCAACAACAACAGCTTTAGGGATGAAAATTTCAAGATTTACTTTTGTGTAAAAGAAGAACTAGTTATATCCTTTCAAGGACAATGTTGTGAAGAAGATTTTTAAAAGCCCAATAAAAATTCCAGACTTCAAACTACCAGAACCCAAGAAGGCAGAAGAGGTAGGAAAGAAAGATGAGCCCAATTACATCCCATTTTACAAAATTCTCAGGCACACTATCGAGGAGTGTTTTTCTTTCAAATATTGGTTGGGGAGGAATCACAAAGACGGTACAATCATTATTTTTAAATAATATTTGAAATAACCAACACAAGTTCTGTCAATGTTGTCTTTGGTGAAAGAATAAAATTTGATAGGCCAAGTAAGGATGAGGAAGACTAGAATCTTGTTCTGTGAACAACTAGGAAAATTATCTAGAAAGTTCAGAGTCTTTTAGAGAGAACCCATAAAGAAACTCAGATGTCAACTAAACCTGACGCTTCTATCGTTCCTGAGGAGAAAGAAGAAATGAAACCCGCATTGAATCCAACACCACCTGAAGGATGAGTTAAGAGAGAGAAATCATGCATATAAATATCTAGGATTATAGAGAGTATTCTTCTTAAGATAATTTTCTTAGATGAAGGTTCTGTTACCCTTGCAACACTAACTCTGTATAATTTTTATTTCTATCCCTCTAGAACTATTAATAAAATGAGTACTAGTTCTGGTTATATTTTATTTATCTGTGATAAATCTTTGTCTAGTAGCAATGAAAATCTCAAAAATCCTAACAATTCTGATAATAATGATTTTCAAGTCATAAAATAAAGTATTAATGAAAATGACGACTGATTTTCTGATAGTGATGCCCTTGTACTCAATCTCAAGGGTATGCCTATCAAAATCGAATTAGAAACATTAAATTATGAAGAAACTCTAGAAGAAATTCCCAAAACTGTAGAATATTTTACCGATAGCTCCGCAATAGAAGAATTGAAAGTTAACTTTCAAAGCAATAAAATAATCCCACCACATAATGTACCTCAAGAGAAAGCCACAAAAATCAGTGAACATAATTCACCTACAGCATCATCATATGATGTTCCTACCTGGGATGAACCTGTGAAGTTTACTCCTAATGTTGACTATAATTTACTATCTCATTTAAGAAAATTTTCAGCCAAGCACAGCATTTATGATGCCCTTATTTTATCTTTGAGATGATGGAGTCATTAATGAAGGCACTATAAGATCTGTAGCTTTTTATGACCTAGTTAACATTTGAAGGAGAAGTAAACCATTTTAATGAGGTTCCTTCACTAACATTTACAAACGATGACCTTCTGTTGGGAACGACCGACCATAATCAGTCGATATATATTTTTCAATGTTGGATGATTCAAATAATCCAGAATTCTTGTCAATCTAGGTGCATCCGTTAATATTATGAATCTAAAAACACTTGCATGCCTTAACGTGGACACACGTAGAATTTCATCTGATTTGTTGTTAATATGAGGATTTAATCAGAAGAGTGAAAGAGCACAGGGAACAGTAACACGGTCACTTAAGATTTGAATTTTTCAAACGGAATAAAATTCCATATCATATACTCAAATACATCTTTCAACCAACTCCTTAGAAGAGAGTAGCTTCATAAACACAATATGGTGTTATCATCTCTTCACCGGTTTATTAAATATTATCGCGGCGACGTTGAAAATTACTTCAGAGGAGATTTACAAATGTTTTTCAAACATGAGGTCAAAACTTATGAAGATGCAACCTATTATGTTCTGAATAATCAAATTATATTTTCTTAGGAAATGGACGTAATTAAGGGTTCAAAATAAGATGATAAAGTAGAAATAACGATACATAGAAAAATAAGTATAAAAGTGGATGTTACAACAAAGAATGAATAAGAAGAGAAAATCAAAGGAAATCATAAAGAACAAAAAATACTCTCTCTTAATGAGGAAAGCCCCAAATCAGAGCCAAGTATTCCAAAAGTTTGAAAAATGATAGAATAAAAAATGACTCCAAAGTAAAACAGAATGCAGAGAACATAACCCCTTCTGTGTATATCAACTTCGAATCTAGCTAGAAGGATGAGATGGATACTAAAGAGCGGTATGCTATTCCCTAGATAATATCCTAAGAAAATTATGATATAGAAGAAGGAACAATGATTATGGAAGAAAATGCATTAGAAATTTTAGCATAAAAAAAGATCAACCAGTAAGTACGCACTTTGACTCCTAACCCGCTGTCGAGAGATGGTGGCTATGTTGGAGGTTAAGGTTGCACCCCAACTAGATGGATATCAGAATAAAAAATTGTACCAGAGATCTTATTCTTATAGTCTAAAAATAGAAATTCAGATTGAATACAGGGATCTCAATGAATTAATGGAGTTACCCTTTGATTGTTATTCACAGTGTATGTCGAAGTTGGTCGAACAAGGTCAATACCACATACCTAGTCTAAACAGCAGTCACACCATTTTGCAAGTTTTTTGGATACTAAGAACAAGAAGAATATGCCAAGAGCTCGTGTCGCATTTGCTACTATAGATTTATTGGATGATAAAGAGTATTGCATGTCCATTACAAGTCATCTAGAACCTGAAGAAACCTACTCAGAGAGTGACCACCTTGGGGGAGATTTTTGTTTAGAATATTTAGAAGATTCAAATGATCTCTCACTCAAATATGAGCCTCCTAAATTGGATAGATGAAATCAAATCAACAGTTGATAAATAAAAGAAGCGAATCTGGCAACTCGGGATAACCCTAGACCGACTTTTATAAGTTCTCTATTAGATGAAGAAATTGAAGACCTTGTTGGCTTGTAGAATATAAGGATTTATTTCTTTGGCCTTACGAAGAAATGTCAGGGCTATCCCTTGATGTAAAAATTCATAGCCTAGAGATAAAACCAAAGATTACACTAGTTAAACAGGTTCCTAGAAGAATGATATTGGAAGTTGAATGACAAGTTGTTACTAAAGTCAAAAAATTGATCAAAGCTGGTTTTATAAGAGAAAAATAGTACCCTACATGGTTGGCCAGTGTTGTTCCAGTAAAGAGAAAGAATGGATAGATCAATACATGCATAGATTTTAGAGACTTAAACAAAGCATGTCCTGAAAATGAATTCATGATGTCCATAACAGAGCTGATGGTGGATATTGTTTCTTCGCACGTTGCATTTTCATTCAAGGATGATTCTTCAAATCTAAACAAGTTATAACCAAATAGAAAATGTCTTCAGAGGATGAGAAACACATAGCATTCAGAATGTGCATTAAAGTATTTTGTTATAAAGTCATGCCATTTGGTCTAAAGATGTTGCCGCCACTTATCTGTAGATGATGGACAAATCTTTGATGAGTTGATATAGAAACAAGTTGAACGCTATGTCGATGATCTTGTAGTTAAAAGAAAAGAAAAAAATCACCTTTATGACTTGTGATTTTTAGTTGAACGATTTCGTCTCTACAATCTTAAGATGAATCCTTTAAATATGCATACATTGTAGCTTCTAGGAATTTCTTAGGATTTGTAGTACGATGTCAAGAGATCAAGATAGATCTAAAAAAGATCAAAGTGATATTAGAAATGCCACCACCTAAAACCTTAACTCAATTAAGATCACTTCAAGGTAAGTTGGCATATCTGAGACGCTTTATCTATAACCTTTCTAGAAGATGTCAATCATTCTCGACATTGACCAAAAAGAATGTCAAATTTGTTTGGGATGGCTAATGCCAACAAGCATTTGAACATATATATATATATATATATATATATATATATATATATATATATATATATATTTGACAACACCTCCTATATCGGTAGCACCCATCCCAGGGCGACTACTGATATTATATACTGTTGCGCTAGATGAATCTTTTGACACATTACTAGCTCAAATTAATGAGGGAGTGATCCCCGATTACAATACGTGAGTTTAATCTTTTAATTCTCTTGTTTAAATTTCTTCATTTACAACAGTGCCAAAAACGTGACCCCAAAGTAAGGTAAAATTTCAATTATATCTTTAAATAATAAGGATTTTAAGCAAGTATACGTATCGTTATCAATTAATATAGGGCTTTTTTATTAAGCCCGAATATCGATCCCACGGAGATCGTAGTTAAGCACAGCGGCTTTCAAGAGAAGTTCTAGTCTACAATAACACTCATTAGCTTAGAAGGTCGATAAAAGTTCGGTTTTAATTATATCCTTCAATTATCACTACAATACTAATTCTACTCCTAAACTAAAATACTTAGTGAAAATTAGAAAGTGGGGTTGGATATATTAAAAATATTCTTCCTCATACAATGAAATTAGTGACATGTGTAAAAGTAAAACAAGTAGCGAGAGAGATTGTGATAAATATGAGCAATTATATTATTTACCCTTAATTAGTTCTATAAAGAACATATGTTAATTTGATGATTTGAAATATTATAGATGGGTTAGGTAGGGAAGATGCTAGCTCTTACTCTAGAGTTCCCTCTATTCCCTCCACCTAGGGGCTAACATCTCATAACAAAACTTTTCACATCAAAACAAATTAGGGGCTTTAGTCTGTCACCCTACAGTCCTCTAATTCTACACCTCTTAAACCTACAAATCTCCCTATTTATTTTCATTCAACCATATGGACTACATTCTCACCCATATAATCTCATGTGATTTTTACTAATAGTTGACAGAGACAATACCACATTGGTTCTTACATGTTCTCACAACAGATTTTAACATGCAAGTTGACCAAGTTTACATGTAAATGAAGATCAAAGTAAAATCATCACAATATATTCTAACTCTACTCAATTCTATATCCTACATATGCATAATAATTCATTGTAAGAGGGAAGCGTGAAGAAAACTACTCACTACACATGAAGAAACAACAAGAACTTTTCATTGAACAAGTCTTTGAAATCATAGAAACAAACTACTAAATTTAAATCAAAATACAATGAAAATACTTATCTCTGATGAAAATCAAACTCTCCTTGTATAGCAAAAGCAATGTCCTTGTAATCCTCTCCAAGAATAAAGTGAAAAGAAAAGAAGAAATCTCTCACTCTCTCTTTCTTTCTCACCTTGTCGCCTCACTTGGGCTCACTCCCAAGACTTTACTTCTTCTCCAAGTCTTCTTCTCCTCTTCTAATCTTCTCCTTATATCTCTAATTTTTTTCTCCAAGATTTCAAGAGTGTTTATAATTTCCCAAGAGATACTTAAGTGTCTCTTCAAAAGTGTCAACATTCAATGAATTTTCCAAAGGGGGCCTTAAGTACCTTTTCACTCCAAGAGACACATATCTTCCATAATAACTCCTTCTAATCGACCCCAACTCTTCTATAAAGTTTATTTTATCATTCCCAATGAATTCCCCACGAGACACATTTCGAAGCGCTTCAAAAATCATCCAAAACTGAAGTTTCTTCTAGAAGTTATTGCAAAAACAGTAACTGGCGGCTATGCGCCGACGATTTGGCGCATAGGCGCCACTGCATGGTGGCTATGCGCCAGCTGGTGGTGCCTAGGTGCCAGACACAGGTACAAAAGTGTCCAGTTTGACCCGTTTTGCTCCAGTATGCTCCGGTTCGACCCATTTTGCTCGGGTATGCTCAATTTTGGTCTATTTTTGTTTCTTTTGCTCCAATCACTCCAAATTCTTCAATTTGATGTACCTAAAACTAAAAGCACAAGAGAACATACCTTTAAAGTGCAATATCATTATAAAATAGCATAAAAAGTAATACATTTTTAGGTTGATCAAAATCTCCCAAACTTAAACATTACTTGTTCTCAAGTAATACTACACTTTTAAAATAATTTTTGTAGATTAGTATTAATGGGTCACCCTTTAGAATTGCTAAAATTTTGTTTTAAAAATGGATAGTTCAACCTAGAAGAACTTATAGTGAATCAGACTAACCCAGGGTATTTATCATCAAACTTGGGAATTTATTTTCCTATCTAATTTAGAAAAATATGCAAATTATTCAAACTTATGTTCATTTGAACATTACTTTCTAGACTTAAGAACTCTCTTAAAAAATAATTTTACTACTATAAGTATAAAAAATAATTGTTCTATGTTCCTTACTCTAAAAAGACTCAAGTGAAACTAATTTTTTATTAGGACCTCTCCTCAAGCTTCTCCTCACTTTTCACTTTTTTTTATTTTATTTTTATGATCTTTTTGATCCATTTTTTTCTGCTCTTTTTTTTATGTGAGGATTTCCATATCTAGAGAAGTCCTTAAATGATTTTGAATTCCATTATCATCCTCTAAAGTTAAAACTTATTACTTTCCTTCTTTTGAAAAGATGTATTTTTTTAAAATACTTTCTAAAAGAGTCTTAAATGTTAGAAAATAAAAATTATAAGAATCCTTAATTTTCCAAAAAAAACATTTCTTCCTACTAAAGATAGTTATTCATGTTCCCATGTTCTCCACTAAATATCTTTAACTCTAGGTTCACTCGTTTCCCTAAAAATATCAACTAAGTTTTTCTACTTCATTTATATACTTAAAATTCTAACATCCTTAAGGTGGCTCCACATAACAATAATCATTAGAAATAAAACACAAATTTATTTTTAGTAGTTTTGAAAATAAGAGGTTTAAATCTGAAATATTTTTCCCCCCAAAGTTAAACTCAAACATGTGTACTATACATCCTATAAAAATATCAACAAATAGCACATGGTAGAATATTGCAGTAGAAAGTAAATCTAGCCTACACATGCTTGACATAACACTATAAAGGAATTTTAAATTGTAGAGTAGGTACAAACTGAAATTAAACAGGAACACATTTTAAACTTTATAAAGGAATTTTTGGATGCTAACAAGTTTAAAATATTAAGATAAGTTTTGTTGTCTCTAATGACTCATTCAACTTGACTCATAAACATAGACACACAAACTCTAATACATAGACTCACAGATTTCATAAAGAAACAATAACTGAGGTTAATTTGATCTCCCTTCTACTCACATTTCCCCACCTTACTTTCAATTTCTAATGGAAGAAACTACACTAATAACATGGGTGTATTATAAGATTTTTTACATGGTTATCACCCTTGGACTAGAATTCTCCTATTATAAAAACTCATGTGTTTCCAATTTTAGGTTTACTCTAAGTCTAAGGTATACACAATATGTTAAGTAAAAGTAGTGCAGTTCATCCACATGTTGTTCACTAAGTAAGTTCATGACCTTACTCAGTAAAGACAAAGTCAGATAAAAGAAGTAATAAAGTTGGCATGGAGTGGTCCAAGTCCAAACTCTACATGCTTTAAGGTAATGCTCAGCTCCAGTTGAGAACTAAGTCATAACAGACTCGTCAGCCTGCTACTACCAGAAGTCATATACAAATTTAGTCAAGACCAAGGCATAACCTCACAAAATTAACCCAAACCACTCTTACAAATCAAACAAGGATCAAAGCCCAACATCTCACTATTATCCAATCCAACATAACAACAATCACACTAAACAGATAACAAAGATAACCATGGGTTGACTCCAGCGAAACGCTTGGTCTAACATCGACGACCTAATGTATCCAATGTTTACTCTGGTTGCCCCAGCATCAGAACCTCATTCATTTTTTTTTTGTATACCGCAGAATATGCCATTCTGTGATTTTGAATAACTCTTTCTTAGGAGATGATTTACTGATTTCATCATTCAATTCAGGTTCTTCTTGTGATTGAGTCGAATCCGAAGATATAAAGACTGAAGATGTAGATGAATTCCCTAAATAGGTACACTTTAAAATTGTATAGGGTACATTCATATTAATTTTATGAGATTTTTTAACAAATGGAATTAAAAGATAACTATTTTTGGTAACATCCATCATTTTACACCTCTCTTGAACATACATACAGTCTTCTTTAGATAACGATTTCAACTCATCGTGAAAGTCCATTTCGATCTCATCTTTTAACTTACTCTCAAAACTCTCTTAGAAATGGTTTTTACTTAGATAATAATTTTCATCCATCCAAAAACAATCATCATCTTTTCTCTCAGTTGGATATTTCAAGTCTTTAAAACATCAAAATTTACTTCATGGTCATTAATATTCATAGTTAACTCTTCTTTTTCCACATCTATTATAGCTTGTCCAGTAATAAGGAAATGTTTCCCCAAAATAATTGGTTTATCTTTATTGTCCTCCATATCTAATACAATAAAGTCCAAAGGAAAGATAAAATTATCCACTTTAACAAGCACATCTTCTATAACCCCTTTTGGATAAATGATAGATCAGCTAACTGAATGGTTACATTAGTGGGAGAAATATCAGCTAAAACTAACCTTTTAAATATAGATAGAGTCATCAAATTAATGCTTACTCCTAAATCATATAAAGCTTTTCCACATAATTTTTCTCTAATTTCACAAGGAATTGTAAAGCTACAAGGATCTTTATGTTTTTGAGGAAGATTTTTCTAAAGTATAGTGCTACACTCCTCACTTAGTGCAACTGTCTCGTAATCCCCAAGTTTCCTTTTCTTGTTTAATATCTCCTTCATAAACTTTGCATAACTTGGCATCTGTTCTGAAGCTTCAGTGAAAGGAATATTTATCGTTAACTTCTTAAGTACTTTCAGGAATTTTGAAAATTATTTATCCAACTCATGGTGTCTAAGTCTTTGAGGAAATGAAGGTGATGGTCTTTCTAAATTAATTTTAGTTAGAGATTTAAATTTTTTCATATCCTTAGAAACATGTTCTTCAGGTCTTTTAGTTTACTTTGTTTCTCTCACAATTTCTTTCTCTTTTCTTATCACATCCTCTATCTCTCTTCCACTTCTTAATCAGACAGTTTCTATTGGTTCTTTAGTGTTCTCTTTAGGATTGATTTCAATGTTGCTAGGAAGTGTTCATTGGGTTATATTACTAAGTGAATTAGCAATTTTTCATAGTTGATTCTCTATGTTTATAATTACAGCATTTTGACATTGCAACTGATTTCCTATTTGCAATACCACTTCTTCTATAGACATCTTCTTATCCTGAAGTTGTTGATCATTGTTAGAGTACGGTAGATATGAAGGTCTATAGTTTGTGTTCCCCTGATTATTCCAACTTCCATTAGGATTTGCATGATTATTTTACCATTGTTGGTTTCCACCCCCAGTAGTATGATTCCAGTTAAAATTAAGATGGTTCTTCCAACCTGGGTTGTAAAAGTTAGAATACAGGTTTTTTGTGGTATTAATGTCTCATATGATAAGTTAGAATCAATCATATGCTCTAATGAATTTTCCTCACTTACTAGAGTAAATTGAGGTTGGTTCATTCCAAAGTGGTCTAACTTCTTTGATATTACAGCAACCTGAGATGCAAGAATTGAAATCACATTTGTTTCATGAACACTGGCTACCTTATTAGGATTTACCCTTGAAAAGGGCCATTCAAATTCATTTGTAGCAATTCTTTCAATTAAAGCATACGCTTCATCAAATGATTTTGACATTAACGATCCACTAGTGGCAGCATCAATTATAGACCTAAGGGATCTTACTAACCCATTGTAAAAAGTTTGAATGATTAACTAATTAGTCAGAGCATGGTGTGGACACTTTCTTAGGAGTTTCTTAAATCTTTTCCAAGCCTCGTATATTGATTCCCCTTCATACTGACAAAATGAAATAATATTGTTTCTAAGTTTAGTAGTCCTTGAAGGTGGAAAATACTTGGCTAGGAATATTTGAGTTAACTCCTCCCAATTTTTAATAGAGCCAAGTGCTAATGAGTATAACCACATTTTAGCCTTATCCCTTAGTGAGAAAGGAAAAAGCCTTAGTTTAACAACAACGTCTGACATGTCGTTGTTGACCTCATTCTTGATGAGATCTTTTCTCTTCTCTCTCCTTAGTACTTGGGATCTAGCCTTAGGCTTTCCCTTTGACTATCTTAGAGTACTAGAAATGGAACCCACCACTTAGAAATTTAAACACCTCTTAACTCCCTACAAACCCCATAAGTTTGATTGTAAACCCCCAAGTCACTTGGAGGGTTAAGATCAAATGTGGAGGTTTAAAGGATGAGTTCCCTATAGGACTCTTTGGCCTTAGGACTACCCTGAGTGGCCTGGTCTGGTGAGGGTTGACCTGCACACATTACACTTTCACACACATTTCAAATCCTAAAACCATTCATCCCTAGCTTGACGTCCTGACTCATGTAGGTAATTCATATGGATGGTCCTCAACCCCTAAGCCCTTGGCTAAGAGGGTTAGGAACAACATAGTGAATGCCTCAAATGAGTCCTCTCATGGCTCTTATGGGCTTGATATGGCTTCATGACTCAACCAAAGTGATTCCATTCTACTCAAACTTGATCAATCTTCATTTTCCAAAATTTCAATTTTTGACCTTCGGGGCCCTACACCCACCAAACCTACCAAATGTCCTTGAAACCACCCAAAATTTGCAAAATTACCTAAATTACTCAAAATTCCTCAAAACCAGTCCTAAACATTTCTCTCCACTCAAATTGATCATCCTTAGCCAAATATACCAAAATTTCCAAAAAAAAATACCCCCCAAATACCTCCAAATACCCAAAATGCCCTTTTTAACCAAAAAAATTCAAAAATTCTAAAAATTCCCAAAAAAATTCTAGAAAATCCCAATTATTCCCAATTTCATTTTGTTCAACTACACTATAAGCCAATTTTGTCAATTTAGCCCACTTTTACCAAAACCCCCAATTTGACCCATTTTTAACCCAAGTGAACCCAATGTCAAACCAAATCAGCCCAATTGACCTCAATATTGATCCAATCCAATTCGAAACTTCAACTAAATATCCCCAATATCAATTTAGACTAAATCCAAGCCCAATTTGATTAACATTTGGATCCAATTCTAATTTGAAGCTTAAAGCCCAATTTTGGCCCATAACCTAAACTTAGCCCAAACTGACCCAACTCAACTCCAATTAACCCCAAATCTTTTCCTAAACCTTCCTAATATCCCCACAAACAAAACACTAACAATATTTGCCCGAAATTTGGACCCAAACTCCACCCAAACCTAATCCAAAACCAAAATCCCCAATTTTGGCCTAAACCCACGATGAACCCAGATGGGCCCAAATCCCAAAATCAAAGCCCAACCAAAGTTGAAAACTCTTTGTAACACTCCCATAAACATTTTACAACATTAATTTTACATCAAATCTAACATTCGCCCAACCTTAGCCCAAGTTAGCCCAATTTGACCCACTTTGGCCCCTTTACCAAAAAGTCCCAAATCAAACCCAATTCAACTCCAAATCACCTCAAATTTGTTTCAAATCACTCATGACACATCCCTAAACTAAACCCAACATTTGTTTGGCCTAATCCTTCACAAAATTTCCATCCACCAATTTGTTTTCAAACCTAAAAGCCCACTTCCGTAAGACATTTAAAAGCCCAACTTTCATCAAATCCAAAAGCCCAAAATTGGCTCTAAAGCCCACATGAAATTTCCCCTCATCATCCCTTTGATCTAAAATCACTCCCTAAGTTCAAATTCATTATCAAATTTTTCTAAACTAAGCCTCATAATAAATTCCACAAGAATGCCAAAAATGTCAAAACCCACTTCTATGAAACCAAGCCAAGCCATCCCTAAGCCAAATGTGAGCCATAGAACTTTGTTCCAAGCTAAATAACAAGCCATGCTTAAGCCACATGAAGCCATGAGGGCCTTTGCCATGTCACCAAACCATTAATGGCAAATGGAGGGGCCACTTTCCAACCTCTTTAAAAAAGTTTTTAACCACTCTTATGACACACTCTAACCAAGCTTAACAAAAATCCCTTGGATGGGGACTTCTCCACCTAAAGGGGGCTGACCCAATTGATCTCCCATCAGCCCAAATCAAGCCTTGGTGAGTGCACCAAGCCAAATCCATGCTTTGACCAAAATTGACCCAAAAATGGCCCTTACACCCATACCACTTAAATCCATGCCTTTACACATGGCATAACCCAATTGATTGCACCAAAATCAAACTCTGACCTCCATTCCACCTAAGCACACATTTTAAACCCACTAATCAACCCCCATGGCCATCCAAGCTCCATCATAACCTTCCTTATTTAAACCCCACCTCTTATGGCCAAAAGAGAGGAGATGAAAGATTACCTTGGGGAGACCATGCCAAATTGTTCCCAAAGCTTCTCCAAGCATTTCTAAGCTCAATCAAACCATTTCCGATTGAGGCCTCACCTCTTGGACGAAGGTATCAAATTTTTTTCCCTCCAACTGAGAATGTTTTAATTATCTGTAAATATTTACATGCTTTAAGTATATCATCACCATATAGATGTGTGCTACTCGATTATACGATCATTTTAAAAAAAAATTCACTCAATTTCGTTGAGAAACGAGTGAGATATCAAGGTTTGAAGGTGGAAGATTTTGTGTGAATAACACTAGGAGAGAGGAGCAGTAGCCGTCCGATCACGTGTGTATCGCAGGGACGGCCGAGATGCAGTCGGACGGGAGCTTCATCCATAAACAGAAACGCATCAGCCAATCATGGAGCGACACGTGGCCCCCTTGATAGCGATAGTTTGAGAGAGAAAATTGCATTTTTGATTTATTTTTGACATAAACTTCAAAAAATCATAACTTTTCATAGAAAATCTAAAAAATAAAATAAAAATAGCCTCTTGCTCACTGAAATGAGGAGAATAATGGGGAAGTAATTTCATATTTATTTGATGTATATTTAATTTTTAGCTAATTAAATAGTGTTTTCAATCTTTCAATTCTTCATGCATGTAGGAGCTTCACCATAATATGAAATTTTGATATGTTATTCTATGCATAATGGTGGATCTTTCCTGATTTTTCCAAAGTTAAGGAAGATTTCCATGATGAGATATCTATTTTTCAATATTATGCATCAGTTTTTCTATAATAATTATAAAAATTATCATGTTGCTTCGAAATATCTAGAAAAATTAGAGTGTGTTCTCTTTGACTAGAGAAACATTAGAAAATTATCTCATGATTTAATTCAATCAAACAAACTCTAATTTGACCAAAACGTCAAAACTAAGTTTTAATTAATTAGGAATAACCACACATCAAAATCACTTGAAAACAATTCTCCACAGTCACTTAGGATGTAGAGAAACTCACATAAAAATTTCAAGTCAATTGAAAATAATTTAACCCATTAAATGAATTATTTTAGTTGTATGGCCATTTTTAAAATTA
Source organism: Papilionanthe hookeriana x Papilionanthe teres (assembly GCA_022702705.1). Lineage (NCBI taxonomy): Eukaryota > Viridiplantae > Streptophyta > Magnoliopsida > Asparagales > Orchidaceae > Papilionanthe > Papilionanthe hookeriana x Papilionanthe teres. The sequence continues at coordinate 96,510,423 of CM040424.1, read as the reverse complement.
AAAAATTTATAAAACACAAAATACATTTAAAAAATTCACCAAATTGGTTTTGTGGGCTCTCTGATATCAGAGGAGTCTAAGAAAATTAAAATTGGATTTTTCTAAAACTCTTCATTTTTCACCTTATTTTAATATTTTAATAATTAAAAAATAATAAAAATCATAAAAATATTAAAAATAATAAGAATGTCATATTTTAACTCCTAATCACTTAGGAACAAACTAAATATTTTTCCCAAGTCTTTTGGATACGATATTGAATTTTAAATGATTAAGACAATTTTCAATATTAAAAAATGGATTTTTCAACTTTTTCACCAAATTAATTCTAATAAATCAAAGAAAAATATATAAAATTTGTTTCTCTGGACTCCTTGAGGTCAGAAAGATTTATGAAAAATATAAAACTTAATTTTCAACTTTAATTTTATTTTATAATTGATTAATACTCTAAAATTCAAAATAACTATAATAAATAAAATATAATTCAAAAAATCACCAAAATTGGTCCAAGTGGTCCTCTGGTCATTAGGAACATTTCATAATTTTCTTAAGGACAGAAACCTTACCTTGGTCATGTTGTTGAATTTCCATTGAAAATCCCTATTTTTCATCAAAATAAATATATAAATTAAATTAAATTCAGAAAAATCACATTTTCTCCTCTAATGTCTTAATTGACATATGAGTGAAGTGGCATAAAAATTTCAAGCTCATTTGAGCTCAATTTGATGAGTTATGAAATAATTATGCTTAAAAGGGTATATTAATAATTAAGAATTTTAACCCCTAATTAAAACTTTAGGTTTAATCAAAATGGGGGGGAAAATATTTGATCTTAATTCTTCCTTAGATGATTGAAACCTAGGAAATTAAGGGGTAGAAACCCATTAATCATCTTGAAAATATTTAAAGTAAATTTTAATTAATTAAACAATTTCAATTTTGGAAGAATAAGTTAAAATTTGGATTATTAAGATTAGGGATATGATTTAAGAAGATATCAATTCTTTAATTTAAAATCCCTAAATGAATCACTTTAATAATATTCAACTCTTAATCAAACTCAAAAATGATAATTGAAATTAATAATTAAATAATTAAAAGGAAAATAAACCTTAACTAAATTAAAAGCTTAAAACATTAAGTGATTTAATAATCAAATTGAAATAAATTTAAAACATTAAAATTAATTTGAAATCACTTAAAAAACAAATCTAAAACAAATTTGAAACATTAAAGAAAATCAACCTTAAGACAATTCATAATTAAAAACATAAAAAAATCAAACCAATTAAAATTGACCTAAAGTGTTACAATTAAGTCAAATTAAATTTAAATCATTAAAAATTTAATTAAATTGAATGATTCAAATACCTCTTTCAACTCAAACAATTTAAAACACTTAAGAGAAAATCAACTTGACTTTGAAACTAAATTAAATCATCCTAAATTATCAATCCAATAATAATCAAAACAGTTAAATTCTTTAATAAACTAATTTGCCCCTAAAGGCTTTCATTATTATAACTCTTAAATGGAACATCAAGTGATATGCCACTTCACTCATCAGACAATCAAATGTCCAAGTTCACTGAGCAAGAGACAAAACTTAACTAAGTTCTTGGATGACTAATTCACTTATACAATGAAATTCATTTGGACTCGAAATAATCCCAGAAGCATTGAAAAGATGTTCAGGACTCGTCCTAAGCACTTTCTCAATACGATGTGATGTTTTAGAAGAACAATTGAACTTAATTGTTCTTTGGTGAAGAAAATCATCCTTAACAAAATACAAGAACCTAGACGTCATAGGAAATGACTAGCAATAGGATTAGGAATTTGGTAGACAACCAGAACCTTCCCTTAGCTTTACTAAGGTATTTGTTGCAAAATATTTAAATGCTCTGACACGTGTTTTAAGTTCAGCGGGAATGACGAGAAGACCCTCCAGATACACTTTTATTTTATTGCAACTTACTATATTGCAATTTACTTACTCGTACTGCACTTTACTTCTCTTGCATGTTAAACAAGAATGTCACCCTGCATGGAAATTGAAACCCAAAACTAAAAGTCACAACAAGATAAAATTCACCGCCACAACATTCAAAATATAAAACAACTCAAAACTTAATCACAAACAGAACAACAAAACTGTAATTATAACTAAATTAAAATGACTCATTAGATGATCGAAAATACCTCGGATGATGTAACCTACGTGTTGCTAACGGGATTTCCCATGGTCTAAATGAAAGTGTGGAACACATTTAGTTGAGTTTAGCAAATTCATCTGGACTAAGTGAATCCGATAAAAATAACGGTGCTGGAATAATAGAACCGTGGGATCTTAACCGGTGTTGTTATAATCAACTTTAATATTCCCCTAACAAAATATTAAAAACACCTGGACATTAAGACTTCTAAACCAAAACACTTCTCTCATCTCTTGATTATCATTTTCTAAAACTAAACATCTGCGACAACAACAAGGAGCTCGGAGCACGGTGGGCAGCACGGCCATCGTCATCAGCAAAACTTGAATCTACATCAGTAAAACCTTTCTTAGAATTAAATAACAAGCCATAGGATTTCGAGGTAGTTTGTCTAGTGCAACATAAATCCTCAACTTTTTGTTAGGCATTTGCATAATCATATTATGTAAATTAAGCCCTAACCGGCCTTAGGATTCCGAGTTAGTCGTTTGGTACGACATAAACCCTCACATCTTCGAGGCTATTTGTATGATCATATCATACAAGTATAAGTCCTAATTAACTAAAATGGGCAGGATTGAAACATTAAATAATATTCTCAAATTCAAACCAAATAATATGATAGTTTGGGAAGTTGGCAAGATTCTTCTTGGATCCTCAGCTTCTCCTACTTCTCTTCCTTTGGACTCCTAAAATTAATTGTTCCAAATTTGAGCTAATCCCTTTTGAAATTTCCAAAATCCAATTCATTTGAAACCTTAAACTTTGAAATTCTTGAGAGCAAAACCAATGATCATTATCGAGAGTTTTCTTAAATGATTCCCGTCATTTAAGATGTAATTAACTATAGGGGCTTGCCCTTATAGGGACTTTAAGAACTCAGGTAATATAAACCCTGCTTAATTTCTTTATATTAAGCAGGGGAACTTGTAGGCTTATAAAATTGGTTCGCAGACCAAACGGATGTCACAAATCTTCTAGTTTATTTAATCGAGCCTCATCATCAAGTAGTGTGTCTATTCTTCGGGATAAATACACGGTTTGTGGTGTGGTGCTCGTTTATATAAACTATTTGGGATATGAGATCGGTTTAATTTCGTATCTTAAAATTTTCAAACTTAAAATCATTTTCAATATCAAATGCTACTTTCTAAATTATATATATTTTTAAATTAAATTTAAAATCTAAAACTCGCCAACAATTTCTGTAGGTGACCCCTTTTCAAAAATAAAACACATAACCTAAAAATATGCCGACAGTCGTTATAACGAAATGTAGCACAAAGTTCTAGAAAATTTGATAAGTATAAATAGGGATCCTCTGAAAGAGTTCCCCCAAACTGGTCGTTCTACACCAGTTGTATAATCTCTGGATTAAGTTTAAATGAGTCAGCTTCTACAACAGGGTTTTGTATACTTGAGTGAATTTCAACTATCATAGGATTTACATAATCCCTTAATGATTTATGATGATTTTCTAAGTTATTATTTTGAATATTTTCCATTTCCATTTCTAGTTTTCCAAGTCCTTTCTGCTTTTTAAATTTTTTTTTCTAACTCGAAATCATAAAGCACAAGTCCTGCAAATCCTTTAGTTCGCATACATAACATAACATACAATACATTAACAATTAAATAAAAAATATTTCAACACAAGAAAATATTTTCACGAACACCTTATTTTTCACACAAACAGTTTCGTCACAACACTTTTTCATATAAAAAACACTTTCACACAAAACAGTTTTTACGACACTATAATTTTCTAAGCCTAAGACTAAATACTTCAACTAAAATCCTCCTAAAAGTTAAGATTAACAGTTGTGATCCCCGGCAAAGGCGCCAAAAACTTGATCCCAGATTACAATACGTGAGTTTAATCCTTTAATTCTCTTGTTTAAATTTCTTCCTTTACAACAGTGTCAAAAACTTGACCCCAAAGAAAAGTAAGATTTCAATTATATCTTTAAATAGTAGGGATTTTACGCAAGTATACGTATCGTTATCAAGTAATATAGGGCTTTCTGATTAAGCCCTGAATATCGATCCCACGAAGATCACGGTTAATCACAGAGGCTTTCAAGAGAAGTTCTAGTCTACAATAACACTCATTAGCTTGGAAGGTCGATAAAAGTTTGGTTTTAATTATATCCTTCAATTATCACTACAATACTACTTCTACTCCTAAACTAAAATACTTAGTGAAAATTAGAAAGTGGGGTTGGATATATTAAAAATACTCTTCCTCATACAATGAAATTAGTGACATGTGTAAAAGTAAAACAAGTAGCGAGAGAGAATGTGACAAAATAGGAGCAATTATATTCTTTACCCTTACTTGGTTCTATAAAGAACATATGTTAATTTGATGATTTGAAATCTTGTAGATGGGTTAGGCAGGGAAGATACTAGCTCTCACTCTGGAGTTTCCCCTATTCCCTCCACCTGGGGGCTAACATCTTATAACGAAACTTTTCACATCAAACCAAATTAGGGGTTTTAGTCTGTCACCCTAAAGTCCTTTAATTCTACACCTCTTAAACATGCATATCTCCTTATTTATTTTCACTCAACCATATGAACTACATTCTCATCCATATAATCTCATGTGATTTTTACCAATAGTTGATAGAGACAATACCGCATTGGTTCTTACATGTTCTCACAACATATTTTAACATGCAAGTTGATCAAGTTTACATGTAAATAAAGATCAAAGTAAAATCATCACAATATATTCTAACTCTACTCAATTCTATATCCTACACATGCATACTAATTCATTGTAAGAGGGAAGAGTGGAGAAAACTACTCACAACACATGAAGAAACAACAAGAACTTTTCATTGAACAAGTCTTTGAAATCATACAAACAAACTACTAAATTCAAATTAAAATACAATAAAAATACTTATCTCTGATGAAAATCAACTCTCCTTATATATAAAAAGCATTCTCCTTATAATCCTCTCCAAGAACAAAGTGAAAAGAAAGAAGAAATCTCTCACTCTCTCTCTTTCTTTCTCACCTTGTCGCCCCACTTGAGCTCACGCCTAAGCCTTCTTCTTCTTTAAGTCTTCTTTTCCTCTTCTAATCTTCTCCTTCTCTCTCTAATTCTGATCTCCAAGAGTTCAAGAGTGTTTATAATTTCCCAAGAGATGCTTAAGTGTCTCTTCAAAACTGTCCATATCCAATGAATCTTCCAAAGGGTGCCTTAAGTGCCATTTCACTCCAAGTGAAACATCTCTTCCATAATAACTCCTTCTAACATACCCCAACTCTCTTATAAAGTTTATTTTATCATTCCCAATGAATTTCCCATGAGACACACTTCGCAAAGCTTCAAATATCGTCCAAATTCGACGTTATTTCTAGAAGTTATGGCAAAAACAGTAACTAGCAGCTATGCGCTGACGATTTGGCGCATAGGCGCCCCTGCAAGTATATGTATCATTCAAGTAATAAAGGGCTCTAATAGAGTCCTAGATATCAATACCACAGGGAATTTTAGAGGTTAAAAACTAATTTTAACAGATGCAATTACTATCTAGTGTACGGAAATAAAGAACGCTTATACTAAACTCTATTACTTAATTTTTAAATAGAATATTGCAATTTAGAAAAGTATCTTTTTCCTTGTTAAGAGAATTAAGTGAATGAATAATTAAATTAGTTTGAATTATATTGTGCCAAATAGGAGCATTCCTATTCTTTACCCTTTGGTCCAGACATAAAGAACATTAACTAATCCTAAGCTTGGTTACTGAATCACGGCACAGTCGGGAGGATATCTACTGCCACTTCAGAGCTTTCACGTTCCCCTCACTTGAGGGCTAACATCTACACTTCAGCTCCCAAACGATATGACCAAATTGAAGATTTTAGCCTGTCACACTAAAATATCCAATTCTACGCCCGATAAATAATATTTCTCTATTTATTTGCACCATCTTTCCAAGGCTTTTGACTTCCCTGAATCTTAGATGTAATCTTTACTGTAGTCGATAATTCAACATATTTTAACAATTCAATCGTCAAATTGAAAGTAAATTAAGATTTAAGTAAAAAGATTATCACAATTTTATTTAATTTTTTTAGGCACAACTAATTCAATTCTTCATTTCACAAAATCTCAACGACAAGAAGAAAGACAAAGAAAACTACTCAGAATGCATAGGAAAAATAACACAAAACTTGGATTTCATTTAAAGTTATAAAACAATAAATAAAAACTTATCTCGAATCTTCTCCCCAGCGTAATCCTCAAGTTCCTCTAACTCTTCCTTCTTGTACAACACACTTAATTATACTTACTAATATACTCTAAAACACACTAATGCACACACAATAGACTCACCACACTCTACTGACTTCCACAAGAAACACACTTTTCAGCCTAAATTCATCTATATTTAAAGAAGAAGGAATATATCCAAAGGTTGCTTAAGCACCTCTTCAAAAAGCATCCAGATTCAATGTATTTGGCTTGAACCAACATTTTTGCCGTCGGCGGGCTCGATCTCGCCGTCGGCGGACTTCTAGAACATTGGCTAACTGCTAAGGCTCACTGTCGGCGGCCTCGATCTCGCCGTCGGCAGGCTCCTTTATAATATATTCAAAACTTTCGGGAAAATCACGCCGTCGGCGGCCTATTCCTCGTCGTCGCCGGGCTAGTTCAATTTCCATCTCTTTTTAGTCCTTTTCATTCCAAATTTCCTTCTTTTTGATCTTTTTACTTCCAATACCTATAAATCTTCATACCTGCAATAAAACATAAAAAATACCTTTCTTTAAAATGCAATTTCATATAAAATTGGTATGAATTTCTTAATACATTTTCCTGTGGTCGATTCTCTTATAGGCGCAGGCCCATATGGCTAATTACATCTTAAACGCTTGAAATCACTAAGAAAACTCTCAATTAAGATTGGGGTTTTATCTTCAAGAATTCAAAGTTTAGTTCTCAAAATTGCTTATAGAAAAATCAACTAAGAAAGTCTCAAAGAGGAATAATTATTTTGGAATCCAAATGAGCGAAAGGTAGGAGATGTCACATATACTGAGAAGACCTTAGTGACTATTTAATCATTTTTTGTGAGACATAGTCTTTATTCCTTAGAAACCTAGAATCTAGCAATTGGACTTTCCTGATGACTATCCTAGAGGACTAGTGATGGAGCCATTCTATATAAAAATTCTAGACACTTCTTGACTCTTATTGTGAAGTCCTGCATGGGTGGTAACAAGCTCTCATTTGTCACTTGAGATGGATAAGACCAACATGTGAAGTCTCAAGAATGAGTTCCTATAGGAGCAATGAACCTTTGGGCAACCCTGGGTGGTTTTTCCTTGCAAACACACACACACACTGGAGCTCATCAAACTTCCCACACACTCCCAAAATCACCATTTAACCAAATTTGCCTCTCATCCCCTTTAAGCCCAGGGATACTCCTTAACTCTTTTGAAGACCCATGTGGGTGGTTCCAAACCCTTAGTCTTTGGTTATGATGGCTAGGACCAACATATGGAGGCTTCAAGATGAGTGCTCACAAGGATCATATGGCTTCAAGGAGGCTCTTCATGGCTTGCATGATCCCATCATCCAGTTCAACCAAAATTAACCCTAAAATGACCAAAATACCTTTAACCCCCAAAATACCAAAATAGCCTAATTCTCACCAAAATTTTCGAACTACCCCCAATTTTCATCAAATCTACTACAAACCCACCAAAATTCAAATTCAAGCCCATTTTTCACTAAAATTACTAAACTTACACTAGTGCCCCAATTTCACCAAAATTGACCTAAATCCCCCAAAATTACCAAATTGATCCAATTTTCATCAAAATTACCAAATTGACCCACCTCCATCAAAATATCAAATTCATTCTTCATCCACCAAAATCTTACCAAGACCAACTTTACATCAAATTTCACCCTAAAAATCAAATTTCACCAAAATTGAAGTCTTGAGCCAAAAACAAAATTCATAAAGCAGATGTCAAAAAATTCATCATGAAGGGATCATGTTTTCATGAAGCCTATCATACCCATCTCATTATACCAAATTACCCATGATCAAAAGCCCACTATTCCTAATTCTAAAATTCTAAGGTTAGCCTATCATGCTTAAAATCTAAAAGCCTAAGTTCAAAGCCCAAATGACATAAAAACTTCCCCTCTCATCCAATTGATTAAAATCATTTTATAGTTCTAATTTCATTATTTAATCAAACTAAATTTAGCCTCATGACAAACCCTCTCAAAACTACCATAAAATGTTAAAATACTTTTCCATGCAACTTAGTCAAGCCAAAGGCAAGCCATGAAGCCACCTTCGAGCCATATGCAAGACATATGGGCCATTGCCATGTCACCATGCTTAAAATGGCAAAAGGAGGAGCCCCTTTCAAGCTCTCTTAAAAAAGTTTTTAACCCTTCTAATGCTTCATTCTAACCCATGATTAACCCTAATCCCATTGATGAGAACTTCTCTACATTAGTTCAGCTAGTCCACCTGAGCTTGGTCAACCATTGGAAATCACCCAAGTCCATTTCTATGGACCTAACCCATGGATGAACCAAACCTAGCTCAAACCCCTTTACATTTCATTTAACCACCTTTACACATGGTAAGCTCCAATTGATTTCACTAGTCTCCAGCCCCGAGCTCCCTGAACCAGATGGTGACCTCCCTATGGCGGGCCAGCTACCTTGGTTGCCAAAAAACCAACATTCAAGAAGCCTCACCATGTTCAACACTCAAAATTTAACCCATCAAAGGTGGCTCACTCCAATTGGTCAGTAGCCCTCTCCTTCCCTCCACCTAAGCAGCACCTTGCACCCACTAGCTTGGCCAATTCAGCCCTCCTTCCTCCTCTATAAATAGGGCACCACCTCTCGGCCAAGAGAGGTTGTTGCACAGACCTTAAGAAAACTCTGGAAAAACCACTTCAAACTTCAATTGCACTCTTCTTAAGCTTATTCCAATCATTTTTAGCCCTTCATCCCCACTGCCATTTCCTAATTTTTGTAATACAAAAATATGAAGATACAAAAAATATGGAATCATTAAAATTATGGAATCATTAAAATTATTTCTAATACAAAAATGTATTTTCAAAGTAAATAAGAATTTTGGTTTATGATAATTATAAAAAATAAAATCAAAATCATAAATTTATGAAAATTAGTTTAGAGTGTTTCTTGAGACCAGAGACACTTAGAAAAAATAAAATTGAAGTTAAAATAAAAAGTTAATTTTTAGACATTTTTTTAATTTAAAAATAATTAAATCTCATCCTAATTAGAAAAACAAACTAAAAAATATTTTTCTAAATTTTTAAGATGTTAAAATATATTTTAAGTATTCAAATATATTTTTCTCTATTTTTAGATAAAATAATTACAAAAAAATAAAATAAAAATTAGAAAAATATGAAATAAATTTCTCTGAGTTCTCTAAAGTTAGACATATCAATGAAAAATATAAAATAAAATTTTGAAATGAAATAGGTTATTCTATTTATTTACTCATAAAATTGACTAAAAATTATAAAAATTTAAAATATAATTAAATATTCATGAAATTTATTTTAAGTGGTCTTTTAACCTAGGTAAACCTGGATAGAAAGTACATTTTAGTTAGTTAAATTAATTAACATTGAAATTTTCTATTTATGGACTAAAATAATTATTAAAAATTAAATAAAAATAAAAAAATATGAATTCTCCTCTGATGCTTTAATTAACTCGTGAGTTGGGTAATAACAAAGTTTAAAGTATTTGGATTTAAATTGAAAGAATTATGAACTAGAAAACCTAAGGGGCAAATGGTAATTTTGAAATTTCAAACTTTAATTAAGATTTGGGTTCAACCAGAGGATAAAATTGTAAGATTTATGATAATTAATTCTCTGAGATGATTTGAACATAAGGAAAAGGTAGAAATCAATTCACATCATTTTTTATAAAAGGGTAAAATTGTAATTAATCAAATTATTTTGGTTTGGAAGATTGTTAAGTTTAGACGACCATAATGTGAGAGGCATAAGTTAGGAAGACAATATTCACTAATTTGAAGCCTGAAATCAATGGTTAAGTATAATTCAATCTTTTAATAAGAATTCAACACATTTCATATAACTTTTTCAAAATTACAAATTTACTAATAAATACTTAGAGCTTGATAGTGATCTAGGATTGATCCACAATCATCTAATGAGGCTTAGAAAAGAAAATGTATCCAATTATAAACATTTTCAAAATACTACAAGCTTAACTTCAATTGAAAAAAAAATGTATGATTGCTTAATGACTTAATTTGCCCTTAAGGGTATCTACCCACATAGTTCTAAGCTGAACATCACATGAATGACTAGTTGGGATGATTAAAATATTGAAGTTCATTAAGCATAAGTTAAAACACCACAACTAAATCTTAACTTAACCAGAGATGATTAATTTAACAATATGGTCAACTGAACTCAAAATGATACAAAAATTTTCAATATTGTTTAGGGTCACTCCCCGAACACCTTTGTAATCTTTTGGGAATTTTAAAAGAGATTTGAATTTAGTATAATTTGCTAAAGAAATTTATCCTAAAAACATAAACATTCACTAAACTAATAAAAAAAAGATAAAATACATAGGGACCCGCCAATATATGATTCGAGACCCATTAATTCGTACTTCCAATAAAATACCCTACACTAGTTATCCTACATTTAAAACTCAATGCTCAGAGATTTGAATCTTGTATAAGGTATTTAAATCCTTGCGAGCAGCTATGGATATTTGTTAATGCCACAAATGGATCATCGGGCTTATGTAAGTCGGAGGTCTAATTGGCAAGAGTGATGAAGACATTGCTTATGTGTGCTAAGAGTTTGGATTTGGAATAGTATCTCCTACCTCAAAAACCTACCGGGAGGGGATAAGACCGATGATACTATTCACCAGCTTTTGATAGAGATTGTTCCTGACACTCTTAGGTTTCTAGTAGTCCTAATCTGATTATAGTGATTAGCATGTGGACTACACTGCTTTACAAATACTTACAATACAATAAAACAAAAAAGAAAATCCTTTGCGATATGTTTACTTCTTTTGATTGCAAAGTAAACTTTACATGCATGAAAAACTATTAAATAATTCTGATGAATAATTATAATGGTCCACGGGTAATCACTTGGATTGTGGTTTGGAATTGCCCTTCTTGGATTTCCAGTTTGGTAGCTTTTATCCGAAATTATAATTATAAAGCACAAAACCCAGCTCTCAGCCCCCACCTTTACTAAAGTCTTACACTTAGCGCTGGTCTTTCATATGTGACGTCGGGTTTTATTTTACTTGTAAGTAATTTTATTTACAACTTATTTGGATTTCCTTATACTAGAATTTCTTGCAATTTACCTAAAATATGCTTATGATACTAATCTTGCAGCAATAGCAGGAGCGTCAGGTATGCATTTATAGTTTATTTACTGTAATTTTACTATTTTATTTTACAACACATTTATTTATGCATGTTTTATTATATCTGCAAAACAAAAAAAGTGAGTACTTTTGAAAATAATAATACACTTTCAAAACCTCAAAATGAATCTCATTCACCCTTCTGGATTTACGAGAATTCTTTGGATGAGGTAACCTATGGTTGCTAACAAGAATTATCTAGTTCAAAAGAGTTTAATGTCGGCATATATTTTTTTAGGTTGAGTGTTGTATTTTTGAAAAGGGGGTCGCCTACAGAAATTATCGGCGAATTTTAGATTTTTTTAATTTAAATATATATATATTTTTTAGAAAGTAGTATTTGATTTTGAAAATAATTTTAAATTTTAAACCTTTAAGATATGAAATCAAACTGATCTCACATCCCAAATAGTTTATATAAATGAGCGTCACATCACAAGCTGTGTATCCATCTCGAAGGACAAACACACTGCTTGACGATGGGGCTCGATTAAATAAACTAGAAGATTTGTGACATTCGTTTGGTCTGCGAACCAATTTTATAAGCCGACAAGTTCCCCCGCTTAATATAAAGGAATTAAGCAGGGTTTATATTACCTGGGTTCTTAAAGTTTTCTATAAGGGCAAGCCCCTATAGTTAATTACATCTTAAGTGACGGGAATCACTTAAGAAAACTCTCGATAATGATCAGTGGTTTTGCTCTCGAGAATTTCAAAGTTTAAGGTTTTCAAAGGATTGGATTTTGGAATTTCAAAAGGGAATGGATCAAATTTGGAACAATTTATTTTAGGAGTCCAAAGAAAGAGAAGTAGGAGAAGCTGAGGATCCAAGAAGAATCTTGCAACTTCTCAAACTATCCTATTGTTTGGCTTCAATTTGGGAGTTTGTTTAATGTTTTGATCCTGCCAATTTTAATTATTTAGGACTTATATTCGTATGACATGATCATACAAACAGCCTCGAAGATGTGAGGGTTTATGTCGTACCAAACAACTACCTCGGAATCCTAAGACCGGTTAGGGCTTAATTTACATATTATAATTATGCAAACGCCTAACAAAGAGTTGAGGATTTATGTTGCACTAGGAAAACTACCTCGAAATCCTATGGCTTGGTTGTTTAATTCTAAGAAAGAATTGCAGAAGTAGATCCGAGTATTGCTGATGACGATGGTCGTGCTGCCCACTATGCTCCAAGCTCCTTGTTGTTGTAGAGGTTTAGTTTTAGAAGTCATAAATCAGGAGATGAGAAAAGTGTTTTGGTTTAGAGAAAATCTTAAAATCCGAGTGTTTTTAATATTTTAATTAAAACAAATCTTAAAGTTGTTTAAACAGAACCGATTAAGATCCCACGGTTTCGTCATCCTGGCACCGTTATTTTCATCGAATTCACTTAGTCCAGATGAATTTGCTAAACTCAACTGAATGAGTTCCACACTTTCATTTAGACCGTGGGAAATCCCGTTAGCAACACGTGGGTTACATCATCTGAGGTATTCCCGATCATTCAACGAGATGTTTTAATTTAGTTGTGATTGTAGTTTTTGTTGTTCTGTTTGTGATTAAATTTTGAGTTGTTTTATATTTTGGACTGTTGTGGCGGTAAATTTTATCTTGCAATGACTTTTAATTTAGTTTTGGTTTCAGTTCAGGGACTATCCTAAAGGTTTTGTTTTTTCATGCAACAGTTGTTCATCATGTAAGAAAAGTAAAGTACAGTGCATGTAAGTAAATTGCAATAAAGTAAATTGCAATAAAATAAAAGCGTACCTGGAGGGTCTTCCCGTCATCCCAAACTGCACTTAAAACACATGTTAAGACATTTAAATGTTTCAACAAGTGCCTAGGTAAAGCTAAGGGAAAGGTTTTGGTTGTCTACCAAAGTCCTAATCCTATAACTAGTCATCTCCTATGACGTCTAGGTTCTTGTGTTTTGGTTTAAGGATGACTTTCTTCAACAAAGAACAATTAAATTCAGTTGTTCTTCTAAACATCCCATCATATTGAGGAAGTGCTTAAGACGAGTCTTAATCATCTTTTCAATACCTCTAGGATTATTTTGAGCCCAAGAAAATTTAATTATACAAGTGAATTAATCATCCAGGAGTTTAAGTTTTGTTTTCTTACTCAGTGAACTGGGACATTTGAATATCATATAAGTGAAGTAACACTTCACTTGACACCTCATTTAAGAATTATAATAATAAGAGCTTTAAAAGGGCAAATCAACTTATTAAGTATTTTAATGATTTAAACTTAATAATTTAATTTAAATTTTGATTTAATTATAAAAAAATTAGTTTAAATTTGGAATAGTGTTCAAGTTATTTTAGATTTAATTCTTAATGATTTCATTTAGGTTTGTTGTTAAATGATTTTAATTTAATTTAATTCAATTTAATTTTAATTTAATGTAATTTTAATTTTAATTTAATTTAATTTAATTTTAAATTAATTTAATTTAATTTAATTTAATTTAATTTAATTTTAATTTAATTTTGATTTTATTTTAATTTAATTTAATTTGATTTAATTTAATTTTAATTTAATTTAATTTAATTTTAATTCAACTTTAATTTGGATTATCATTTTAATTTTTTTTTTTAAGTAAGCATTTAGTATTATTGAAGTGATTTATTTAGGGATCTTTAAATTAAAGAATAGATATCTTCTTAATAATATCCCCATTTTAATAATTCCAGTTTTCCATTAATCTTCCAAATTTAATTTATTATTTAATTAAAGTTTATTTTAATTAATCTAAAAATGATTGGTGGGTTCCTACCCTTTCATTACCTAAGTTTCAATCATCCAAAATGAACTTAAGGTCAACTATTTTACCCACCCCTTTTCATTAAGCCTAAAATTTTAATTAAGGGTTAATAATTTAATTACCATTTTGCCCTTCAAGCTTAATAATTCCATAACTCACTAAATTGAGCTCAAAGGAATTTTAAATTTTTATGTGACTTCACTCACATGTCAATTAATACATTAGAGGAGAAAATGTGATTTTTCCATATTTGATTTATTTATATAATTATTTTTGGTGAAAAATAGGGATTTTCAAAGAAAATTCATAATATGACCAAGGAATTTTTTTGTCCTTAAGAAAATTATGGGACATTCCTAATGACCAGAGGACCACTTGGACCAATGTTGGAGATTTTTTTGAATTATATTTTATTTATTATAATTATTTGGATTTTTGGAGTATTAATTAATTTAAAAATAAAATATAGGTTGAAAAATGGGTTTTATATTTTTCAAAAATCTCTCTGATATCAAAGAAATCAGAGAACCAAATTTTATAATTTTCTGATTTTTCTTTGATTTATTAGATTTTATTTAGTGACAATGTTAAAAAAATCATTTTTTAATTCAAAAAATTGTTTTAGCCCTTTAAAATTTAATATCTTAACCTAGAGACTTAGGAAAAATATTTGGTTTGTTCCTAAGTGATTAGAATTCAAAATGTGACATTTTGGTGATTTTTAATATTTTTGTGATTTTTATTATTTTTTAATTATTAAAATATTAAAATAATGGTGAAAAATCAACTTTTTTAGAAAATGGTGATTTTAATTTTCTTAAATTCCCCTGATATCAGAGAAGCTCCAAAATCATTTTTGTGAATTTTTGAAAAGTATTTTGTAAGTTATGAATTTTTAAAGTTCAAATTTATTTAAGGGGCTTAATCAAACCATTTGGTGGATCAAACCAAGTCCAATTGTTTCAAATTTTTATGTGGTGTTCTCCTATCCCTAGAGGACAATGGAGAACTATTTTCAAGTCAATTTGATGTATGATTAATCCTAATTAATTAAAGTTCAATTTTGGATGTGTAAGCCAATTAGGGTTAATCCAAGTGAATTAGCTAAAAAAATTTTCCTAGGGTCCTCTGGTCATAAGAAACATCACCAAATTTTCTTAGAATTTATTTCACAACATGATAATTATTGGAATTAAAATACTCAAAATAGTAACATGAGCTTAGAAAATTAATAACTTCTTATAGGGATGACCTCCGACCTTGGAAAATTCAGGGAATGTTCCCAAGTTCAGAGGCTTCAAAAGCCCTATGGTCTCATGCCATGGTGAATTGCCTATGCAAATGAAGAATTAAAACAATGTAGAGTGTAAATAAATTATTAAAAATAAAATACTTAATGAAATGACTTGATTTCTTTTCCTCGTTATTCTCCTCTGTTCACTGAGCAAGAGAGTATTTTTATTTTATTTTTATGATTTTTCTACACAAAGTTATGGATTTTCTAAGTTCTAGTAATTAAATAAATCCATCAAATCCTATTTTTCTATTTATCCGAATCGGCGCCGCGTCATCCTTAGCATCTCCGAACAGCCACGCGGCGCTTTCTGGTTCGATGCCGCCATCCGACTCAGCCGCCCTGGGTCCCGCAGTTCACGCATGATCTCCTGGTCCGACGCAATCCGAGCCTTCCGTCCAATACACGCGAAAATGAACGGCATCCGTTCATCGTCCCCAATCGCTCTCAGCCGAGAACCGTCCACACTAAATCCTTAATATCTCACTCGATACTTAACGGATTTTTGTGTTCTTGTGCTCTATGGATTTGTCTCGAAGAGACGAATACATCTATACGGTGATCATGCATTGAAATTAAGGCATTTGAAATGGAGAATCCCCAGAAGCTCGGGATAAAGAATTAACCCATACCTTAGCTCGTAGAAGTGTGGCTTCAATCCGAGAGTTGTGTCACGTTCAATCGGGTCCAAGCAAGCTCCGGATGAAGTCCCTTAGCTCGGTGAATTGTCTGGGTATGATTTCGACCAAGCCCGATCACAACCTTCGGAGTCCGGAACGGATGGGTGGCCCGGAGAGGGGGCTTTGGCTGAGAAACTTCTCCTCTCGGTCTGGTGAAGGTGTAGAGCCAATCAATTTGGGGATTGACTCACTGTGGTGAAGTGTCCTGGTTTTAGGCTTGGATTTCAACTCTGAAATTGTGCTCACAGAGAGGAAATGTCAGGGGAATTCCAATGGGGATCAAGTTCTCTGGGTGTGGAGAGTAGTCTGGAAAAATTTTGGCAGAGTTTCCTTAAGTTTTGTTTCAGCACCCCTTCATGGCCGAGAGAGGTGGGGTTTAAATAGCCATGGCTGGAGGGCCTCCCAGGGGGAGTTAGGGGTTGGGATCAGCTGCTCTGGTGAGGAGAAGAACAACCATAGTGGTCATTGGGCATGGGGCAACTCAGCAAGGGAGAATTTAAATGTGGTCTCACATGGGAGCTCTCGGGTGTGGTGTTTTCTGGCGGCCCAGGTGGCTGGACGGCAGGCATGGGTCACCCGGTCAGGAGGTTCAGGGCTTGATGTTTGTGAGTTCAATTGGCTGTTGCCATGTGTAAAGTGGTTAGATCAAAAGGGAATGGGGGCAAGGCTTCTTTGGCTTGGTTTGGGTCAACCCATGTGTTTGGGCTGGGTTCACCTCCCCATGACCTGGTTTTAGGCTGAGAAAATGGGTTTAGGTCAGCTTAATTAGTGGGGAAGGGTCACCATCCAAGTACAATTAAGCTTAAGCAAGGTTTAGTGGAATCATTGGAGTGGCTAATCTTCTTAAGGGAATATGGAAAGAGCTCCCTCCTCTTGCCATCTTGGGTATGGTGAGGTGTCCAAGGCTCTCATGGCTCCCATGTGGCTCATGCATGGCTTCATGGCTCCATTTGGCTTGGGAAAAGTTAAGTCAACTTTCATGAGGAAGGATTTTGTGATTTTTGGCATTTTGGTGAGAATTGTCATGAGGTTTAATTTTGGAATGGTTTAATGATGAATTTGAAAGTTAGGGAAGATTTTAATTGGAATGGATGATGAAGTGTAGTGTCATGTGGACATTGGATCCAAATTTGGGCCTTTGAAATTTAGTGGAGATGGGCTTGTAAAATGGTTTAGGGAAGTGGGCTTTAGGTTTTAAAATAGGCTTTTGGATGAAAGTTTTGTAAAGTACCATGCCAAATAAATGTTGGGTTTAGTTTAGGGATGTGTCATGAGTGATTTGGAACAAATTTGAAGTGATTTTGAATTGAATTGGGTTGAATTTGGACTTTTTTGGTAAAGGGGCCAAAGTGGGGCAAATTGGGCTAACTTGGTTTAAGGTTGGGCTAAAGTTGGATTTGATGTAAAATTAATGCTGAGAAATGTTTATTGGAGTGTCAAAAATAGGTTTCAACTTTGGTTAGGTTTTTATTTTGGGATTTGGGCCCATTTGGGTTAGGTTTGGGTGTAGGCCCATTTAAGGGGTTTTGGTTTTGGGTTGGATTTGAGTAGAGTTTGGGTCCAAATTTTGGGAAAATTATGTTAGTGTTTTGTTTGTGGAGATGTTAGGGAAGGTTTAGAAAAGGTTTGGGGTTAGTTGGAGTTGAATTGGGTTGGTTTGGGCTAAGTTTGGGTCATGGGTCAAAATTGGGCTTTAAGCTTAAAAATGAAATTGAATTCAAATGTAAATCAAATTGGGCTTGGATTTGGTCTAAATTGATATTGGGGATATTGAATTGAAGTTTAGAATTGAATTGGACCAAAATTGAGGTCAATTGGGGTAGTTTGGTTTGACATTGGGTTCACCTTAGGTTAAAATGGGTTAAATTGGGGGTTTTAGCAAAAGTGGGGTAAATTGATAAAATTAGCCCATGGTGTAGTTGAACAAAATGAAATTGGAAATATTTGGGATTTTCTGGGAATTTTTGGAAATTTTGGATTTTTGGGTCAAGAGGGACATTTTGGTAATTTGGAGGGTATTGGGGGTGTTTTTTGAATTTTTGGTGTATTTGGCTAAGGATGGTCAATTTGAGTGGTATGAAAATATTTAGGATTAATTTTGAGGAATTTTGGGTGATTTGGGAATTTATGAGGTTTTGGGCAATTCAGGGCTTTTGGGGTAGGTTAGGTGGGTCTGGGGCCCCGGGGGTTAAAAATTGAAATTTTGGAAAAATGAAGATTGATCAAATTTGAGTAGAATGGAATCACTTTGGTTGAGCTATGAAGTCATATCAAGCCCATAAGAGCCAAGAGAGGACTCATTTGAGGCATTCACTATGTTGTTCCTAACCCTCTTAGCCAAGGGCCTAGGGGTTAAGGTTCATCCATATGAATTACCTACATGAGTCAGGAAGTCAAACAGAGTGTAGGTGTGGTTTCTAGGATGTGTGTGAGAGTGTAGTGTATGATTGTAGTGTGTGTGTGTAAGTCACCCCCCCCCGCCGCACTGTGCCACCTGCAGTGGCCCCAAGGCCAAAGAGTCCTATATAGGAACTCATCCTTTAAACTTCCACATTTGATTTCAATCCTCTAGGTGATTAGGGGTCTACAATCAAGCTTGTGGAGTTTCCAGGGGGTTAATAAGTGGTTTTAATTTCTAAGGGATGGGTCCATATTCTAGTCCTCTAGGACATTCAAAGGAAAAGCCTAAGGCTAGATCCTAAGTACTAAAAGGAGAAGAGAAGACCTCATCAAAAATGAGGTCAACATTTAACAACTTGTTTAGACTAAGTAAATTCAAAAGAAACCAGTGATGACCGGACGATGGAACTGTGGGATCTTAACTGGCGTTGCTTAGCAAAAAATAAAATTCCTCCTAAACACTCCAATAATAAAATCTAATAATAACTAAAAACCTTGGAACAACCACTACAATAAGGAGCTCAAAGCAAGCTGCGAGCAGATGGAGATCGACTTCGGAAGGTGGTCAACATTGTACAACAAAGTGGATCGACTTCAGCAAAAAATGTGAAGTATACAGAAGAACATCTTTAAGAGAGCAAACAAGAACTTCACCAGTGAAACCTTCCTTAGTTTTAATTAATATTACCTATAAGATTTCAAGGTTGTCCGCTTAGTGCGACATAAATCCTCACTTTATCTTTAGGCTTTTGCACAGCCGTGTTGTGCAACATAAGTCCTAACTCTTTTTAGGATTCTAAGGTTATCATTTGGTATGACATAAATTCTCATATCTTCTAGATTACTTGAATGATCAGATAATCTGTAAATGTAAGCATTAAATAACAAAAATAGCAGGATTAAACATAAAGATAACTCCACTTTCAAAACGTAAAACCCAACAGTAGGATAGCTTAGGAGATCATTGAGGTTTGCCTCAGATCCGTGACATCCCCTACTTTGCGCTCCTTAGGACTCCGAAAATAACTTTTTCTACTTGAGTCACTCCCTTTTGAATTTCTCATGTCTGACCTTGAAAACTAGATCGTTGAATTTCTTAAAAACAATACATCTTATCATTATCAAAATATTTCTTAAGTGACTTCAATAATTTATGTTGTAATTAACTATATGAGCTTGTTTCTATAGAGAACTAAAGAACCCAAGTAAAATAAACATTATATAATCTTCAAAATTAGGTAGAGAAACCTATCACTCACATAAAAAGTTCACAGACCAAACGTATCATAAATCATTCAGTTTATATAATCGAGCTAAATATCAAGTAGTATTCTTATCTCTCGGGATGGTATATTACTTGTGGTGTTGCACTCAATTACTTAAACTATGAAATATATGAGATATATTTAGTCACATTTTTCAAAATTAAAATGTTATTTTAAAATTAAGGAAATTATATATATTAAATTAAATCACTTATTAAATCAACCGATCGGTTCCCATTCCGGCGGCCAACACATTCAAATTCTTTCTCATAAATTGGCTGACAGTGACTTCCCAAACTATCTTATGGTTTGGCTTTACATTTTGGAAGCAATGCTATTTAATGTTTTACTCTTACTATTTATTTGATATTTAAGGCTACATTCATGCAAATAACCTAAGAAGATGGTAGGATTTACATTATACAGAACAACCACCTCGAGATCATAAAAAGAGTTAGGGCTTATATCACACGACATACAATCATGTGAAAGCCTAAAAGATAGTGAGAGGATTTACGTCACGCTAAACAAACGACCTCAAAGTACTAAGGGTTTATTTTGTTTAAGTTTATGGAAGTTTGATTGACCGCTTACTTTATGTGCTTGTGTAATTACTTCAATTTAAAACTCAAGCAATAGTGCCAATTACTTGATGATGTCCACTAGTTCCCGTGTTGATAATATACTTATGAATTTAAAGTGGCTATTCCTAGTGATGTAGGTATTATTAATTTAAAAAATTCACAAGGGTAAAAATGTAAGTGCACGTATCATTCAAGTAATATAGGGCTATAATAGAGTCCCGATTATCAATCCTACAGAGAAGCATAAACTCTTTTTATAGACTTAGTAAAATTTTAAGTAAACTGCAGGTAAATTATCTAGGAATTAAGGTCGATATTGCATGCATGAAAATAAAAAACTAATGCCTACAAATTCTATTTCTAAAATTAAAGAAAAAGCTAAATGTTTCCAAACTAGTTTTCTGTAGAAAAGTTCAAATTGTATGGAAAAATCTTTCTCCTTACAATGAGATTATAATCAATATTAGAATAAAATATTTATAAATTTAAATGTATTTTTGTGACAAATAGGAGCATACTTATTATTTGCTCTTTTCCGAGTGCATATAGTACATTGGTTAATCTAGAGTTAAGTTCCTAAATTCTTGGTTATGTTGAGTAGATTCTAAGCTGTCACTCCAGAGTACTCATGTAAGTTCTCAATTTGGCTAACAGTGCTTTAGGTTCCAAACACTAGATTAATTAGTTAATGATTTTAGTCTGTCACCCTAGAATCATCAATTTACACCCATCAAAACTTATCTCTCTATTTATTTACACTTTCTTTCCTTCACCCAATAGTGTAATGTGATTCTTATTAATTGAGGAATACATAGCTCTCCCAGGTCATTATGGTTCACAACAAGTTTAACTTAACAATTGACCAGATTGTATAAGTAAATTGAGTACAAAGTAATGAATCATGACAATTATGAATAAAAGAAACACTAAGCAAGTCTAATCCTACACATGATTATTTTTCATCACAAGGAGAAAGATAAAGAAAACTGCTCAGATTTTATCGGGACAAATCAACAACACATGATTGATATATATAAAAGTAGGTTCGCACAATAAAACTTAAAAAAAAAACAAAAATGCAAAACATTTATCTCAAACTCTTTCCCAAGCAAATCTTTTGAAGTTCCTTTGAATAATTCTCTTTGTAATTTCACTCAAATGTTTCTCAGAAATGCAGAGGATGAAAGAAATCTCTCACTTTTCCTCCTCTCCTGTACTCTACACTAAGAGACACACACCACTGAGGTGTTCACTCACACACCAAGGAGAAGCACTCCACACTCCCTCAATAATAATCTCCCTCCCCCCAAAGAAACACTCTTTAGGCACCAAGAGACTCTCTTATAATAATCCTCCAAATCCCCAAGAGTCGTCTCAGATGGTCAATCTTAGGGAATGGAATTAATTAAGCTCAAATGGTCAATCTTAGGAAATGAAATTAATTAATTTTATACCCAAATTAATGGCTAACTCAACACCACATGATCAATTTCATACCCAAATAAGCTTAAATGGTCAATCTTAGGGAATTGAATTAATTAATTAATTAGCAAAAAAATTTACATGAGGAACCTTGATCCGAAGGCCACCCATGGCAACCCAAGCCCATACATGAAATCCAAGCTCAAAGACATTCATGACCCATCATTTTCATGTCATGTATGACCCTATAAGACCCGTCATGACATGGAAAACACATTAAACACATTAAATCACCTAAGAGCCATTATTGTTTACTTTTTAAAGTCCTCAAGAGAGGAGGAATAGATGGCACCTTACTTGGATTCCACTTCATGTCCCCTTGAGCCAGGATAAGAGGGTCAGGCCAGCTCACTTATGAGCTGTTTATCCACTTTACCATGTCTCCAATAGGAAGGAAGCCATGCCCTAGCCAACTTCTTCACCATGCTTAAGCTCGTGATGGGCACACCATAATAAATGGGGGATTGACTATCCACAACTGAAATTCAATCCCCTTAGCTTCTCCGAGCCTCCTTGAGCCACCTACCACCTTCTCCAATCAATCCAGAGCTCATTCGTGGCTTCTAGTGGCTATAAAAAGCCTTAGCCAAGATTTCCCAATATAGAGAGAACCAGACAGAGAGCCCTTAAGCCTTTCCACACTATACAACAAAGTTACTCCCTATCCCCTAGGCAATTGATCCCTCATAGTTTTAGCCTCTGAAATTCACTAGGGAATCCCAATTTCAAGCCAGAAATCCTGGACATTTTTGTGTTAGACATAAACTCCTTTGAAACTTTAATCTAAACTATCTAAAAGATTCCCTGAACTTCACGAAGAAGATCCTAATCAAAATTGGCCTTTCTTGCACACTATATCCCATTCCAAGCTGAAATCACACCACCATTTCATCAAGAGCACTCTGGCCTAACCATCTCAAATTGGACAAAGGAAGAGCTTCGCAAGGACCGTGTAATCGTTTCTATCAAGCTTAATTGAGGCTACATCTATTGAGACCAGGTATGTGCCTTGAACCCTAAATTGAGCTTTAATTTGAGCCTTTATGAAGAAAACAATTATACCATGCCTAAGTAGCTATATAGATGATGCTCCTAAACACGATGAAGCTTTAGAAAAAATAACACAAGGTTTGGTGAAGAATCCATGGAGATCTTGCGGTTTAAACACGGACAGTTGTCGATTAATCATCCCATGAGGATGATGAACCGATGTCGTCCGTGTATCAAAAATGGACGGTCACGATTAAGTCGAATCGAAAAATCATGCATACAAAGGGCTTTAAACCATGGAACGCCTCAACCGCCACATGTAAAGGCCTGTGAGTTAGAGCCCGCCCTGTGCACTTTGGATAAATCCTAGGAATGGGTTAGCTGCCGCGTCGGATTAATAAGAAATTAGGATTTATAAATAAATTCAGAAAATCTTCAAAAATGCATATCTTTGCAAGGAAAAATCAAAAAAATAAAACAAATATATCCCTGAACTCAGTAAAGAAAGAAAAAAATAATAAAAATTAACTAAAAAATTAATGCCTCAACCGCCACGTGTAAAGTCCCGTGAGTTAGAGCCCGCCCTGTGCACTTTTGATAAATCCTAGGAATAGGTTAGTCGTCGCGTCGGATTAATAAGAAATTAGGATTTATAAATAAATTTAGAAAATCTTTAAAAATGCATATCTTTGCAAGGAAAAATAAAAAAATAAAACAAATATATCTCTGAACTCAGCAAAGAAAGAAGAAAATAATAAAAATTAAATAAAAAAATAATTAATTATATTTAATTTTAATTAATTAATTATTCTCTGGAGTAATTTAATTATTAAAAATTAATTATAAATCCAAAAATTACATGATTTACAGGAGTTGATCCTTCCATCCTTAGGAACATTCTCTAATTTTTCCAAGGTTAAGAAAAATCCTCAAAATGAAATTTATCAATTTTCATCAAATTTTGTAATTATCTTCAAAAATAATTATAAAAAATTAGAAAACTGGAAATTAAAATTGACATTAGTTAGAAAATCCTTGGAGATTAATCCAATGACTAAAATCAAATTTTGAATCCTTCTAAAGGTTTAAATTGATAACTTAGACATTTAGTGGTTTAAATTGCAAATTTAAAATTTACAACCTTAACCCCAAAAAAATTTTTTCGGTTGAACCATATAACTTAAAATTGATCTAATTTGGCCATAAAGTTAGGTTAGACATTAAGTTCAAATAGTTAGACCTAGTTCAATCCTAAGATCTGGATCTAGGTTTAAACCAGGATTAGGTCTAATCCCCATTAGATCTAATCAAAAATCTTAAGCCTTACCTAAATTAAGCTTAAGTACATCTTAAATCCTAATTATGTCTACACCCCATTAGACCTAATCTAACGCTTTAAGCCTTACTTAAATTAGGCTTTAAAACATCTTTAATCCTTAGTAGGACTAAACCTCATTAGACCCAATCTAATCCCTTAAGCCTTACTTAAATTAGGTGTAAAAAGATCTTAAATTCTGATTAGGTCTAAACCCCATTAGACCTTATCTAACCTCTTAAGCTTTACTTAAATTAGGCTTAATCAACCTTAAATCATAATTAATTCAATCTACAATTCGACATAATTAAACTTTTAAGTCTTACCTAAATTAGGCTTAATCAACTTAAAACCCTAATTAGGTCTAGCCCTAATTAGATATAATTAAAGTTTTAAGTCTTACCTAAATTAAGCTTAATTATCCTTAAAACCTTATTTATGTCTAACCCAAAATAGACATAATTAAACCTTTAAATCTTACCTAAATTTGGCTTAATTAGCCTTAAAATCCTAATTAGGTCTAACTCTAATTAGACCTAATAAAACCTTTAAGCCTTACCTAAATTAGACATAATTAACCTTAAAACCCTAATTAGGTCAAATCCTAAGTAGACCTAATTATATCTTTAAGCTTATCCTAAATTAGAGAATAATTAACCCTTAAATCATAATTAAGCCTATCCCCAATAAACCTAATTAAACCCTTAAGTCTTACTTAAATTAGGCTTAAGTAACTATAAACCCTAGTAAAGTCTAAACAACATTAGATAATTAATCTCTTAATTTTTACTTAAATTAGGCTTAAGTAACCTTAAATCCTACTTAAGTCTAAACCATATTATACTTAATTAATCTTTTAAGATTTACTTAAATTAGGATTAAGTAACCCTAATCCTAATTAATTCTAAACCACGTTAGACTTAATTAATCTCTTAAGCCTTACTTAAATTAGGCTTATGTAATCTTAAACCATAATTAAGTCTAATTCACACTAGATTTATTAGGTTTAATCCAATCTCAAAATTTATTCAAACTAAGCTTAAACCAACCATAAGCATTAACCAAATTAGGCTTAACCCCGATCCTTAAGCATAAACCTCAACCCTAAGTTAACTTCAAACCTTAGGTTCGACTCAAATTGAACCTAAGACACCTCAAATTTAGGTTCAACCCAAATTGAACCTAAGAAACCTTAAAACCTTAGGTTCAACCCAAATTGAACCTGAGACACCTCAAACTTAGGTTCAACCCAAGTTGAACCTAAGTAACCTTAAACATTTGGTTCAACCTAAATTGAACCTAAGCAAACCTCAAATTTTAGGTTTAATCCAAACTTAACTTAAGTAACATTAAATCTTAGGTTTAATACAAATTGAATCTAAGTAGCCTTGCACCTTAGATTCAATCTAAAATGAACCAAAGTCACCTTAAACCTTACGTTCAACCCAAATTGGATCTAAGTCGCCTTAAACCTTAAATTCAACCCAAATTGGATCTAAGTCACTTTAAAACTTAGGTTCAACCCAAATTCGATCTAAGTCACCTCAAAATTAAACTTAAATCCTAGGGTCCACCTAAATTGAACCTATGTAACCGTAAACCTTAGGTTCAACCCAAATTGAATCTAAGTAACCTTAAAATCTTAGGTTCAACACAAATAGAACCTATGTAACCTTAAATATTAGGTTTCACTTAAATTGAACCTAAGTAACCTTAAACCTTGGATTCAAACCAATTTGGACCTAAATCAATCTAAATCTTTAAGCTCGACTCAACTTGAATCAATCTTTGAATTTAATTCAAACTGAACTTAAAGTTTAGGATTCAGCTTACATTGAACCTAAATCTAAGTTTAATCTACAAACATACCAATAGAAAACTCAAAATCAACCAGAAATAAAATTCACCTCATAACACAATGGCTTAAAATTCATGTAAAAGACATTAAAGTTAAATTTGAACACTAAATGTAACCTAGTTTGAGAAGATATTTTGGATGAGGTAACCCATGGTTGCTAACAAAATATATTTCATTCACTTGTGGCTAAACAAATTGTGAACCTGATGACCCGGGATGACGGAACCATGGGATCTTATCGGGTCATCCCAAATAAAAATAAATAAAAGAATAAAAATAACAAAAGCTAAATCTGTTAAAAATCGTAACAACAAAAAATTTTCTAACCTCTAAAATCTGAAAAAAGAAACTAAAACATAAATGAAATCCTAATGAAAAAAGATAACCAAACTTAACTTAAACCCTAGTGTTAAGATCTACGAAGATCACTTTGACGACATAATATGTGGTTGATGAAAAGATTCTTCTTGTTCTTGTTTGAATTCTTTTTTGACTAAGTAGATCTGAATACCCTGAAGACCCAAGGATGATGGAGCCATAGACATCTTGACCGAGTTGTCTTAAAATTAAAAATTTAACTAATTAAATCAACAATTTAAGATATAATTTTATATTAACTTTGTTTTGAAGGATTGCAGAAGACACACGGCAGGTTTCACTTTATATTTACTTTACATGTTATTAGGGTGTGCTAACTCTGTTTTGCAGGGTCAACAAGCTTGAATGGTGAATCTCAAAACAAAACAAAACAACAAAACAATAAAAAAAACACAATGAAACAACAACAAAACAAAACAAAACTTGAGGGTAGTATTGAATTCTTAGAAACTATTATCCTTAAGACTGAACATTGACATTTATGTCATTGATCTTGACATTTAAAACTTCTTCGAGAATAATTGTTAACCTTAATCGAGAGTTTTCTTAAGAAGTATTAACTACTTAACTATAGGAGCTTGCTTTTATAGGAGAATGAAAAATTCAAAATAGGTATCATACTTAAATCCCTTGTTACGAAATTCTTCATGAGGTTTTCTTTATACGAGTATCTCGAAATTCAAACGCTCTAGAGATCTTAATGCAATGATTGTCATAATGAAGTTCTCCTCACATTTTTCTTTTGTCTGCTTTCTATTTTCTATTTGTCAGTCTTCTAGAAGCTTGAAATAATAGCCAGCCCGTAGGCGCCAGATCCTGGCACCATGGCACATTTTTAGGTATGTAAAAGTTTAGTTGATGTTTATCATTCACTTCATGTTTTGTCTTGACCGCTTTGAAGGTTGAAAAATGCTCGATCGCATCACCACCTAGTTCCATGAAAAGAAAAGAGAAGAGAAAACTATGCCTCAGTAGGCTTATCATATGTTTTTTGCTGTTTGATTATTATGATCTTGTGAAGTGTATCTCAAATTGATGGTTATTATTATTAAAGTGATTTAAAGGGGGGATATTATTTTATGTTAAGAGACGCTGGTGAATATCTCATGGTTCTATCGTCCTGGAACCACCGTTAGTTTTGAATTTACTTCGTCTAATGAAGCTGTTAAACTTCTTTAAACCGACGAACTCTTGTTAACAACAATGGGTCACCTCATCTAAGAAACCCTCGTAAATCCAAATGGTTAATTTTTTATTATGTTATTTTTATTTATATATATATATATATATATATTGCTATGAATGTTGATGATTAAAAAATGGGGACTTTTATTTTATGTTAAGCGACACCAGTCAAGATCTCATGATTCTGTCATTACGACACCATTGTTTGCTTTCAATTTAATTAGTCTAAAGAAGCTATTAAATTTCTTTAGACCGGATGACTTCGTTAACAGAACTACGTGTCACCTCATCCAAGAAATCCTCGTAAATCTAATAGTGTAAATTATTATGGTTGTATTTTATATATATATATATATATATATATATATATATATATATATATATATATATATATATATATATATATATATATATATATGTATGAAGGTTTATTTACTCTATTATATTATATCTTCACGAAGTTTGATGTCGTCCATGTCATTCATCTCAGGATAGCTTTTGTGATCATGAAATGCATTGACCACGACCGGATTTGCTAATGATGAGGGCATTCATGAAACACTTTTACCTGTTTTCTGCAGAGCCAAACTACAAATAGATTTATGCCAGAAGCTCATTCAGCATATTTTGCAACATAATGGTGGCATTCCTTGAGTGCCTTTTGCGTCATTATAATATGTAAAGCTTCTTCCACCTTCTTCTTACGTGATTCTGTCTAACCTCTTGGACGTAACCCATCAATCAATAAATCAATAATATACATGAGAGGAATGGATCTCTCAGATGAGATGGAGAAGGGGAAGATCGCTTGCGTGTTTCAACGAGCAAGTGACTTGATGCTGAAGAAGAGGTCACCGAAGGGAGGCTCGTCAGCAGTGGTCCTATGAGGGACTATTGCTGCCAAGAAAAATGGGAGAGGAGCTCACGGTCAAAGAGAGGAGGGAAGCACTTATTGAAGAGGGAGCTGAGCCCTAGGGTCGGCACGTCAGAAGGATCGGGGCTAGAGCATGAGGAGTTGTTGGTGAGGGAGGGGGTGCGTGAATTTATATATGAAATTTTTATTATTTTTATTATTTTATCTTTAGTATTATTTAAATTTTTTTATATTTTCATGCTTATATTGTGTGTTTTAACCTGCACATAAAATCATAGCAATATGGGTGTCCTCTGTATGTAAATCGACGTTTTCAGATGTCCTCGCGCAGTTTGTTTCGTCATTCGAGGTCATCTGGACAAATTTGCTAATGGATGAGCTAATTTGAGCTAAATTTGAGAGAGGAGGATGAGATGTGTCAGCTCGATCAAAGACATCTAACAAGCAAAATATCAACCTTCCTTCACCTAAGCGAGAGCCGAGGTCTAACAGAACAACCTTGGCAGTGCGCCCTTCAACAACACATGAGGGCCCCAAATGGATGTAAAAAATGAATCAAATTTGATTTTTGAATTTTGGTTTATGATCTTTGACAAATGATTTTGATTTTGATTTAATGGTGAAGTGTACATAAGTGTGAATGTGTATGTGGTATGTGCGTGAATGTGTATGTGGCATGAATTGTGGTGTTTATATGAGAAGTTTTAAAAAATGAAAACTCGTAAGTCCAGTAGGTCTTCTTAAGACATTTTTCAATCCTTATGAGAACTTGACTTGAGTTTCAATATGTTAGTTCCAATCGACTCAACTAAATGTTTAGGATTCTGAAACCACACACATGAGACTACAAGAAGTCAAAAAGTGGTTCAATTTTTCTAAGTGGTGTAGGTCCCAATACTAATCCAGGAAAGTCAGTAAGGAAGTCATATGGCTAGATCTAAGGCTCTAGAGAGAGAAACAAACCTCACCAAAAGTGAGGTCAATGAATGAACCCCCAATAGGTGTGGTGTGTTGAACAAGCATGTCTCGTGTATTGGTGTGTACTGAAATAATCAACAGAATATGAAGGATTGTCTAAGCAAAGATGCTTAAGCCAGATTATAGATCGAATCATATTTGAGATTGAATTTGAGTTAGGCCTTCCGCTCAGGAAGCCTTAGCTCAAGAAAGGATCTAAATTGAGACTTTAAGAATTCTTGCTAGGTATTTGAGATACCTACTTGAAAGGATTGAGTGTGTTTTTCAATTTATGTCGTCGATTTTTTTTCATTCATTTTTTTTTTAATTCATCATTCATTATTTTTTTTTGCTTTGAGATTTTGAGGGTGAAAATTTTCGGTGGTTTCTTTCTGGAGATTTTGATTGTTTTAATAAATTGATTCAATGTAGAGGATTTTTAGATTGTGTGAACGAAGGGATCAAATTGAGAAGGAAAGTTGGAGCCTCACATCCAACTCAAGATCTGGTCGAAGAAAGGTCAGTTACATTGGGAAAGAATGCATGGGGCTTTCTTCTAACCCAAGAGTTAATGAAGGAAATTATATCACATTGGGAAGGAAAACTAGAGACTCGCATCCAACCCAAGAGGTGACAAAGAAATGTTTGCTACATTGGTAAGGAATACCAGAGACACATCGAGCCCAAGAGGTAGCAAAGTAATGTCTATCACATTGGGAAGGAAATCATAGGGACTCACATTCAACGCAAGAGGTGATTAAGAAATGTTTTCTACATTGAGAAGGAAAACTCAGGGTCTCACATCCATCCAAGAGATAGTGTAGGAATGTATGCCTCATTAGGAAAGAAAAAAAATGGACTCATAAGAAAGCACAGGGACTGCCATCCAATCCAAGAGGAGACGAAGGAATGTTTGTTACGTTGGGAAAAAAAGCACAATAACTCGCATCCAACCCAAGATGTATGAAGAAATGTCTGCTACATTGGGAAAGAATGTCCGAAGGACTTAAATCAAACCCAAGTGGTGACGAAGAAATGTCTTCTACATTGGGAGAGAATGACCTTAAGGCTTACAACTAACTTAACAGGCAATGAAGAAATCAGTCATATTAGTGATAAAAGTCGGAGGCACATATCCAACCCAAGAGGTGACAAAGAAATGTCTGCTACATTGGGAAGGAAGACGAGAGACTCACATCTAACCTAAGAGGTAGCGAAGGAATGTCTGACACATTAGGAATGAAAGCTGGAGATTCTCATCCAATTCAAGAGGTGGCGAGGGAGTGTCTGTTACATTAGGAAATAATGCCCGGAGGACATACATCTAACCCAAGAGGTAACGAAAAAATTTATGCTACATTGGGAGATAATGCTCGGAGGACTTATATCTAACCCAAGGGATAGCGAAGAATGTCTGCTACATTGTGAAGGACTTACATATAACCCAAGAGGTAACAAAGAAATGTTTGTCACATTAGGAAGGAAAGCCAGAGACTCAAATCCAACCTAAGAGGTGACGAAGAAATGTCTTAGACATTGAGATGGAAAGCCGAAGACTCAAATCCAACCCAAGAGATAGCTAGGGGTGTAAACGAACATAACACGAACGAACAGAGCTAGTGTTCGTGTTCGAAATGTTCGAACACATCACCGTTCGTGTTTGGTTCGTTTAACAAACCGAACGAAAAAAAATTGTTCATGTTCGTCTCGTTGCTTATCGAACGAATCAAACACGAACTTCCTGGCGAACCGAACACGAACTGTCCGCGAACGAGTTTTTTTTTTTTACAGCCCTAGCTTTGATAGCATACTTCCTCGAAATGAAGCAAATTGATCAGGTATTCCATACATATCAGGTAATCCATACTTCCTCAAAATGAAGCAAATCGAATAAGGCGTTTAGGTTTTGTTTAAGGTTTTATTTTAATATATAGTATAATATATTAATTATAATATTATAATATTTATATTAATATAATTAATATTATAATATTATTGTTGTTATTATTAATTTATCATATATTATAATTTATAGAAGTTTAATTAATTAAAATATGAAAAAAAATTTATAATATAAAAATATTTTTAAAATATCATAATTTTTTTTTATATAATTATTTTCGTTATTTTATATTTTGAACAATAACGAACCAAACATGAACAAACACATCTCAGATAGTGAAGGAATGCCTGTCACATTAGGAAGGAAAGCCAGAGACTCACATCCAACCAAAGAGGTGAAGAAGGAATGTTTGTAACATTAGGAAGAAAAACACATGGACTCACATACAACCTAAGAGGTAGTGAAGGAACGTCTGACACATTGGAAAGGTAAGCACAAGGACTCACATCCAACCCAAGAGGTGATGAAGAGATATCTGCTACATTCAGGGACTCACATCCAATCGAACAGGTAGTGAAGGAATGTCAGTTACACTGAGAAGGAAATTCGGAGACTCACATTCAACCCAAGATGTGACAAAGAAATGTCTGCTACATTGGGAAGGAAAAAATAAGGACTCACATCCAACCCAAGAGGTAGTGAAGGAATGTCTGTCACATTGGGAAGGAAAGCATAAGGACTCACTTCCAACCCAAGAGATGATGAAGAAATGTCTACTAAATTGGGAAGGTAGCAAAGGAATGTCTATCACATTGCGAAGGAAAGCACTGGGACTCATATACAACCCAAAAAGTGATGAAGAAATGTCAGCTGCATTGGGAAGGAAATCACAGTGACTCACTTCTAACCTAAGAGGTAGCGCAAGAATGTCTATCACATTAGAAAGGAAAGTACAAGGACACACATCGAACCTAAGAGGTGATGAAGAAATGTCTGCTACCTTAGGAAGGAACACATAGAACTCACATCTAACCCAAGAGGTGGTGAAAGAATGTCATTCACATTGGGAAGGAAAGCACAATGTCTCAATCCAACCCAAGAGGTGAAGAAAAAAATATTTGTGCGGGGAGAGCTAATTTCAAAATAGAACTAGCTGGACCTCCTTCACATGAGACGAGGGACCCAGAGTTCCCATGGTAGGAAACTTTAGTCCAAGAAAAGAAATGACACTAGTGATAGGTTGAGAAGGCTCCACCTAACCAGGTAGAAATTTGAGTTTGAATTTTGATTTTGATTGTTTTTATTTGATTTAGTTTAATTTGATTTTCATTCTTTTTTTTATTAGGTTTATGTTTGTGTTAGGTATAGGCCACCCGTGGGAATTACACTTTGTCTATATCGTTTTCATCACCAGATATCTCTCTTCATCTCTCATTTCTTTAGTATTTTCTTATCATTCTCACAGTAAAACAAGCTACCAACTAGATTTTGTAATCATGCTTTTTCTAATTAAAGTAAGGGACAAATTTTTTGTAATATTTAGTTATAATAGAACTTCTTATGACCTATGTTTATTTGTGTGTATAATTCCACGAGTGACTATAAGATAAATAATTCACACTTCATTATTATAAAGCTCTTAGCATGAAACAGTAGATATCATTGATTTAGTAGAAATTCTTAGGAAAAATTTCGAGTCGGAATATGAATAAGACCTTATTTGATTATATTGTGCCTGATAACAACCTGATTACGCATAGATATAAATTTGAATGTGTTGGTGCTAATGTGTGCACGTATCTAATATTTTATATCCTTAAATAGCCCTTTCGCAACTCTATAAGTTAGCAATAAGTACAAAACGTGTTTGTTTGCATAACTGATGCAAGCAACATTTGAGCTCGCTTAGTTGACACTCCAATTGGATATAAAATTAATCAAATAGAAATAAATTCGACAAGGGAAATTTACATATATTATATATACCACCCAATTCTTATGTATTTACATGTTTAATAATTAAATTTTGATTATTATATTTCTACCACCTAAAATTTTCATATTACGTAAAAAATATCATTGTTTTGGCTTTTAAATAAGTGAAATACATTTGTGTACGTAGTTAAGGTGTCAAATATGTAAAAATTGAAGTTTATGGGTTAGATATGTAAATACATAAAATTTGAGTGATATATATGTAAATCTTCTATAATAAATATACAACATGTTTTAATGAAGGTTTTTACTGGGCCCCACTGCCAGCACGAAGCGAAGCCCCTCGAGGGAAATTCAACGATTTTCTCCTCCACGTTTCCTCATCCATTTTAGATGCCGTGTGAATAATTTTAAATTATGACGCAAATTTTATATTGTTCTCTTATACAAGATTTATATGGAAGATGAAGATATTTATAATTATTTTTAATATATATATTCAAGATACTTTCTAATATATATATATATATATATATATATATATATATATATATATATATATATATATATATTCTAAAATATCTTGACTCATAAATATAAATTTTTATATAAAAATGAAAAAGATGTATTACATTTTGAAACTAATAATAATGTTGAAAATTTTATATGTAAAATATCTTGATGCTCATGTTCTTACTCAAATATTGATTACTGCAGGTTTGCTTCTCTCTGTTGCTCTCGCTTGCCACATCTTTTAGGTACGAATGTCTCCTAGTGTTTAGGTTATGTAAATGAGGAATTTATATTAGGTTTCATTTATTTGTGTAATACTTATGTTACTCTTTGGAATATTTATAAGTATGTCATCTAAATGTCTATTTATATAGCCATATTTGTATTCAAGTGTAATAAGGTAGATTAATAAAAGTGAAATAAGATTAGAGCTTATCATTCTTCAGGCTTGTTCATCATCTTTTCGTACTCTATTATGCTTGATCTCCTTCCTTTAAGTTGGTAGCAGAGCCTCCAATCTTATAGCATTCATGGACTCAAGCCCATCAATATCCAATCAAGAATGTCAGCAAAACTCCAATGGCTTATAACAAGTTCAGAGAGATAAGTATTCCCAATACCTTAAAATTATTGATGTCTTAAATCAAGAACTTGACTGGTACATGTCATGCTCAAAAACAATTACTCAGTATAGAAAGTACAAATATCAAATTTGCTTACATCAAATGATTTTGATTCATTCTTAGATATTCAGATGTGCCAGATTACTAATGGAACCATATTAGAAAATCAAGACTATGCAATTTGACAAATGGTGGATAGAAACCAAACTGCAATAATCTTCTCCACTACTTCACCATCAAATCTTCCATACATTCTCCATCTAACTAACACAGCCAAAATCTGACAGATGTTGTAAAAAAGATTTCAGACCTCAAATAAATCCAGAGTCATTCAATTAAAAAATGAATTTCATAACATTACTATGGAATCAAATACCATAACTCAATACTTAATCATGGTCAAGAATCTGGTGGACAACATTGCTTAGTAGGCTCTAAAGTGGATATAGAGGATATCATCCTCTACACATTAAATGAATTAACTTTCAATTACCAAGGCTCATGACGGCCATTCACACAAGTCGACAACCCTTTTATCTTAAATTTTCTATGTCGTACTTCACAGTAATGAATGCAATATTGCATAAGAAATCACGAGACTCACTCAACATGCAACATTGTTAACTTTAAAGAACAAAGGGGGACACCACAACATAAGAACCTTCAACAAGAATCACTTAAACACCAAAAAAGTGCAAAGCAACAACACATACATATCAATACTGATTATAGTACGCCATATATGCAACAAGCGAGGCTATTTCAGCTAGTTAATTCAGGCAAAAAACAAAATTTACAATATAAATCGCCCACTACTTCTATTGTAACAGCTTTAACAATACAAGTACCACCTTAGCCGCCTTGGATGAACACAGGCGTCGCAGCTCATATATACTTGGGGTTAGAACAAATTGTAGTAGATAATGGACAAAGTTAAGAAATAACACAAGTGGGTAATGGTATACTTCCCACACTCGATAGTAAGTTAAAACTTTTCCCTCTATTTAGAGTTCCCAAAGTATGCTATAATTTAATATTAATAAATAAATTAGCTAAATATAACCATTGCACCATTATTTTTTATGCTGAAAAATTTTAAATTCAGGACTCAAATACCAAGAAAATTCTTCTAGTTGAACCAGTTAATCAAGAGCTCTTCGCACTACTAAATGTTCGAATACTTGGCATCAAAGACTTGGACACTCACACAATCAAGTTTTATCTATGCTTTCTCTTGCTTTCCCTCAACTCAATATTTCTTCATTTATTTTAAAATGTTCCAAAATAAAATTTAAAAATTACATTTCAATAATAGAACTACTACACATTGCAAATTAGAAATAAAACTTTTATGATACTTGGGGGTCCTTTCCCCATCCTTCTATAGAAGAATACAAGTACTATGTCACATTCATAGATGTTTTCTCTCGTCAATGTTGGTTCAATTATTTACATCACAAATCTAAAAATACCACAATTTATATACTTGCATAAATGGATACAAAACCAATTTCACAAAAATATTAAATTTTTAAACTTCGATGGCATAGGAGAATATATATCAAATAAGCTTAAACTATATATGCAAGACAATGACATTCAACATCAATTTAGTTGTCTCTATACTTCCGAGCAATACGACATAGCTGAAAGGAAACATCATCACATCATAGAAACGGCTATAAGTCTTCTAAATCTCTCTAACCTACCAATAAAACTTTGGATGGAAGTAGTTATCACTGTTACATATCTTACTAACTTATTTCTATTAATACAAAATCTCCATCAACTTTTCAACTCTTATATAAATACCCATATGAATACCAAAACTTGAGGATCTTTGATTGCCTCTGTTTCCCTAGGCAACATCACAATTTCCCACATACGCTTTCTCCTAAAGCTCCCAAATGCATCTTTGTGGGCTACATCACACAACAAAAATGCTAAAAGTGTATTCAGGAACGTATATTTATTTTCTCATGTCATATCAGATTTATTGAAATTATTTTTCCCTATAAAACACCTTTAGCCTCCCAATCACCTCGGTTCCCCCTTTTTTACCCATAAATTTCCCACCACCGCTCCCCATTCCTACGTCCATTATTTCTCCTAATCATTCAACCCCCTCAACCCACCTTCTCCTTACGACCCGTCACATTATTGTCTCTCCCTCACCAACCACATTCCATATCAAACCTCAAAACTCCACCACCAATCTTAGTCATTATGAGCTTGTCATTTTACCCTCCAACATAAACAACTTCTTCTACCCCACAGTTCATCTCTCATCCACCTCACAAATAAT
The DNA here is from genome assembly GCA_022702705.1 of Papilionanthe hookeriana x Papilionanthe teres. NCBI lineage: Eukaryota > Viridiplantae > Streptophyta > Magnoliopsida > Asparagales > Orchidaceae > Papilionanthe > Papilionanthe hookeriana x Papilionanthe teres. The sequence goes on along the minus strand of CM040424.1, from coordinate 96,473,463 downwards.
AACCTATGGTAACTTGTGATCAAACAAGACTTTTCAAACCCATGAAAATTTTTTATCTTCAACATAGTACTCAAACAAGGGTTGAACCAAATACTTACAGTCAAGCTGTGTGATACTCTCATATCAATGGTATTATACTTTATGCACTTTTTTATGTTATCAAAACTTTATTTTAAGTATTGCAGATCCTTCACTACTGATCGATTGTCAAAATAATTTATGTACCTATTTATTGGCGTATGTTGATGATATTCTAATCACAAATAATTGTAATCATACTATTTATTGAGCTAATTGCAAAACTAAACACTCAATTTAATTTAAAACATTTGGGCTCCATATCCCACTCTCTTTGGCTAAGCATTCAACAAATATCCAAATGACATTTAAGCTAGCTTCTGCATAAAACAAACATGCAAAACACAAAACCTGTCTTGACTATTATTTCTACCACCTCTTATAAAACCATTGATCCACATCTGTAGAAAATAATATTGATTCACCTCAGTATTTACTTGTTACACAAATGAATATTACGTTTACTGTTAATTATCTTAGCCAACATATGCATAATCCTACAACCACATGCTTCAACAGCTAAAAAGCCTTCTCATATACTTAAAAAGGAACTCCTAAACCTTTAATTTCTAGTGATTTTTTTCTCTAAGTACTAATGTTGATGCCTATTGGGCAAGTGATTAACAAGATAGAAATTACAATATAGTATTTTGTGTACACATCGAACCAAATCTTTTATCTTGGCCTGCGAAAATGAAAAATACTGTCGGTAGAGCCTCCTCATAAGCTAAATGTAGGGCTATAACAACTACTACCACAAGGATTCTCTGACTTCGACAACTTATACAGGAAATGTCAGATAAAAAATTACCTCCTACGACAATCTAAAATGATAACACATCTGCAATAGCTCCAGGTCATATTTTTTCATGGTAGGACTAAACATATCAAAGTTGACTATCACTTCATTCTGAATCATCTAAAGCAAAAGCAAATCATTCTCAAACACATAATGATTAAAGATCAACATATAGATATTCTTACCATACATCTACCAATCGCAAGTCATCAATATCTCACCGTCAAGTTGACGATCACATCCTCAGATCATCACTTTGAAAAGGGCTAAATGAAGAAATTCGATTACATCCTCATGTGGATTGGATTTCTGATCGTTCGACTTCTCTCCACTACTCTCGCCTTTCGGCTCTTTCAGGATCGAATGTTTCCTTAGTGTTTAGGTTTTGTAAAAGAAGAATTTATATTATTTTTCATTTATATTCGTGTAATAACTATGTTACTCTTAAGACTATTTACAAGTGTGTCATCTGAGTGTCAATTAATACTTTATTTAGTATTATAATTTAGTTTATAGAAAAATATGATTGATATCTTATATAACGAGGTGATATTATGATAGAAATTTTATTTATTTTATTTTTGGAAAAATATGTCAGATTGTTGACATATTCTCAGCAAGTATACTCTTAAAAAAATTAATTTTCTTAATTAATTTGCATTTGATTTAAAATTTATATAAAAATAAGATATTTAAAAAATAAAATATTTTTATATCAAGATTTAAGCATGTTTTTGCATATAAATTTTGGAATTTTATCATAAATAATTAATAAAAGTTTAAAAAATAATAATAATGTTAGGAATTTTTTTTATTAATTTTAAAATTAATTAATTGATTTTCACAAAATATATATAACTTCAAAAATATCCTAACGAGCGCAGCCACGGTAATACCACTGACACAAATGCTTTGTCCTATCCGTTCTATACCCACACCCATTACCTCGCGCCCACTGTTTTCTGCCACAATTTAGATCTGAAGATTTGAAAATTGTTACAGAGCTCATCCGCTTGGATCATGAAATGCTCTTCTCCTTCTCTGGAAGCCCTTCTACGATGTCTCGCTCGAAGGATCAGCTTCCTTTCTAGTTTATTTTCTTTGGATTAGATCTTTATTTTGGTCTCCATCTGATTTCTGCTTCGAAGCTGCGAATTTCCTGCGGCCTTTGACTTTGGCTAGTGGCTTTATTGAAGGGATCGGATCTTCGTTAATCTTGTGCGAATCTGGGTAAGAAATTTTGCATTGATTTCTTCGCCATTGTCTTTGTTTTCAGAAGTTTCAGAGATTAGATTGTTTTTAGATGGATGTTTTGTTTAATTAGGCCCATATAAATGCTTTCTAACGTCTTTTACTGAAATATGTTTGGGTTTTTTGTTGATAGAAATGAACCTTCCGATTGAATGCTGTTTGAAAGCGCAGATCTTAGTGGATTTGATTGAGCATTCTGTTAAATTGGCTCTATGATAGTAGCTGTTTTTCTATTACTGTATCATTAGCTGCTCCAATACCTATGCTTTTCTTCAGTAGGATTGTGCATTCTTATTCGTTCTTCCCTGTTTCTCTCCGGCTTACAAATAAGAAATATATATATAGATATTGTCAAAAAAAAAAAAAAAAAAAACAACAAGAACACACGGTGAAGGATAATCTACTTAAAGTTAGCCAAGTGAAGGCATGTTTATTTTGAGCATAAGACAATTTATGTAGGCCCTATGGCTGGCTACAAATAGGATTGAACTTAAGTAAATATATTGCAAAGTTATCCGTCAATGTTGGGAGATGATCAAGTGATACTTTGGTGTGCAATTTAAGTTTGTTAATCTATGAATGCAAATGAATGGGATGTAGATGAAGAAATTACCTTTAGAGTTAATATTGATCCTAAGGTTAAAATGACAAACTGCCTTAAGGTTATTATTCAATAACATAATATATTGGACAATAAAGTTACTTTATATAAAACTATAATTAGATAAATTATGTTATTTAGATCTAAGTGTTGGGTGATGAAGTATTCAGTGACAACTTTGTAGATTATTGTGAAAATAAAGATGTTTATACTGATTTATGGTAATATTTGGACGAATATAATGAAAAATGCTTGTATCAGAGGACAGTTCCCTATTATAGATAAGGTTGTGAGTATTGTGCTTTAATGCTTTGAGCACGCATAGCACTAAATAATTATAAAGATTTATAAAATCAATGAATTCTATATAATATGAACAAAAGATTATTTCAGACATTTATCCATATATAACACTTTTATAACAAAATTTTTCAAGCAGAAGTGCTTCTGGAACACCAACTTTTAAACATCAGATTCTTATAACAGTTTTTGAACTGAGATTTCATAGAACCACCACTGTTCCAAATACACCCTTAGACTTTGCTTGTTTTAAATAATCTTCTTGATAGATTTTTCAAATTAAAATTTCATTATTCTACTCAGCATAATTGAATATGATGGATGTCATTTTATACTTTTTAAAAATATTCCTCATAGTTAAGATCAATTTTTTTATAATTTACTTTTTTTTTACTCCCCATTTTTCTTGGCCAAGCAACAATGTTTGCAGCTAGTGCTTCAGTTGGCTAGCCATATTATTTTGAGACCATTTGTTTTGTTTTGTTTTTTTTTTTTAAACACTATTGAGAACATAATAAGAAAGTTCTTTGTGCGTTTTAATCTCTTATTCTTTGATTAGGTCCTTCCATAAAGATTTGCTGTGCAAATTCTTTGCTTTATTGCCTTTTTTTCTTTTAAGAATATTAAGCAATAGATAACCAATCATATATTCTACTCACGTCGGAGCTACAGTGGGGGCACTGGTTGTTCATAAGTCAAGATGGTTATTTGGTAGCAGGATGTAAGCCAAATGTAGGTCCAAACAGCAAAAATAACATCTTTAAATCCCGTTTTTACCCGTCTTTCCTTTAATCCAAGATTTAGTAATTCTCATTGGACAATAGATTTAAATGATTTAGTTAAGCTCAAGCATGTGAAGAATGGTTGCAGGAAGGGGGAGAAAGATGAGTGTTACCTTTCTCAGTGGTTTTGGGAGGAGTGTTGGAGAGGAGCCGAAGGAGAAGGATGGGGGTTTTGTAATCTTTGTACACAACGAACCCTCATTGCCTTCCAAGCTAGCTCTAATCATGATGGTTAAAATGATAATAGATTTACATAAATACCACTCATTTCTTTTGTATTTTCATATCAAACACCTAAACTTCACTTTTTACAAATTAAAATAATGATATTTTTGATATTATTTGAAGATCTGGGTGGTATAAATGTAATAATTAAAGTTTAGGTGTTAGATATGAAAATAGATTAGAATTGGGTGGTATGTAGTAAATTCTACTTAGAGTTAAATCTTATTTGTAGCCAAACAACTCTTTCAAAAATTTCTATGAATCCTCTGATTTCAAATCAAAATTTATGAAATCAACGAAAACAAATTGTGCTAAACATTTTAAATTTAATATATAAAATGTGAAAATTATGGATAAAAATTCCTCTTTACTATTTTAAGTAGAAATTTTTATTATTTATATTAAATTTTCATTAGTGGCATTAGATATATAACAACTTAATAAATATTCAAATATAAAATCATTTTTATTTGCAGATAATGTAAAAATATTAAAGATTTATATTATAAACTTTATGGTAAAATATTATAATATTAAGATGTTTATTGTTTACATATAATCAGTATAAAAATTGTCAAAGAAATAATAATTACCTCCATATATATATAAAATTTAAAGATTAAAAATATAAATTTAAGAATATGTTTAACATAGAATTGATTTTAAAATAATAAACTATTATGAAAAAAATTTGTATTTTATTTTGAAAATATTCATATCATTATCTATACGATATGTCAATATTTTTTAAAGCTATTACAAGATAAGAATTAGTTAGGATATTTTAATCTAAATTTTTTCTATATTTGATTAGTTTTATAACATAAACTGATAAATGTATAATCATAAAATTTAATAATTTTGTAAAGGTTATATAGTAAAAATAATAAATCAAAATCTATTTTGTATTCATGCAATTTTTTGCCATTGAGATTGTCAAGGTATGTGACTATCTAAAATTGATGAAAAATACTGAGAATATTTCTACAGTTAGTAGTTTGTGCCCACATTAAAAAAATTTTCTAACTCCTTCCGTGATTCTACTACCGTGATTCTACTAAGAATAACTTATATTGTATAGTAGGGCTACCTTGGAGGATTTTTTTTCTGGAGTGAACTTTGTTTTATACTTGGACTGATCTTTGTTGAAAGCAGTTTTTACTTCCATTTTTTTTCTTGTTTGCTTGAACTTTAGCACACCTGTTTATGTCGTAAATACACACACACACACACACACACACACACACACACACACACATGTATATATAAAGAATTTAACTAAAATAAAATTTTCTTTTTTCTCTTTCATTTTTGTTACAGAATTTTAGCTGATTTCATTTACATCTGATGGATAATAACTCTTAATCTATACTTTAAGTTGATGTAACCAGATGGTATCTATAAATATTGGAGTTCTCCATTATTTGTTGGATCACATTTATGGTGCATGTGTGCACCGGACCAAATTAAGCCCTCCTTTTTTCTCGAGAGGATGGGGAGCAGCCAAACTCGAACTTTTTGAGAGCATGCTGAAGCAACTCTTTCCAGGGGCTGTGGGCCAAAATTGGCCACCTAAGATGGTTCAGCCAATTTGGAAACAAATATGGGAATCAAAAAATGCTTGCCTTAAAGAGGGAATTTTTAGGACTCCATGTGATGAGCAACTTATAAATGCATTGCCCCCAGAGAGCCATACCGCTCGGATTGCTCTCCTTATGCCAAAATCCTTACCGCCACATAAAATGGCTTGTGTTGTTCACTTAGCAGGTAATTTTATTATGTTCTCTAATGCTTCCCTTTGGGTCATTTACATACATAGCATGCAATTCTAATGTATTTACATATCACAAACCTGAACTTTTATATTTACAGACATAGAACTCAAATCTTTAATATCACATCGAAATACCATTATTACCACTTTGAAAAGTGAAATACACCTTTTATGCATAGGTTTAAAGCACAGTGCTATGTGTGTAAATATAATAATTTAGGTATGAGATATGTAAATACATAAGAATTGTGTGCTAGGTATGCAAATTTCCCTTCCCTTTTTGTGTTTTAAAAAGTTCTGTGGATGCTTTCTGTATGGTTGCATTATTGGAATTCTAGGCTAAAAGCCAAATACAGCTGATTAGAAGCTTTAGTTTACTCTTATCTGACTGAAAAACTTTAATCATATGGTTTATTAATTATTAGGAACATTTACGTACGTACCTCCCAATTCCTATGTATTTACATATCTACCACCTAAATTTTACTTTCTGCATTTATTCCACTCAAATATTTCACATAAAAACACCACTATTTTAACTTCTAAAAGGTGAAATACTACTTTTTATGCATAGGTAAGGTGGCATAAGTAAAGCTTGAAGTTTAGGTGTTAGATATGGAAATACAAAAGAATTAAGTGGTATGTATGTAAATCTTCTTAATTATTAATGTATGTCTCCCTCATTTTGTTTATTATTTTTTTATTTTTTTATTTTTTAGAAAGTGATCAACTTCCAATCCCAAAAAATCAGTCCCTCTTGGTATTTGTTCTGCCAAGAATTATATTTCTAGACCTGCTAAATTTATTCCAGAATTTTTTTTTCTCCTATGGCTTGCAAGCGGGTGAAAATAGAAGGAGGTAAAATCTCATGTTGGTTGCAGGCAAGGGAAGCAAACTAAGTCGAGCTATAAGAGGAAATGATTCTTATTTGTCTTAGCTTAATACAAGTTTTAGAATGGAAATTGCTATTCCTATGGAGGATGGCCTAGAAGTTATGAACGAAGACTGTTAAGCAGATCTGTGATAACCTTATTTACATTTCAGAAAATCTATAGGACGCTTCTGAAAACCAAATTTTACATTCAACTAACACCATTATTTCATCCATCATCTTAACAATAATTCGTTCAGAATAGGAAGCACTAAAATCTACTTCTCTTCTGATAGTACTCCATGGAATTTGACCCTGATAAAAGAAGTGAGCTAGTTTTTTAGATAATGGCCAAAAATGGTGTCTGAAATAAGTTTATATTGGTTGTCTTTCTGAATAGGATGACATTCTAGCTACATGGTGCTTCCTAGTTTTAACAACTCAGCCAAATTGTGTGATACTTAGGGGTGTAAACGAGTCGAGTTGAGCTCAAGTCAATTTTGGCTTGAACTTGAGCTTGATTAATTAATCAAGTTTGAGCTCATGCTTGAGTTTAATTTCTACGAGTTTGGACTGGCTTGCTTATTATAAAAGAGAGAAAATAATATTAATTTAAATTAGTGTTGTAATAATAAGATAAATAGAATGAGCAATTTGGATATAAATGATAAAAAATTATTTTATATAAAATGTATAATATTATTTTTTTTAATATTTTTAATAATTTAAAGATAAAATTTTGAATTTTAATATATTTTGAGTATATTTTATATTAATAGCTTACGAGATAACGAGTCGAGTCAAGGCTAGCTTGAGCTTGACTTGTTAGCTCATTGAGGTTGATTACAAGCCACTTATCAAACCGAGCCTGACCTGACTCATGAGTCGGCTTAGCTAAATTACACCCCTAGTGACACTTACTGCATGGTGCTTTTCAAATTGAAAAGATTCCAAAATAAAACTTGCAGCTTTGTTTTTAGTTTTCTCATTTAATTTTATTCGTTTTGATTATTCATGTTTGGTTTGCAAGTGTAGTGCAGTTACTGCGTAACAGTGTGTCGTATCAAACAGTCATATAGCTCAGTGTTTTCATTTTATTACAATGTATATGTAAATAAGATTAGTTATTTTTGAGAAATTTTTAATGTTGATTATAATTTTCATGTCATTTAATATTAATTCTGAGAATTAACGTCATTATACAATTGCCATGTCAGTAAGATGGATGTGTAGCAGTTGAATTTGAGAAAACAAAAGTAGTACCTATTTAAGTGAAGGTTATATAGACTTATATGATTTTGGCATCTACTTTGTTGGAAGTTACCCAAAATGTATTGTGCAGATAGTTTTAATATGCACGCAGTATTCAACAAGGCTGAATGGGAGGATGATGATTCGTAGATTCAGCCCTAAATAATTTGGATAAGTCTTTTGATAATATCGATGTATTTCATATACACAATAGTTAGGCAAATACGTTGTGAAAGAGAGTTTGAATTGAATTAATATAAAACTTGTAAGGCAGGAACTGTGTCAGCAAAGAAAAGGGGTTGTGGTTGGTGATTTGCATGTTAGGGAGTAGCATGGATCTCATAGCTTGTGCCGTAACAATGTTTTTCGTATACACAATAGTTAGCCAAATACATCTTGAAAGAGTAATTAATATAAAACTTGTAAGGCAGGAACTGTGTCAACAAAGAAAAGGGGTTGTAGTCGGCGACTTGCTTGTTAGGGAGTAGCATGGATCTCATACCTTGTGCCCTTATAGCCAAGTGGTGAAATCAAAGGGTGGCTGGGGGAGGCATTGACGATCCCTATATTTTTACTAGACTCTTTAATATCATATAATACACTAAAAATTTTGCCCTTTAAATTGTAATACTTAATAATAATTTAATATTAACTCTAATTTTAATTTTATAATAATATTTAAAATAGTTCTCTTTTTAAGGAGTTGAAACATTTACTTAAATGCTCACAACCCCTTAATTTTAAATTTCGCCGCCCCCCTTTTTAAGTCTTGGTTCTGTCACTAGCTGTAGCCATTTGTGAGAGGCCTGACAATAAAGAAAAGAAGGATTGTTTATGATTTCATTGATGGGCTTTCTGTTCCTGTTGCTCTAAATGTTTCTCGATACTTGATCCTCTCCAACATGGTTTGAATAGGCACTGGCGATCATACCTTTGAGCGAAGATTGCGTCTTGGAGGCCCTTTACTTAAGGAAAACATAGCAACAATGGTGCTTGAGAGGTGATATCATTTATCTTTGATGGAACAAAATGCTTATTATTTTACAGCATTAATTAGATTTCTAATCTGGGTTATAAATCAAAACTTTTGTAAATGTTGATTTACAATCTTGAGCAAGCTTGCTGCAGCCCATTTTATGGAAATCGGCGACCAAAACTGCAGCGGGGAGCGAAACTTCTTTGTGTCAGTGATTTGTTATTACTTGGTAGAACCACTATTGAGGAAGCTAGGAGTCTTTTGCACTGGTTGGATGTGGAGGGTGGTTTTGGCAAGATGGGAATTTGTGGACTTAGCATGGGTAAGTGAGCACTTCCACAGCCTGATACTTTCCATATGAATGTTTTGATGTATTCTTAGATTGACACGTGCTGATTCTTCTTTCAGGAAGATTTACATAAATGCCATTCGATTCCTAATATTTACATATCTAACACTAACACATCAATTTTGACATACATGCCACAGTACTTAGGCATGAAACTATGTATTTCATTTTTTAAAAGTTAAAATGATGGTATTTCTTGCATGATATGAAAGATTTGAGTGATCTAATTGTAAAACATAAGTTTAGTGTTAGATATGATATATAAATACATAATGCATGTTGATTCAAAGGTATTTTTCTAATGCGCTGACAAAATTTTAGGGGGCGTGCATGCTGCGATGGTTGGATCTCTCCATCCTTCTCCGATAGCGACGTTGCCCTTCCTCGCCCCGCACTCTGCTGTGGTGGCTTTCTGTGAAGGGGTTTTGAAGCACGCAACTGCATGGGATGCACTGAGAGAAGATGCGGAGAAGGCTGGAATGACTCTCGAAGAAGTTCAACAACGCCTACGAATGGTACTGTCATTGACCGATGTTACACGGTTCCCGATTCCTAAAAGTCCTGAGTCTGTCATACTTGTTGCTGCCACAGTAAGTGTTTAACATGTCCACAATTCTCATGCTGGTTCTATTCATTCTGCTTTTTGTAAACATGTTAAAATACAATAATCTTTGTTTATCTTTATGCTTTCATAAATGAGAAAAATGTCAAAATGGTTTCTTGACTCTTTTCAGGGGTCATTTTTAGTTTTAGAGTCTATAAAAATGTCAATTTGTTCCTAGAGGACTACTACTTCTACTAAAAGAGCCTGAGGATTTGAAATTTTTATAGATGTTGGGACTAACCTTATATAAAAAACCAGAGGACTATTTTGACACTTTACTCTTTCATAATCTAGGATAAAATTAGTAGGAATTCAAATTGGAAGCATGTTTGTACTGGTTTGCTTCTGTAGTAATAATTGCAATGTTTAATATTTTATGAATAATTTCCTTGAAGACTCCCACTTCTAAACCAACATGTAAACATGCAAAGTATGAACCTGACTTTATTCGGCTCCTAATCTGCTTATGCTTGCTATTTTCTGAATCTGTATGTTCAACTAATCTCAAATAGTTCCATCTATTCTTATTTCTGTAGCATCAAAATTTCAACTTTTATTTATTTTACATACTGTAGCATATGAAATAAATAAAATTTTCTTGTGATAGTCATTTTTACCTTCAGAATGATGGTTATATTCCCAAAGACTCGGTTCTGGAGCTTCAGAAAGCATGGCCTGGTTCAGAAGTGAGGTGGGTAACTGGTGGCCATGTCTCCTCCTTCATCATCCATTTTGATTCGTTTCGCAGGGCTATTATTGATGCGCTTAACAGAATACCCTGGAGGGAGCCGCGCATATTTTAAATCATTTGGTACTAACCAAATTAACTTTATATTTGCTTTCTTATTACGATCATTTAATCTTATACACAGCTTCTATTTATTCTCATTTACTATTTTCTTATTTATGAGAAATTTCTCCTGTTTCATGTCAATAACTGCATGAATTTATGAGAAGTGTTCATTAGAAAATGTGTATATTATAGCTTTAAGTAACTAGCTCTTGCTAGACTTTCTGCATTAAAATGAAATTTGGTAGAAGCTTTCATTGATTTTTCAGGAACTTTACAAAAATATCGCCCATTTTTTATGCATTTACAAATCTAACACCTAAAATTGATATCTACATTTATAACACTTTGGCATCATAAACCATTGCACAGGAAAGTGTTCACTTCTAAAAAGTAAGTTATATTGTTTTAATGTGATGTTAAATATTTGATTGTTATACAAATAAATAAATAAGTTTGGGTTAGATATTGTATATCGGGAATGCGACAACACGAATCTCGATGAGATCTTGTGGTTCAAAAAATATAAAAGTACAACTAAGGAGAGCTCAACAACAGAAGACCAGAAAACCCACTTATATAATCGGACGTAGCGGTCATAATCAAAGCAGACTAGATGCAATCATTCGAGCCAAAGGAAACAAGACTATAGACGTCTAAACGGTCTAAGCCTGAACATAACAATCCAAGACAAGTCATAGTAGCATGCAAGCCAACCACCATTATAAGGCCTATTAAAATCGGTAATCAACCCTTTGATAGAGTAGACCCGAGGAAAGACTCGGCTCCTCAGCACCGACACCCCAAAGACTCCTTATTGGGGATTGAGAGACAACCATGCCACAACAAGTCTAAGAGTCTGTTTGGGGCAGCTGTAACTCAGTGAACAATCTGCTGATAAGCAGCTAATCAGCTCCTGATAAGCTGCTGATAAGCAGCTTAGTTGTGGTTTCTGTTGTTTGAAAACAACTGATTTACAGCTGTTTCTGGATAAATGAACATTTTGTCATGTGCAGTAGTGTTGTTTGCAACAAAAATGTCTTGACAATATATTTAATACTTGATAAGCAAAAAACTGCTTCAAAACAGTATAAAAAATAAGATACACACCTCACTTAACAGTAAACATCAATTGTACTAAGAAAAAGAAAAAAATAATTAAAATTATAATTAAAAATATGAGTATTAATTTTAAAATCTAGCGAGGTATGTCACGAGTTATGTCATTCTACAGGGATACTATCCAACCCTGATCACTATTGGCAGTGGAATGTTCTGGACTATCTGCCCACCAGAAGAAGTCACATTTCTTTGTGATGCTCTGCGAGCACTGTAAAATGTTTCCCGTAGCTATGTGCCCGACGTGACATCAGTAGGGAAGTCTGTAGTTCGCAATGACAGAGCAAATGTTAGGGGGGTTCTGAAATCCTGCAGCTCATGTTTCTTGAAGGATACAAAAGAGAACTCATTGAAATAACATAAGATGAAATTCAATTAAAATACAAGAAAATTGAAATAAACAAAAACTTTAATGAATAAACAATCATAAATTGATAAAAAATAATTAGTTGTAGTATCGTGCAGGTGCGAGGTATCATACAGCTCACTACGCCGACCAACAAATCTGTCATTACAAGAAGACGATAGACCTAAAAAAAAATGATATCTTGGTTGCATTTAACCCATGCAAAACCAACCCCCTATGTTAAGTGCATATCACCAAAAAAGGTCATCTAGATGGTCATCATAAACTAATGAACCGAAAATAAGAGAGGAACTTGATTGTCATCATTAAGATTTCACATGCAATACGAACCAACAGCGACCAACATGTCATCTAGAAGAACCCATAAGGTCAAATGTCTCATTATGAATCTCACAATGACCCACAAAAAAATCACTTATAAATAAACAATCCATACAAGTGAAAATTGCAAAACTAAAATATCCATAATACAAGTGACACAAAATAAACATAGAGTTTATAAAATAAACAAGATAAGTCCAACCAATATCAAACAATAGTGACCGTTATCCGCTCTCTAAATTTAGCTATTTTTGTGCCACCTTCACCGTCCTGGGTGTAATTTCCTGTGATTTCACTTATGTGTGTGGTATTGATTGTCCCATGCAAAATTCAAATGCTTCCGACAACTCCTGCATGTGATCATCAGCCAGGGTAAAGTCTACATCTGGCTTTGAATGATGTCATTAAATATAGTTATGGAGTGCCATCGTGGCCACTACAATGTGTACTTATTTTGGAAATGGGTAAGTTGGTATGTCACATAGTATGATCCATTTCTTCTTTCACACCCAAACATTATTTCAATTATGTCACATAAGGAGTGCCTTTTGTTAAAAATTTCCTTCCTGTGTCACGAGGACCTCCTCTGGATCTCTTAAAATTTGGAATGTGATATTTCATATATGGAAATGACTTCAGATACCCCATCTGAAAGGGATATCCAACATCGACCAAGTAATAATTACCCTCTCCAAAAACCATAATCAGTAAACAACTTTTTTAAAAAATGGATGTGATATATAACTTAACAAACTTGGAGGTGGGTGTGGGAAGCAGTGACTTCGGTTTCTGCTCGCATAAGCAAAAATATGACTATCTTGCACACTGCATTCCCAACCAGCCATTACAAAGATAAATTACATGTTAAATTCAGATACATCAATCACATTTTGTGCTGGTGATCCACACCATCCAATATATGTGACCTTTTCAGTATTGGATAGTTGCGCATTTACGTGTGTTCCGTCAATCGCTCCAATACAATCCCGCCTTATAAGTTAGGTGTCAATCACACTCAACTCATTTTGATGCCAGAATGTAAAGTGTTAAAAATAATTACCTTAAAGAATGACATGTACCGCGGGTCATTTGCAATATTTGTTGGAGTCGTCTCGAATGTCGGATCCTGTGACTTAATTACCTTTGCTGAAAAACTGACAAAAGAAATACCATTTAATCATCTCCGATAAATGCTGGAATCGCTCCATAGCTCCTCTGATTGATTTATTCTGTGATAAAATGTAGAGGGTTGTTGCTAACACCTCTCTTGTTGTCATTCTCGATGACCCATGGAGTCCATGATGGGTGTGTAGTTCATCGAGCAAATATGAAAGTATGGGTTTTGTCATACGAAACATGTTGATGGACTTAGTGGGATGTCCTTTTATAAGATCAACGACCCATTTGTCACCAATATAAGTCGATGTCATGCAGGGAGTTCGATCGACGTATGAGTTATAATATTCGTACAGCAAAATCATAACCGCCGCAATTTTTCTTCTAAGGCTCAGTCGCTGTGAATCCATCCTAAAGAAGTGTTATATTCAGGTAATAAGTGCGAATCAGATAACATTAAAATAGAGCATTTGAAAAGTACAGGCAGATTATAATGTGCATAAATAATTACACAACAACATATAGATTGTTTGTGCTAGAGGAAAAAAATCCAAATCAAATAACCCATGAAACAAACAGAAAAAAAAACCAAAGCCACTAAAAAATAACTCCACAAAATCAATTGTCCATAAAAAACATAAATATTTTAGCCGAAGTTCGGTGGGCATCTTTATAAAAATATGTCTGTGGATTGAGTCCTCTAGCAACTTCAAGGAATTCACATAAAACGATTTATCTGACATAACTTCAGGATATGTTCCTAGAACTTGAAGAAAATCTTCTATGGAGGTGTCCTGTGAGGTACCAGCTTGAACTATGCACTCTTCCACCAGTTTTGTTATTGTTTTTCTGACAAAAACGACTTCTTTTTTTCCTTTTCTTCACCCTGGGACTTTTTGACCGACATGTGGACTCTAGCTTCTTCTGCTTTAGGCTGGGTCCTCCATCCGACTCACTTACCTGCTTGGTGTCCTTTGGTATGCTTGCAAAACGAAGCTCACTTGGGGTAAATGTGTCATCGCGACAACTCCACTAAATATACAGTTCAACTTATCCTCTAGGTCCAGCTGGATGCCACTTAATTTAAATTTCTCAGCGGCTAACACTGCCTGCAACATAGGGAAAAGTTTATCACTTAAAACTTATTAGAGGGATAAAGAATGGAAAAACAAGACTTGAGGGGTTTGGTAATTACCTCTAATTTCTCAATCCACAAGTCTTCTGAAACATCAATAGTCCGTTTGATTAGATCCCAACCTAAGCTCGTGGATGCCTATTTTAGTTTTTTTCCATAACTTTCGGTCATTTTTCAACTGATCCAATTTGTTCTTTAATTCTAACATATCGTAGTCCCTTCAAGTCATTTCATTGAACTACTTCGTAATTTTTTGTCACCCTTCTTTGTTAAACTAGCTCGTGAGTCTATTTCTAAGCTTGATCTCTTTAAGACAAAGGTTGCAAAATTTTATTGGGACTTCCTTATCCCACATTGTCGATGAGGGGATTTCTTTTTATCTTTTCTATTATGATACTACTAAAGAAAAATAAATAAAGAAATATTTTAGGTAAACCAGAAAATAGATAGTACCACTAGCCAGAAGCACAACACCCATAATCACGATCCAACACCAAACACACAACCATAGCCATCACCTCTCAACGCCCCCACCACACAGACACCTCACACACACAGACACCCATAACTACCAACACAGCCTCCACATGCCACTAACAAGCTCATCACACATAACCACCAACACAACCTCCAGTGCCACTAACAGGCACATCACCCACACCCACCAAACATCCTCCAAATGCCACCAACAAGCACATCACCCACGACCACTAACGTAGCCTCTTGAGCCACCAACACACACACACACATCCACCACCAACCCACATACCCAAGCCCAACACAACAAGCCTCCACATGCCATCAAGAAGCATCACTTACACACACTAAAACAGCCTCCACAGGCACTAACAGACACATCACTCACCCCCATCAACAAGCACATCACCCACGACCACCAACATAGCCTCCAGAGCTACCAACATAACTTCCAGTGCCACCAACACACATACCCAAGCCCAACACAACAAGCCTCCACATGCCACCAAGAAGTACATCAACCACACACGCCAACACAGCCTCCACGGGCACCAACAGGCACATCACCCACCCCCACCAACACAGCCTCCACATGCCACAAAAAAGCACATCACCCAGGGTCACCAACACAGCTTCCAAAGCTACCAAAACACTCACACTCATCCACCATCAACTCACAAACCCAAGCCAAGCACAACAATCCTCCACATGCCACAAAGAAGCACATCACTCACACCCACCAACACAACCTCCACAGGAACTAACAGACACATCATCAACATCCATCAAACAACCTTCATTTGCCACAAAAAAGCACATCACCCACAACCACAAACATAGGCTCCAAAGCACTAAGCCACAGACACATTCACATGCCACTACCAACCAACATAACCTAGCCTAGCATAACAAACCTCTATATGCCACCAAGAAGCACATCACCCACACCCACCAACACAGCTTCCACATTCCACCAACAAGCACATCACGCATGACCACTAACACAGGCTTTACAACCACCAACACACACACACTCACATGCCACTAACAAACACATCACACACACACACACACACACACACACACACACACACACACACACACACACACACATGTCACCACCAACCCACAGACCCAAGCCCATGCACAACACACACCCAAAGCCACCAACAAGGACATCAACCAAAGCCTCCAACACATCCTCCAGCCAAAACAATCATAATAATGAAGCAACCCTTAACAGTCCTTCGAAATGTAGAATCCTGCAAAGCCTCATTCACCAAATTTACTTCAAAATTATCCAAAAAGGTAAATTATCCCAAAGAAATCGATGAAATCGGAAAATTGCAGAGAGATGAACATTGCAACCAAAATACCCAGAAAATTGCATATAAAAAAACATTGTATTAGAGATGTTTTAACTAGAAGTGAGCCAGCTCACTAATAAGCAATGTAGCGGGACACGGGACGAGCGAGGGAGGCGACATATAGAAGGATATAGGACGATACCAGAGGAAAGCCAACTCGGGGATCTCAGAAAAGAGAGGTGGAGAAAGGTTCTCCCGGGATCTATCGATGGAAGCAACCGAGGGAGGGGCGAGGCAGAAGCGGCCTAGGGCAACAACTGTCGAGCGAGGGAGGAGAACAAAAGGGCACGGAAGGAAATAAAACCCTCGACGCAGATCAAAGACGCGGGTTTATTAAAGAAAGCCAGACATCATTTTCCATTAAGCTCTCCGAATGCACTAAACAAATGGAATGATGAAATTTTGAAAACGCTATGCGCTGTTATAAGCTGCCCCAAACGAGGCTTAAATCATTTCTCCAACCCTCTATGTTGGGGAGTGAGCTACCTATTGAGTTATAGTGATTCATCAGTTGCCTAATAATCTAGCATGCTAAGCTAATAGGAGCTCCTCGCTAGGCATTAAAGGGTGACACTCATAATAGATCAATCGATCCACAAAGTCTAGCTGATCGTGCTAGCCCTGCTGATTCGAGGTCAATCAAAGGTCGACTTGTAACTCGACTCAACACAACTGATCGAGCAGACCTTACCAAATTGAGGCCCAACAAAAGGTAGTCAAACATAGGCCAATACATGTAAAATACCAAAAGCATTTTTTAACGCTCTCATTAAAGCAATTATCAACATGTAAATTCACATATTGTACCCACTCTCATATAAATAAGAATCATTTTATGAGATAGACAAGACGTTTTACTGTTTATTATTGTGCACATTTTTCTCTCTCTCACTCATATCTTACGCTCTAATTCTTAAGGTGTGATTCGCAGATAAATCACGATTCAATATCCTAAAATGGAGTATATTAGAGTGTTTGTAAACCAACTGTTCCAAAAGCTGAAGATCATATGTTGGACGCCATCCGAGAGGCATTAACATGGGGAAGGGAGTAGCTCCCCTGAGAAGAAGTGTCGATGCCCAACGGATGAAGGGCACCCTTCATTCTGGAAAAGGAAGGAGATTTATAATACTTTGATAGATTTGAATCGGTACCGATGGGTAAACAACAATGCGGGTGCACTAAGGCACACTGCAGTTAGAGAATGTGTTCTCTTGACAGATCTAAGGTCAAGCCCCTAGCCCCCCACCCCCCCCCCCTCCTACACTATAATTTTGTAAGGTTCGGACTGATCCCACTGATCACAACCTCCTTCAAGTTAAAGATATGCTTGTTCAGATCACTGACGCATTCGAGTGTCTTCTTTTCTTCACCGCTAGGAGTTAGTTGGCTCTCGGGTGTCTCAATAGTTTGTCGTCATGGGTGACTGTCTTATTTGATGACTTAAAGCAGATTTTGTGGCAAAGTTTGTGATAACCCAGTAGCCCCAGAAGAATTCGCAAGCCTCCAATCTATTTTTCTATTTTCTAAGTCCAATTGAAATTTGTTGGTCAAACTCAATTTCACAAGGCCATCCATGCATACCTAAAATGAAAAAATGTAAGCAAAGAGTTTCATCGACCTCATAACTCTCGCTTGGTGGTAGATGATGACATAGGTCATTATGGAGGCAATGGAGTTTTGTAGAATATGGGTGGGGATCACACCATAGTGGTTGAAGATTGCTCGCAGCTCGTGGCAAGATACCATCCTCAGACCATACTTGAATTGGTCTTGGTAGAAGATGAGGTTATTTCCAAACCTGTTAGTTGCTCGGTCATTCCCTCTGAGGACTTAGAGCTCTATGGAGGGGTCGAAGATGCAAATCTCATGCAAACGGCCACCTCCCTCAATGACAGGGTTGATCTTTCAGTCCTAGCAATCAACTCGAAGAGCTGAGAAGACTATTTGGGAGCGATCCGAACAAATAGTAGGGGAGTTGAAAATCGAGAAAGCAGAAAGAAGTGAAGGAAGGTTAGAAAGCGCTCCGCCAAAGCCAACCCACAACCCTTTTATATAGGGTAACATAGGAAGCAGGATTGTTGCATAGAATCATACATCAATTTTGAGAATGCGCCATCACATCAACACAAAATTCAAGAAAGAAAAATAAAATTTTATTTTGAAAATGTATGAATTATACTCAAAACCTATTCCGAGAGGAAAATTTTACATGTAGTTCATCTGACGTTTCGGTCGAGATAAGCATTTACCGAAGCAACCTTTATATAAAACCTTTTCTTCGAATTTAAACTTATCTATCTAGTCCATCTCAGCCTGGATCTGGAGCATGTCTGCTGGACCTCTGATAGCTCCTGCCGAAGGCCTGCCAGATTGATACCGAAACTAGTAAGAAAAATAGTGGATACACAAAAGTAAACTTTTATTAATAGAAAAGTAGGGTTACTACACAACTCAACATAAAATCATAACACAAAACATACACAACACAGGCAATCACCTCTAAGGTGTATTCCAAGGGCAGTGGAGGTCTGCTACGTGGGTTTGACGACTTGGGACAACAAATGTGAATGTAGGAGGGGCCAATTGGGGTTAGAAGGAGAACTGGAGAAGGGGGCAGCAGGTTAGGGTGACAGGGTGGGCTGTTGGGCGGCTGACAGGTAGGTTGGAAGGTGGAGTAGCAAGCTAAGAAGGTGGGACAACAACTGGGAAGACACATCAACACTTTAGGAGGGTAGACAGTGAGCAGGGAAGTGCAGGTAGCAATGGGAAAGGTCGTGGGAGCGCGTTTGGTGAGTGTCACGACCAGACCCGATGTTTAGAATTAAGGCAGGAACTGCAGTCGGACGATATTACATTTTATTTTACTTTTCAAAATTTTAGAAATTTCCAATATATGTAAAAGAGTTACTAATCCACAAAATGCAATAAAAATTTAACCATTCATAAACATCATAATCGAAAAAACATCTCATACCAACATATAAAGTGTATACAAAAAATAAAGTCATGTCATAAACTAATATTTATCATATCATAAACTAATATCTATCAGTAGTAATGGTCCTTCTTCTATAGATCAAGTCTTTCCTACCAGACATATCTAATAAAGTTTTTCCTTCTCCTGAAAGAAAACATTAACTTCAATTGTAAGTACAACTTAGTGAGTAATTATAATCTAATATGCATTAAACTATTATATTATGCTATGCATGAATGAACAAAAGAAAATGCAATTCATTTCATTAAAAATTTAACGTTATCTCTCTCCGTTTCACTTTAAGTATATATCAATGCCATTACACCCGAATGTATCTTAAAAAATGTGCTGGAAGGCAACTTTGAAATGTGTTTGAATAAACCTTTAAAAATCTAGCTGAAGGTACCCTTAAATTTGCACCCGAAGATGCATCTTT
This sequence comes from Papilionanthe hookeriana x Papilionanthe teres, assembly GCA_022702705.1. Taxonomy (NCBI): domain Eukaryota; kingdom Viridiplantae; phylum Streptophyta; class Magnoliopsida; order Asparagales; family Orchidaceae; genus Papilionanthe; species Papilionanthe hookeriana x Papilionanthe teres. The sequence goes on along the minus strand of CM040424.1, from coordinate 96,453,494 downwards.
GTCATTTCCTTTAATGTGCACGGATACATTGCATTCTCTGCCTGTACCTTCTGAGAGTAATCCTGTATGACTTAAACATTTAACTTTCATTTCATTTCATTTAAATTACCTCATTTTAAAGACATTAAACATTCTTTTTCTCTTTCATTTTCTTTTCCTTTCATTCTTAAACACAACATGCATACAAACATAAAATAGTTATCTAAAGCATTAAAGAAATTCTTTATTTAATATACTTTAAATTTAATACATATAAAAAAATTAGTCTCCTTGACTCAGAAAACTTCTGAAATATCCACCCCTTCACTTTACTATTTTGGATAACCACCTATATTAATTGAAAGTGTATACTTTAATTATGTGCCCTCCACTTTAAATTTTTATATCCTTAAATAAATTAATCTCCTTTGTTCTATTCATAAAATTAATGTCCATATGCTATTAAAATAGGTATATAAATAAAAGTTAAAAAAAAATTACCTCAACTTATCTCTTGCTTGCTCCTTAACACCATCAAACACGTAATCTTTGAATCAAATTTTCTTAAATCTCTGCTTTAAATTCTAATATTACAATTAATACAAAATTTTTAATTATTACAAAATTTTAACATGTACTATATTAATCAAAACTATGCCCTTACCATTAATAAAGCTCGAATCAATCGACACTTACATGCACGCCGATCCACAAGCCTTCCCTTCCGCTTCTAATGGGCTTGACTCAGCACAATGAAAATTTCTCCTTCCCTCTTCACTCCTAATAGGGTTAATTATATGAACATTTAATTATAAATTATTTAACTATGATAAACTTATGTATATAATAAAACTTAACCAATTAAAAAAACTTTACTTACTAATAATCTCTGCCCTAACCTTATGCATGTGAGGTCTACTTTGGTCTCTACTTGACTACGTGAGCTTGAGCTCACTCCTTCCTTCTTCAGTTTCGGCTCAACTCAAAAGAGCACACAAGCTTCAACTCCCTCTTCCACGTCACATCTTCTTCTGCACACGAGCACGAAAAATAGGTCTTCTCCTCTATTTCTCCTTCGCAAGGCTTAACAGCCTTACCAGTTGCACGCAAGGTTCGATGCTTCCTTACACTGCTTCAGCTTCTCTCGCGCATCTTCGATTGCGTTTCGATCCAGGTAAGCCCTTAGCACCACTATTTTCTTCTTCGACTTCTTCTTCTTTTCCATCGTCTGACTTGAAAGCCATAGCAGCATGCACGGTACCACAATCCTCTTCTTCCTCGCAGTGAAATTGCTACCCTTCTCTTATGGCTTCTTCTTCTCCTCTCTCCTTGGACTTCTTCTTCCTTACTCGACTAGGGCACACACGAGATACCTTCGTTCTCCCTCTCGAGTGTTCGATGGTATCAAATGAGAAGACTTTCGAAGGGATAAACTATATGTTTCTATGAGGGGATGCGTCTCCTCAAACTACTGGCATCTCTTTTATATATTTTTTATTTTGTTTTATTATTTATTTATTTTCTTTTATTATTTAATTTCTGTTATTAGAATCATCCCTCATAAAATCGTCCTCAAATTTTGAGAAAAAATAAACATGAAAGTGAACATACCTCAAAAGAAATGATGAGGATATCTTTATTGCATCTCAGAGACATTTTCCCAATTAGCATTTTTCTCCGACCCATGTCTACATAAAATCTTCACAAAATGGATCTCTCTGTTCTTGAGTTTTTTTACATCATAATCCAGTATCCTTTCAAGCTCTTCAACATAAGTCAGATCAAGCTGAGTATCAACTGAGTCTACTATCATTCTACTAGCTTTATCTACAATATATTTTTCAAGTGAAGAAATGGGGAAAACATTATGCACTCCTTATATATGAGCTGGTAAAACCAATGTGTAAGCCACCTTCCCATTCCTCTTCACAATCTCAAATGGACCGACAAATATGGGGCTCCATTTTCATGCCTTCCCAAAATGTTGCACACCCTTCAATGGACTAACTTTGACAAACACAAACTCTCCAATTTCAAACTCAACAGGTCTATGCTTGGCATTGTTATATTTTTTCCGCTTATCCTGTACTGCCTTGAGTATATCCTTGATCAGTTTAATCTTTTCAGTAGCATCATTAACCATATCTATTTAATGATCTTTCTTTCATACAAGGCTTCATTTCGAGCCATCCCAATACTAGCATAGTAATTATTGTTATGAGCAAACTATAATAAAAGCATATGTGATTCCCAACCTCCACCAAAGTCATGATCACATAATCTTATAGATCCTCTAAGGTCTAAATAGTTTTTGCGACAGACCATTTGTATGATGGTGAGATGTTGTACTGAAAGTCAATCGAGTACTCAAAGCTTCTTGAACCTTCTTTCATAATATGGAAGTAAATTTGTCATCTCTATCAAAGACAATTGACTTCGACACTCCATGCAACCTCACAATTTGCTCCATATAAAATTTGGCTAGTATCTTTGTTGGATCTATCTATCTAATATGTAAGAAATGGGTAGACTTAGTTAGTCGATCGATAAGTACCCATATGGCATCATGACCCTGATGAGATCTAGGCAAACCAATAATAAAGTCCATCACAATTTGTTGTCGTCGTATTATTGTCGTCATCACCAATTCCCCAGATTTTGTCGATTGTTGGTGTCGTCATTGTCGAGGAGTCACCACTCTATTACGTACTACATTGTCCTGTTCTCTAAATAACTATTCTCTCAGATCATGTGGATGATCTCGAGAAATTGAGAAATTTAGAGGGGAAAGAAAGTGGCAAATAATAATAAAAACAAACAAAATAAAATAGGGGAAGAACTTTCTAATGATAATTCTTGTAGAGGGAACCAATGAGTGTTTTGATTCCTGAGATACTCATACAAGAAATATCATATGAAAACTCCCCATCCAGAGATTTAGGTAAAAAACTTATTCTGAGGTTCTCATTCTCTTATAAAAGCAAGCTCTTATAGTTAATTACATCTTAAACAGTTGAGACTGCTTAATAAAACTCCCGATTAAGGTTAAAATTTGCTCTAAAAAAGTTTAAGTGTTAGGACCATTGAAAGAAACGTCAATATTCTATCTTAATGGTAGAAGTTTTCTAAATATTTAGTATTATCCTAATTGTTTTGTTTTTTTTTTGTTTCATTTAAAGTTTGTCATTTATTTCCGGGTCCTGAACATCTGTCCCGCAAAACTAAGTTAGTACACCCTAATAAAATGTAAAATAAATATAGAGTGCAACTCACTTTATGTCTTTAGTAGCCCTGCAAAACAGAGTTAGTAGAAAACATTTTGTTGTTTAGATAACCTGATCAAGATGTCTATAGCTTTGTCGTCTCAGGTTCATCGAGTAACCTGATCTACTTAGTCTTTTAGGCAGTTAAACCTATTCTGAACGGAAGATTCTTGTCACCAACCACAGATTGCGTCGTTCAAGAGATTTTTATAGGCCATATCAGCTGAGTTCAAGTTGTGTTCGGTGATGTTTGTTCATTAAATTTCATTTAAGTTTTAATGTTCTTTTCAAATTTTAGGGGTTGAAAAATTTTATGTTGTTTACGATTTCTTAACCAATTAATTTTGTTATTTTTTATTTTATTTAAGATGAACCGATCAATATCTCATGATTTTTTCATCCCGAGTTATTAAAGTTTGTGGTTTGATTTGTCACGAATGACTCGAAGATATTTTATTAGCAATCACGGGTTACCTCCTCTAAAATATCCTCTCAAATCATGTTGTATTTTTTAGTTCAAGTTTAAGTTTTAATGTCTTTTAAAGTGAATTTTATGTCATTTATGTTGGTTTGGCACTTTAGCCCAAATTGTCTCTTACCGAGGCTAAGTGTGTTTTCATTTTTGTAAGAGAAGTCAAATGCTCCTTAACCTCGAGATCATTTAGAGCTAAGATGATTAGCTTATGTTAACTAATCAAAGAGGAGACTCTTAATCCAAGTTAGCATGGATAGGCTAGTTTTCCCTTAAATTTTCTTCAAGCTCAATCAAACTTTAATAAACTTGACCCAAGTTGGCTTTGGTTGATTTGGTCAAACTAAGCCTACTCAACTTTTAGGCTAACCCGAGGGCATTAAGTTAGTCCAAAATTTGGGTTAACTTAACTTGGAATCACCTTAGGTTAAGATAAGATGATACAAGTTAATTTAATATCCTTGGGTTGTATTTAAATTCATTAAGGCTTTATATGAAGCCTTAATTAATTTAAACACAAATTCAATTCTGAATTAGATTAGAGTTAAATTAACTCTGATTAATTTTGACTTAAAATTTGAATCAAAACTCAAAGTTGAGTCTCAAATTAGGTGATCCAAGTTTGGTTAGATTGACCTAAGAAAACAATTGATTTGAATTAACCTGAGTTAAGTCGGTTATTTCCAAAGAATTTAAGTAGATTGGGTTGACCCGGGGATTAAATTAAATTAGGTAATCCCAAATTAAGTCGGGTTTACCCGGTGGTTTGGTTGATTTGGTTTAACCCGAGTTAGGTCGGGTTGACTTGGTGGATTGGGTTATTTAGGTCTAGGCTCAATGTAGGTTGAGCCAAAAGGGTTTGATAAGTCTAATATAAGTTATACTTAACGATGTCAAAGTCTAATGTAGGTTAGACTTAGGATTTAGGTTTCATTAAGGTTGAACTTTAGAATTTGATTAAGTCGAATGTAAGTTAGTCCTAGTTAGAACTTAGGGATTGATTAAGTCTAATTTAGGTAAGACTTAATTAGCTAATTAGGTTTGATGATGATGGACCAAATTAGGGTTTAGGTTTCACTAAGCCTTATTTAGGTAAAACATAATTAGGTAATCAGGTCTAATGAGGATTAAACCTTATTGGTGTATTGGTTTTAATTAAGTCTTATTTAGGTAAGACATAATTAGATAATTAGGTCTAATGTAGGTCATACCTAATTATGATTTAAGTTTAATTCAGTCTTATTTAGGTAAGACTTAATTAGTTGATTAGGTCTAACAAAAGTTAGACTTGGGGTTTATGTTTAATTAAGTTTAATTTGGTTGAATCTAAAGATTTAGGTTGACTTAGATTAACTCACGTTTAATTTAGGTTGAAGCTAGGGTTTTAGTTTGACTTATGTTTAATTTGGGCTTAACCAATGATTTAGTTTGACATAGGTTCAATTTGGGTTGAAACTAAGAGTTTAGGTTAATTCAGGTTCAACTGAGAACCGTTGTGATCAAGCCCTAATATCTCACTTGATTTTCTACAAAATCACTTGTGGTTTGATCTTATAGTTTTATCTAAGCTAGGCGAACACATCTAAACAGTTTAATGAGCATGGGGTGTTCATTTATTTCATAAATGACCAAGCTCGAGGCAAATTTTAAGTATTTTGATCCATACCTTGTCCCAAGAGGTATGGACTTGATTGGGCTTTATAAATGTCACAAACCTTCTCCTTGCTTCAAGTTGAACTGAAATTAACCCTAGCTCTAAGCTAGACCAAATGGTGGCTCGAGTTGGTGTTGGGATGGGTTGTAGAGCTCGGGAAGCCTCAATTTTGATTGAGGGAGAATCGTAGAGTTCCTAGTTAGCTTTTGGCAGGTTTAAATTCAAGTTTAAAAGGGTTAATTTCGAGGCCTAAAATTGTCTTGGGTTAGGGATGAGAAATTAGGATTTTATAGCGGTCTTGGCGGCCTGAAGACATGGAAAATTAAATTCCTAAGCCAGGAAGAAGATTTTGTCTGTTGAGAGGCAAAGGTTCGGAGGCTACATATGGAGTTTGATGATCATCCAAAGCTCTTTCATTCCTAGCTTAAGTGGCCATGAGAGGCCATGACAAAGCTCTGAGAGGATTGGAAGAGCTTGGGCGGCCACTCAGAGTCATAGAGGAATTCCATAAGATTTTTTGGGAAGTGGGGTAGAATTCTCTAAGTTTCCATGGTAGCTTGACATTCTTGATCATGGTGGTGCATGGAGATGGGGGAGGCATGAACTAGGGATCTAAACTGATTGGTGGGATTCTTAGGTGGATAATACAGCTCATATATTTACCTTAGAGGTGATTAGGTTTGACTCATTAAAGGTTGGTCTAAAGTGGCATGGGCTAGGTGGCATGTGTGGTGACAAGTGTCCCCTCCTCCATGATGAGACATGATGAATAGTGACAAGCCACCAATTAAGGGTGTGTTTAGGTTGAGTTGGCTTGATGAGTCATCCATGTGCCATGCTAGGTGTCTATTGGGACATGGGTGGCCCAATAGGAATGGGTCGTGGGCCATGGGTTGGGCTTTCTTCTTAGGGTTTGACCTAAGCTAATTCGGCTTAGTTTTCTTCTTAGCCATAGTCCTAAGGGAATTTAAATATTCATTTAATTAATTAATTAAAAGAATTATGGGGGTTGACCAATGACAATTGAGTTGACCTAATGGCAATTGGGCTCACCACATGGTGTTTGTCATGACCATGTGGTGTCAGGTCTAATTAGAGGTAAGGTGATCAATTGGCTAAAATTTGGCTAATTTAGGGTTAGGCCTAATTAATTTTGACCATCCTAAGGTGCCATCAAATTTTGGTTCAAAACGACACATTAGGGTTTGGGGTGATTTTTAGGGTTTGGTAGGGTTAGGGAGACCTTTGTTGAGGCTATGGATTAATTTAGGTTGATCCGTCTCCCAAGATGGATTTGGAGGTCATGATGGTTTGTAGGAATGAAGAGATTCTTAGGGCCTTGGGTTGATTTAAGTGACCAAGGGCATGTCTTGCTCTTGGTGGTCAATTTGGGTTACTCACCTTGCCAAAACCCTAAACCCGCTTAACCAAGGGTGGGGGCTTGGGTGTGCACTGGTGGGGTCCAAAAAAACACAAATCTTGTTTAGGGTCATGTGCTGTCGGCATATTTTTAGATTTTGTATTGTATTTTGAAAAGGGGCCACCTACAGAAATTGTCGGCGAATTTTTAGATTTTAAGTTTAATTTATATATATGTATATATATATATATAATATAATTTGAAAAATAGCATTTGATTTTGGAAAATAATTTTAAGTTTAAAAATTTTAAGATATGAAAGCAAATTGATCTCACATCTCAAATAGTTTATATAAACGAGCACCACAACACAAACCGTGTATCTATCCCGAAGAATAGACACACTGCTTGATGATGGGACTCGATTAAGTAAACCAGAAGATTTGTGACATCCGTTTGGTCTGCGAACCAATTTTTTATAAGCAGACAAGTTCCCCTGCTTACTATAAAGGGATTAAGCAGGGTTTATATTACATGGGTTCTTAAAGTTCCCTATAAAGGCAAGCCCTTATAGTTAATTAGATCTTAAATGACGGGAATCATTTAAGAAAACTCTCGATAATGATCAGTGGTTTTGCTCTCAAGAATTTCAAAGTTTAAGGTTTCAAACAAATTGGATTTTGAAAATTCAAAAGGGAATGGATCAAATTTGGAATAGTTATTTTGGGAATCCAACGGAAGAACGGTAGGAGAAGCTGAGGATCCAAGAGGAATCTTGACAACTTCCCAAACTATCCTATGATTTGGCTTTAAATTGAGAGTTTATTTAATGTTTTAATCCTGCCAATTTTAGTTAATTAGGACTTATATTTGTATTACATAATCATACAAATAGTCTCGAAGATGTGAGGGTTTATTTCGTACCGAACGACTACCTCGGAGTCCTAAGACCGGTTAGGGCTTAATTTGCATAATATTATTATGCAAATGCCTAATGAAAAGTTGAGGATTTATGTTGCACTAGACAGACTACCTCGAAATTCTATGGCTTTGTTATTTAATTCTAAGAAAGGTTTTGTTGAAGTAGACACAAGTTTTGCTGACGAAGATGGCCGTGCTGCCCACCATGCTCCAAGCTCCTTGTTGTTGCAGAGGTTTAGTTTTAGAAAGTGAAAATCAAGAGATGAGAGAAGTGTTTTGGTTTAGAAAAGTTTTAGGGTTCAAATGTCTTAATGTTTTATTAGGGGAATCTTAAAGTTGATTATAACAACACCGGTTAAGATCTCACGGTTCCATCATTCCGGCACCGTTATTTTTATCGGATTCACTTAGTCCAAATGAATTCACTAAATTCAACTAAATGAGCTCCACACTTTCATTTAGACCGTGGGAAATCCCGTTAGAAATTGTCGGCATATTTTTAGGTTGAGAGTTGTATTTTTGAAAAGGGGTCGCCTACGTAAATTGTCGGCGAATTTTAGATTTGATTTAAATATATATATATATATATATATATATATAATTTAGAAAGTAGCATTTGATTTTGAAAATAATTTTAAGTTTGAAAATTTTAAGATATGAAATCAAACTGATCCCACATCCCGAATAGTTTATATAAACGAGCACCACACCATAAACTGTATATCTATCCCTGAGAATAGACACACTGCTTGATGATGGAGCTCGATTAAATAAACTAGAAGATTTATGACATCCGTTTGGTTTGCGAACCAATTTTATAAGCCGACAAGTTCCCCTGCTTAATATGAGAGCATTTAAACAGGGTTTATATTACCTGGGTTCTTAAAATTTCCTATAAGGGCAAGCCCCTATAGTTAATTACATCTTAAATGACGAGAATCACTTAAGAAAACTCTCGATAATGATCAGCGATTTTGCTCTCAAGAATTTCAAAGTTTAAGGTTTTCAAATGATTGAATTTTGGAAATTCAAAAGGGAATGGATCAAATTTCGAATAATTTATTTCAGGAGTTCAAAGGAAGAAAAGTAGGAGAAGTTGAGGATACAAGAAGAATCTTGGCAACTTCTCAAACTATCCTATTGTTTGGCTTCAATTTGGGGATTCATTTAATGTTTCATCTTGCTCGTTTTAATTAATCGGGACTTATATTCGTATGACACGATCATACAAACAACCTAGAAGATGTGAGGGTTTATGCCGTACCGAACGATCACCTCAGAGTCCTAAGACCGGTTAGGGCTTAATTTACATGATATGATCATGCAAATGCCTAACGAAGTGTTGAGGATTTATGTTGCACTAGGCGAACTACCTCGAAGTCCTATGGCTTGGTTATTTAATTCTAAGAAAGTTTCTGTGAAGTAGACTCGGGTTTTTGCTGATGACGATGGCCGTGCTGCCCACCATGCTCCGAGCTCCTTGTTGTTGCAGAGTTTTAGTTTTAGAAGTCATAAATCAAGAGATGAGAGAAGTGTTTTGGTTTAGAGAGAATCTTAAAATCCAAGTGTTTTTTATGTTTTAATTAAAACCAATCTTAAAGTTGATTATAACAACACCGGTTAAGATCCCACGATTCCATCCTTCCGGCATCGTTATTTTTATCGGATTCACTTAGTCCAGATGAATTTGCTAAACTCAACTAAATGAGTTCCACACTTTCATTTAGACCGTGGGAAATCCCGTTAGCAACACGTAGGTTACATCATCCGAGGTATTCCCGATCATCCAACAAGACGTTTTAATTTAGTTGTAGTTGTAGTTTTGTTGTTCTATTTGTGATTAAATTTTTGAGTTGTTTTATATTTTGAAATGTTTTGGTGATGAATTTTATCTTGTAATGACTTTTAATTTAATTTTGGTTTCGGTTTTAGGGACTATCCTAAAGGTGTGGGTTTTCATGCAACAGTTGTTTATCATGCAAGAAAAGTAAGTGCGATGCGATTAAGTAAATTGCGATAAAGTAAATTGCGATAAAATAAAAGCGTACACTGGAGGGTCTTCCCGTCATCCCATGCCGCACTTAAAACACATATCAGAGCATTTAAGTATTCCAACAAGTACTCAGGTAAAAGTTAAGGTAAAGGTTTTGGTTGTCCACCAAAGTCCTAATTCTATAGCTAGTCACCTCCTATGACGTTTAGGTTCTTGTGTTTTGGTTTAAGGACGATTTTCTTCATCAAAGAACAATTAAGTTCAATTGTTCTTATAAATATCCTATCATATTGAGGAAGTGCTTAAGACGAGTCTTAAACATCTTTTCAATATCTGCTAGGATTGTTTTTAAGTCCAAGAGAATTTAATTATACAAGTGAATTAATCATCCAGGAGTTTAAGTTTTGTCATCTTGCTCGGTGAATTAGGACATTTGAATATCCTATAAGTGAAGTAACACTTCATTTAATACTCGTTTAGGAGTTATGACAACAGAAGCTTTTGAGGGCAAATTAATGTTCAAGTGATTTGTGATTTAATTTAATTTCAATTAATGGGTTTAAGTTTGGAATAGTGTTCAAATTGTTTTAGATTTATTTTGAATTCTTTATGTCTTAGATGATGTTATATTTAATTCAATTTAATTTAATTTTATCTTAATTTAATTTTAATTTAATTTAATTTGGTTTAGTTTTAATTTTAATTTAATTTTATTTTTTAATTTAATTCTAATTTTATTTTAACTTGATTTTATTTTTTTATTTAATTTAATTTAATTTTATATGTTTTAATTTAATTTAATTTAGTTTAGTTTAATATGTTTTAATTTAATTTAATTTAATTTAATTTTAATTTAATTTAATTTTAATTTTAATTTAATTTAAATTTAAATTTAATTTTATTTTTAATTTTAATTTAATATATTTTTTTATTTATGCTTTAAGGATGATTTAATTTAATTGTTAAAGTATTAATTTAATTGAATTTTTTAGAAGGATTTAATTTAAATGTTTGAACTTTAATTTAATTTAATGATTAAGTCTTTTAGCATTTTAAATCTTGAGTTTGGATTATCATTTTAATTAGGAATTAAATATTATTGAGGTGGTTAATTTAGGGATTCTTAAATTAAAGAAACAAATCTCCTCCTAATGGTATCCCTATTTTAATAATTCTAATTTTTATTATTCTTCCAAATTTAATAAATTATTTAATTAAAGTTTATTTTAATTATTTTCAAATTGTTTGATAGGTTTCTACCCTTTAACTACCTAAGTTTCAAACATCCAAAATCAACTTAGTATCAAATATTTTACCCACCCTTTTAATTAAACCTAAAATTTTTAATTATAGGTTAAAATTTTAATTACCATTTTGCCCTTTAATCTTACTAATTCCATAACTCACTAAATTGAGCTTAAATGAATTTGAAATTTTTATGTGACTTCACTCATATATCAATCAAGACATTAGAGGAGAAAATGTGATTTTTATGTATTTAATTTATTTATGTAATTATTTTTGGTGGAAAATAGGGATTTTCAAGGAAAATTCAATAACATGACCAAGGGAAAGTTTCTGTCCTTAAGAAAATTATGGGACATTCCTAATGACCAGAGGACCACTTGGACCAATTTTGGTGATTTTTTGAATTATATTTTCTTTATTATAATTATTTTGAGTTTTGGAGAATTAATTAATTTAAAAATAAAATAAAGGTTGACAAATGAATTTTATATTTTTAAAAAATCTCTCTGATATCAAGGAAACCAGAGAACCAATTTTTATAATTTTCTGATTTTTGTTTGATTTATTAGAATTATTTTAGTGGAAATGCTAGAAAATACATTTTTTTAATTTTAAAATTACCTTAGGGCTTTAAAATTTAATATCTCATCATAGATACTTAAGAAAAATATGGGGTTTGTTCCTAAGTGATTAAAATTCAAAATGTGACATTTTGGTGAATTTTATTATTTTTATGAATTTTATTATTTTTTAATTATTAAAAATATTAAAATAATGCAAAAAATTAACTTTTTTAGAAAATTGCAATTTTAATTTTCTTAAATTCCCCGATATCGGAGAGGCTCCAAAACCAATTTGGTGAATTTTTGAAAAGTATTTTGAAAGTTATGAATTTTTGAAGTTTAATTTTGGGCTAAATGGCTTAATCAACCCATTTGATAGAGACTAACCAAGTCCAATTGACTTCAAACTTTTATGGTGGGTTCCTCCGATCCTAAAGGTCAGTGGAGAATTGATTTCAAGTTAATTTGATGTATAATTAGCTCTAATTAATTAAAGCTCCATTTTGGGTGTTTAAGCCAATTAGGGTTATTACAAGTGAGTTAACTCAAAACCTATTTTTCCTAGGGTCCTCTGGTCGTAAGAAACATCACCAAATTTTCCTAGAATTTATTTTACAATATGCTAATTATTAGAATTAAAATACTCAGAATAGTGACCTAGAATTGAAAAATCAATAACTCTTCATAGGGATGGCCACTGACTTTGGAAAATTCAGGGAATGTCCCCAAATTCGAGGCTTCAAAGCTCTATGGTCTCATGCCATGGTGAATTGTATACATGCATGGAGAATTGAAAATGTGCAGAGAGTAAATAAATCATTAAAAATCAAATATTCAATGAAATTAAATGATTTCTTTTCCATATTATTCTCCTCTGTTCACTGAGCAAGAGGGTATTTTTATTTTATTTTTATGATTTTCCTACACAAAGTTATGAATTTTTGAAGTTTAGGGAATTAAATAAATAAGAAAAATCCCTATTTTCCTACTTATCCACGCGGCGCCACGCCATCCTCGGCATCTCCGAAACGCCGCGTGTCACGCTGCCATTCGACGCCGCCACTTGAGTCAGCAGCCCTGGTCCCTCCTTCCCCGTATCATCTGCCGATCCGACCCGATCTGAGCCATCCGTCCGCGCGTGTATTGAATGGACGACATCCGCTCATCGTCTTCAGCCGTTCTCACCCGAGAGCCGTCCACACTAAAACCCTAAGAACTCACTCATTTCTCAAGGGATTTTTGTGTTCTTGTGCTCTATGGATTCGTCTTGAAGAGACGAACACATCTATACGGTGATCATGCATTGAAATTAAAGCATTCGAAATAGACAATCTCCAGAGGCTCGGGATAAAGAGTTAGCTCATACCTTAGCTCAGAGAAGTGTGGCTTCAATCTGAGGGTTGTGTCACCTTCGATTGGGTCCAAGCAAGCTCCAGATGAAGTCCCTTGGCCTGGTGAATTGTCCAGGTATGATTTCGACCAAGCCCGATTTCAACCTTTGGAGTCTGGAACAGGTGGGTGGCCTGGAGAGGGGGCTTTCACTGGGGAATTCCTTCTCTTGGTCTTGTGCAGGTGTGGGTGAGTTTAATTTGACTTTGGTGGAGGATTTGGGATTGTCCCGATTCGGCCCGAGAATTGAGCTCGAATTAGTGGGGATTAGGGCAAGAGAACGGTGGGGATCAAATGCTCTAAGTGTGGGGGAGAGTCCGGAGTGATTTTGGCGGAGTTTTCTTAAGGTTGGTTCGGCACCTCTCATGGCCGAGAGGAGGTGGGGTTTAAATAGGAGAGGCTGGAGGGCCCGACGAGGGGAGTTAGGGACCGGGATCGATCGCTCTATGCAAGAGAAGAACGGCCATGGTGGCCACTTGGACTTGGGGCGGCTCAGCAAGGGGAATTTCAATGTTGGCTCACATGCGAGCTTTCGGCCATGGTGTTTTCCGGCGGTCCGGTGGCTGGCCGGCCGAGCACCGGTCACCATCTCGACCGGTGGGGTCGGGGGTTGGCAATGGTGCGATCGATTGGAGTTTGACCATGTGTAAAGGGGTTGGATCGAAATGGAATGGGGAGAGGCTCATTTTGGGTTCAAATTGGTCAACCCATGATTTTGGGTTTGGTTCACCTCCCCAAGACTCGGTTTTGGGCTGAGGTGAATCGGTTAGGTCGACTTGGTCTTAAGTGGAGAAGTCTCCATCCAAGAATATTTGGATTATATTTGGGTTAAGGGGAATCATAAGTAAGGTTAATGGCTTTTAGGAAGTGCTTAAAGGACCTCCTCCTTTTGCCCAATGTGGTAAGGTCACATGTAAACAACTCACATGGCTTGCATGTGGCTTAAGAATGGCTTCATGGCTTGTCTATGGCTTATGATAAAGCTTGGTCGATTTCATGGAAGTAGAATTTAGGAATTTTGGTATTTTGGTGGAGAATTTTCATGAAGCTTGATTTGGAATGGTTTAATGATGATTTTGAAACTTAGGGGTGATTTTGATTAAATGGATGATGTGGAGAAATGTCATGTGGGCTTTGGATTGAAAACTTGGGCTTTTGAAATGGTCTTGGGTGGGCTTTTTAAAGTGGTTTAAGGAAGTGGGCCTTTAGGTTTGAAAATGGGCTTTTGAATGGAAAAATTTGCAATGGGCCATGCCAAATAAATGTTGAGTTTTGTCTAAGGATGTGTCATGATTGATTTGAAACAAGTTTGGAGTGATTTGGGTTTGAATTGGGTTGGATTTGGGCTTCTTTGGTAAAGGGCCAATGTAGGTCAAATTGGGCTAATTTGGGCTAATGTTGGGCTAGGGTTGAAATTGATGTAAAATTAATATTGGGAAATGTTTATGGGAGTGTTTCAAAGAGGTTTCAACTTTTGTTGGGGTTGGATTTTGGGGTTTGGGTCTATTTGGGTTAAGTTTGGGTTTAGGTCAAAATTGGGCTTTTTGGTTTTGGATTGAATTTGAGTGGGGTTTGGGTCCAAATTTTGGGGAAATTATGTTAGTGTTTTGTTTGTGGGGATGTTAGGGAAGGTTTAGAAAAGATTTGGGGTTAATTGGAGTTGAATTGGGTTAGTTTGGGCTAAGTTTGGGTTATGAGTCCAAATTGGGCTTTAAGGTCAAAAGTGAAATTGGAATCAAATGTCAATCAAATTGGGCTTGGATTTGGTCTAGATTGGTGTTGGGGATGTTGAATTGAAGTTTAGAATTGAATTGGACCAGAATTTGGGTCAATTGGGTAGGTTTGGTTTGACATTGGGTTCACTTTGGGTTAAAATGGGTCAAATTGGGGATTTTGACAAAAGTGGGGTAAATTGACAAAATTGGCCCATGGTGTAGTTGGACAAAATGAAATTGGGAATATTTGGGATTTTCTGGAATTTTTTGAATTTTTGGATTTTTGGGTCAAGAGGGACATTTTGGTAATTTAGAGGGTATTGGGGGTATTTTTTGGATTTTGGGTAAAAATGGTCAATTTGAGTGGTGGGAAAATGTTTGAGATTGATTTTGAGGAATTTGGGTGATTTTGGAGAATTTTGAGAAATTTGGGTAATTTCAAGGGTTTTGGGTAGAGTTAGGCGGGTCCGGGAGTCCGGGGGTCGAAAATCGAAAATTTGGAAAATTGAAGATTGGGTGAATGTAAGTGGAATGAAATCATTTTGGTTGAGCCATGAAGCCATATCAAGCCCACATGAGCCATGAAGGGACTCATTTGAGGCATTCACTATGTTGTTCCTAACCTCTTAGCCGAGGTCTTAGGGGTTAAGGACCATCCATGTGAATCACCTTCATGAGTCGGGAGGTCGAGTTGGGTATGGGTGTGGTTTTGGGAGGTGTGTGAAAGTGTAGTGTATAAGTGTAGTGTGTGTGTAAGTCGGCCCTCACCGGACCGGGCCACCTGAGGCGATCCTAAGGCCGAAGAGTCCTATAGGAACTCATCCTTTAAACTTCCACATTTGATTTCAACCCTCCAGGTGATTAGGGGTCTACAATCGAGTTTGTGGAGTTTGCGGGGAGTTAAGAAGTGGTTTGAATTTCTAAGTGGTGGGTCCCGATTCTAATCCTCTAGGATAGTCGAATGAAAAGCCTGAGGCTAGATCTAAGTACTAAAAAAGAAGAGAAGACCTCATCGAAAATGAGGTCAACAAATGGACTCCCAATAGGTGTGGTGTGCTGACCGGAGCACACCGCGCGTATTGGCGTTGACCGAAGCGATCAACAAAACCAACACAAAAGTCCAAGTGACAAACTTGGGACGAGTAGAAGAGTTTCCGTTGGGGAGTGTCGAGTATATCTCCGAGGCTGGAGATCCCCGAACTCTCGTCGGGGAAATGAAAAGGAGGTGAATCCCAAATCACATGATGCGGGGAATTTCGATTTAGATTTCATTTTGTTTCAGGTTAAGTTTTGATGTGTGAGCTCAGATTTTATTTTGAGTTTCAATTTAGATTGAAGTTTTGTTAAAATTAATTTGAAGGGATTTGAACTTGAAATGAAAATTGGAATTTTGTGGTTTCAGATGTAACATCTTCAACCGCAAAAATTTGAATTGATTGGATTGAACCATTACAATGAGGAAAGAACTTAGAGCAATGCGGTATTGGATGTAAAATCCTTAACCTCAATGACTTGATTTGGTGTGCTTCATTGCGATAGGGAAAGAACCTAAAGCAATGCGAGTATCGGATGTAAAATCCTCGACCCCGAAAAGTTTGATTTTGATGTATTTCATTGCGATAGGGAAAGAACCTAAAGCGATGCGAGTATTCGAATGTAAAATCCTCGACCCCAAGAATTTGATTTTGATGTATTTCATTGCGATAGGAAAGAACCTAAAGCGATGCGGTATCGGATGTAAAATCCTCGACCCCAAGAATTTGATTTTGATGTATTTCATTGCGATAGGGAAAGAACCTAAAACAATGCGGTATCGGATGTAAAATCCTCGACCCCAAGAATTTGATTTTGATGTATTTCATTGCGATAGGGAAAGAACCTAAAGCGATGCGGTATCGGATGTAAAATCCTCAACCCCAAGAATTTGATTTTGATGTATTTCATTGCGATAGGGAAAGAACCTAAAGCAATGCGATATCGGATGTAAAATCCTCGACCCCGAGAATTTGATTTTGATGTATTTCATTGCGATAGGGAAAGAACCTAAAGCAATGCAGGTATCGGATGTAAAATCCTCGACCCCAAGAATTTGATTTTGATGTATTTCATTGCGATAGGGAAAGAACCTAAAGCGATGCAGTATCGGATGTAAAAT
This sequence comes from Papilionanthe hookeriana x Papilionanthe teres, assembly GCA_022702705.1. Taxonomy (NCBI): domain Eukaryota; kingdom Viridiplantae; phylum Streptophyta; class Magnoliopsida; order Asparagales; family Orchidaceae; genus Papilionanthe; species Papilionanthe hookeriana x Papilionanthe teres. The sequence goes on along the minus strand of CM040424.1, from coordinate 96,436,783 downwards.
CCTCGACCCCAAAAGTTTGATTTTGATGTATTTCATTGCGATAGGGAAAGAACCTAAAGCGATGCGAGTATCGGATGTAAAATCCTCGACCCCAAAAGTTTGATTTTGATGTATTTCATTGCGATAGGGAAAGAACCTAAAGCAATGCGGTATTGGATGTAAAATCCTTAACCCCAAGAATTTGATTTTGATGTATTTCATTACGATAGGGAAAGAACCTAAAGCAATGCAGTCTCGGATGTAAAATCCTCAACCCCAAAAGTTTGGTTTTGATGTATTTCATTGCGATAGGGAAAGAACCTAAAGCAATGCGGTATCGGATGTAAAATCCTCGACCCCAAAAGTTTGATTTTGATGTATTTCATTGCGATAGGGAAAGAACCTAAAGCAATGCGATATCGGATGTAAAATCCTCAAACCCAAAAGTTTGATTTTGATGTATTTCATTGCGATAGGGAAAGAACCTAAAACAATGCAGTATCAGATGTAAAATCCTCAACCCCAAGAATTTGATTTTGATGTATTTCATTGCGATAGGGAAAGAACTTAAAGCAATGCAGTATCGGATGTAAAATTCTCAACCCCAAGAATTTCATTTTGATGTATTTCATTGCGATAGGGAAAGAACCTAAAGCAATGCAGTTTCGGATGTAGAATCCTCAACCCCAAAAGTTTGATTTTGATGTATTTCATTGCGATAGGGAAAGAACCTAAAGCAATGTAGTATCAGATGTAAAATCCTCAACCCCAAAAGTTTGATTTTGAATGGTAATTGATTTTGCAAAGATTTGTAGTGTTGATTTGAAAAGTGTGGAATTTTGGTGTTTCGAGAATTTCATGAAAGTTGTAAAAGATTTTGTGGAAAGAAATAGATTAGGAGGGAATATGTAGATGCTACATATCCCATTCAAAAAAGTTGATCGAAAGTTGCTGGTTTGGATTGGATATAATTCCTCGCCACTAGATCCGAATCGAAAACCTCGTGGCTCCGCGTCAATGGAATCGACCGCTTCCATCCCAGACAAGGGAGAGAGTAGAATGGATTGGATTTCAGATTTGGAAGGTTGAGTTTGAATTTGATTTGATTTGAGATCTGGAAGGTTGAATTTGAATTTGATTGAGATTTGATTTGAGATCTGGAAGGTTGAATTTGAATTTGATTGAGATTTGATTTGAGATTTGTGTTCATTTTGTTTGTCCTTTAACGATTCAAATTTATTTTATCGTTCATTTAATGTTCATGTGAATTTGGCGTTCATCATTTTTTTTAGATTTTTAAGGAAAATTTTCTTTTATTCTTTTTTGTTTCTTTTCTGTTCTTTGTTCGAAGTTCATTTAACTTTAATGGCGTTTCCCGATCGACTTGCACAAAAGAGGTGAAGGCCAAAATGTGACATGGTCACTTTCATTCCAATCATGTTGAAGATACATCATACAACTCGATCTGGAATACATCTCATACAATCCATGTAGACTCAAAACGGGCTATGTATGATCTTTGTCGATCCATCCAAAAAGGCATATGTCAAAAATCCATGTCTGAATAGTTAGGTGCATGGTCAATAACATCACCTTCCAAGCCATCCTTGGCAAGAATGTCGTATGGATGTACGTTGGAGGTGTGATATTTTCCATGTAACTCACAGCTCGTAAGGCCGGAGGCTCTCTAGCTACGGGTCGCGGTCGGAAGTGGTAAGGTGCTTTCCGTCATCCATCCTTCGAAAGTAACCGAGATCCGCTTCATTGGTACTCCCGTTATGCAATGTTTAGCGACATCCGCTTCGTTGCCCTTTAGTATCATGACGGAACCTACCGGTAATGGTATCTTTCTTGGCCCTCGGAACTCACTCGGGCCCGCTATCCGGAGGTCGGATCCGAACATGACATTACACTCGTTCGGAAAGAAGCCGTGCGAAAGGTCCGACAAAGTCGTGGTGATCATGTGCGGGGGTATGCGGTCACCCTTCTTGTAAATGTTAATGATGCAACCATTGGGTATGCAATCTGCCGGCGATACCCTCCACGTTATCATTCTCTTTACCATCCTTTTGATGACTAATGGCATTGGATCTACCTTGCCATCACGGAGTATCCCGGTGGGTTTCCCTTCCTGTCTTCGCGAAGTTGTAGCAGCATCCACATTGTATTGTAATTCTCCCTTTCCTCGGCATCCATCTCCGGGGTTCGAGAAAGTGTTTTCTCTTAGGCGGCCTGCTCGACCCATTTTTTTCAAATCCCGGATGCAATCCACGATTTGTTGTTGTTCGTATTCTGAGAACACGTCTGTATGTAGCTCGAGGCCTTCTAGTATATTGATCCTCCTGCCTCTGATTCTCTCGAAGTATTCAAAAGTTTGCTTCTCGACATGTTGTAATCTTTCTAGCTCGTATTCTGGAATAATCTGCAAATGGCGAGGCCTGGTGACGTACTGTGGGATATATGGCTCAATCCCTTCGCGTTCTCCTGCATACCTTGGCTCCTCGGGGGTGGTCTCCGTCGGGACATCCTCCGGGGTTGCTTTTGCAACAAGGTCATGCATTGCGGTGCTAGCGGTGGCGTGGTAGCCTTCCTTCTTCGATCTTCTTGAGATTTCCCTGGTCTCTTACGTTATCCTCGGAGCTGGCCTCCTTTCTTCGAGTTCTCGGCGAATCGGTATCCTTGAAGTATATGCACTGGTAGTGGCGATTGCCTCGTCGCGCTGGTCCGCTGCTAGTTTAGTTAACATCTTGCGGATACGGCAATTTTTTATTTCTTCGCTGAGTTGCTGTGAGAGTAGCTCTTCGTACTTCCTGAATCTCTGTTGGCGCGGCGCTGACAAGCCTGCCCTCTGCTGTAGCGACTACAGACTTGATTCTCTTGTCCTCCTCAGTGTTTGTTTTCCTTTTCTTCTTCTTTGGGTTGGTGGCTTGGGCCACCCACTTTCATTACTTGTACGGCGGGCGGTTCCTCTCGGTCAGCTGGGACCCGGTCACCTTCCTCGTATTGCGAGCCTGCCGGTGCGAAGTCCGAGTCGATCTACATTATCGCTCCATCTTTCACCCTCTTTTCATCGAGTGCGAGGCTTACGCCATTTCTAAAGTTCGGGACCAACCGCCCGTTCGACATTTCCCTACGAAAAGACAAGGAAAAGGATCAGGGGTTGTACTAAGAACAAGAACATTAAGAAAATGTTTATTAGAGACAGTTTTCTTTTTTTTTTCTCTTTTTTTTTATTATTCCTTTTGTATTTTTAAATTCAACAGGAATGAAGTGGGAAAAGATCGGGGAAAAAGATTTTGATTTTGAAGAGAGAACAAGGAAAACTTTATTATCATGATTTTATTTATTTTAGCACATTTTTTATTATTTTTAGGTTCGAACTCAGTCATAAGTAATTACTTCACCCGTGCTTCTAGGGATGAAAAATCCATTCCTTCGAAACATCAGGTAGTGTAATACTTTTTCAAGTATCGTCCGTTGATCGGAAGCATATGTCGTTCTCCTTGGCAATTCACTAGCTGGTAAGAGCCTCTCGAGTGGACTACCTCGAGCACGAAACGACCCTTCCCGAGTGGGTTCAAATTTTTCTCCTATCTTACGGTGTGCGAGGATAGGTCTCTTGAGAACGAGAACTAAGTCACCAACTTTGAAGGTTCTTGGGCGGACCCGGTCTGTCATGGGCTTGAACCATCCTGGCTTGATATAGTTCTAAATTCATCTGCTGACTGTAAGTCTTTTCCTTCCGGGCTTTCCAATTCCTCTAGTCGTAATTTGGCATTCTCTTCGTCGTGATTTTGTTTGCAAGCTGCAATTCGAGTGAAGGAAGGCCGAACCTCTAAGGGTAACACTCGCCTCGGACCCATACACCGGAGCGTAAGGTGTAGCTTGAGTAGGAGTTCGAAGGTTGTCCGGTAGGCCCATAAGGCTTCTAATAACTTCTCGTGCCAATTTCTCTTATTATCGTCCAAAGTTTTCTTTAAAATTTGAACGAGAGTTTTATTAAAAGCCTCAGCCAGGCCGTTTGCTCTTGGGTAGTAAATTGTTGAATACCGCCAGTCGATTCCGTTGGTGAGAGCCACAGAGTCCTGAATGCACCTCTTTAACAATTTCACGGGCCTTGGACCCGCTTAGGCACCTTAGCCACATTTGATCGAAAGACCTTCTGTATAACGTGTTATTTATTAATGCGTAGGACATAGTTCTTTTCTTGATCCGATGGACTAACGACCTATCGTCCGGTAGTTTTCCCTGTTTGCGGGTAGTTCATTAATGGTCGTCGCCGATCTTTCGTGTTTTTCGTCACTTCTCCGCAACTCGATTCTTCTTCTTTTTCTGATTTGTGTATTGTGTCTATGTCGAGCTGTGATAGCCCCTGATGTCCGTGAACTGACACTTCCACTGATTCTTCTTGCAAGCAGGCACATTCTTTTGCGAGGCGGGCTAATGCATCTGCTAAAGAAATTTCTTTTCTGGGAATTTTGTAGATCGTCGTATTCGGAATCTGTTCCAGCAAGTGTATGGCATACTGGAAGTATTGCTCGAGTCTTGGCTTTAAAATTCTGTAATGTCCGACGATCTGTTGAATGATTAACTGCGAATCCCCGTAGATGTTGATGTCTGTTATCCCCATTTGAATAGTTAATTCCAGTCCTGTTATGAGAGCTTCGTATTCGCTTCGTTGTTTGTACACGGCTCGTTAAGTGGTAGGAGTATCTTAACACCCCCGCTCCGGTGTTATAAAGATTAGTCCGATTCTTGCCTTACCGGGCACTATCACTTGCGATTCTTTGTCTTTGTGTGTTGAAGATGCTCCGTCGAAATATAATTCCCAACGTCGATCATCAGGGTCTTCTAAGCTCATTATTTGTTCATCTGGCAAGTCGTCATTGAGAGGAGATTCGCCGAGCAAAGGGTGTCTTGCGAGGAAGTACTGCTAGGACTTGTCCCTTTTACGGCACGAAGAGGCACGAAAGTTATATCGAATTGCGATAATATCATTGACCACACGGCGAGTACGCCGAAAGCGTTGGATGGGTCATCAAGTATTGCAATGGATTAAATTTCGAGATCAGGTTGACCTTATGAGAAAGCATGTAAAAGCCTTGAGCGGCGAAGATCAGAGCCAAATAGTGCTTTTCAATTGTGGGATACTTTACTGCCGTCAGAAGTAAACGACGACTTAGGTAGTAAAGAGCATTTTCTTTACCCTCCTCATTGACCTGGGCTAACAGTGCTCCGAGAGAGTCGTCTAAAGCCACGGTATAAAGTATCAACGGTTTACCTGAGACTGGGGCTGCTAAGACAGGAGGTGTCATTAAATATTGTTTATTGTCCTCAAAGGCCCTCCGGCATTTCTCTTCCCAAATAAATTTGGCGTCCTTTTTAACTAATGCGAGAAAGGCCGACACCTACTCGACAAGTTCGAGATAAAGCGTCGAAGATATGCCAACTTCCCTTGAAAAGATCGTAGTTGTTTTAAGGTTACGGGAGGTGGCATTTCTAAGATAGCTTTAATCTTTTCCGGGTCGATTTCAATTCCACGATGTCGGACGACGAATCCTAAGAATTTCCGGAGGTGACGCCGAAGGCGCATTTTAAGGGATTCATCTTAAGGTTAAATTGTCTTAATCGTTCGAAAACAATTCTCAAATCATACAGGTGGTTTTCCTTTACTTTGCTTTTGATGACCACATCATCCACGTAAGCATTCGACTTGATTGGGGATAAGATCATCAAAAATTCTTGTCATCGCTCTACGGTAGGTTGCTCTCGCGTTCTTCGGTCCGAATGACATCACCTGTGTAGCAATATACTCCGATCGGCGTTCTAAATGCTTGTAAGTTTTTCATCTTACGGAGTCATTTTTATCCGGTTGTATCACGAAGATCCATCCATGAATGAGAATATTTCATGTGTTGAAGCAATGTCGATCATTAATTCTGGGATCGGTAGAGGGAATTCATCTTTTGGACATGCCTTGTTTAAATCTCCGAAATCCACACAAATTCGATCCGACCATTCTTCTTCTCGATTGGTACCACATTGGCTAACCAAGTCGGGTATTGTTCTTCACGGATAAATTTAGCGTCAATTAGCTTTTTAACTTCGAGTATGACTTGTTGTTCGATTTCTAGACGCATTCTTCGGAACCTTGTCCGATTAGAGCAAGTAGGATCCACTCTAGCTTATGGTCGCGACCTCGGAGCTAATCCCGGCATCTCATCGTAGCTCCAAGCAAAACAATCTTTAAATTCCATTAATAACTTGATTATTTCTTCGGAGTCTTCTTTATTGAGTAAGGAGCTAACAAAGGTAGGTCTAGGCTCTTCGCTAGTACCTAAGTTAACTTCCGTTAACTCATCTATTGTAGATTTGATCTCTTCTTCGAACTCTGACGGAGCGTTTCCAATTTGTAAATCTTCGAGTTCTTCTGTAGCTTCCATGCAGTTTTCATTAGACTCACAAGTGACAACCAAGCAAAATTCAGTATCGTCAACTGATCCTACTGTGCCGAATCCGAGACCATGATTTGAATTGGGTGGACGACCGGAGTTATTCCATAATTTTTCAAAATGTTGTGATTGACCTTTTGTCCATTGTTGAGTAAGAAACCACGTCGAATTAAATTTTGAACACGGGGAGAGTACCACTCGACGAGTAATTCCATTAATTCTGATGAAGTAGCATCTTCAAATTGTACTTTATTTTCAGTTTTGGAGGAAGGAGCACCACGGTAGAATTTGATGGGCTTTGCACCGCCGCTACGTACCTCTTTGACCACCATACCCTCGATTTTATTAGAATGGATCGGGGTCAGGGTCATAGTATGTACATAGTGGTTAATCTTCTCGTACATCGATTTATATTCCTCGTTCTTTTCATCTTCGAGAGAGATCTCGAATTGCGGCTTCTTCAGACTTATTGTCGCTGCTTCTTGCTTGATTTCTTTTTCTTCTTCGAGCTTGTCTTCCCAATCAACATTGATGGCCGGGTTCCTCCGTCCAGCTCGTCCTAACGTCTGCGCCACGACCTCGTCCCCGGCGTCGACCTCGGATGCGAGTTGTGGAGAAACCTTCACCATCTCGCTGTAAGGGAGTGGTGAGTGACTGTTGGACTAGAACTTCAGGCTCTTCGTCGTCCCGAACTTCCTTTGCTTCATTCGTTATGGTATGTCTGGAGAAGATTGTTTTCTTCGGGGGTGCGTAATAAGCTGCATCTTCATGGATTCCAATTTCATGTACGGAGAATGGTTGTAAGTCACCTTTGATGCACTCGTTCCCCTCCATCGTAGTATTTGATGCACCGATGTAGAGATGATGGTACCATCCGGTTTTCATGTATCCATGGTCGGCCCGGTAGAGCGTTGAATGACGTTTCGAATCAATTATGTGAAATTTCGCGGTTGTCTTTGCTAAGTCACCGGTCTTCATTAGCAGTGTTATTGATCCGAGGGCTCTTTCTCCTTTCTGGTTGAATCCTCTTAATAACATTTTGTCCGCTTCGAGCTCGCGAGCATCAATCTCCAAGTATGCTAGCGTTCGAAGATTCATTATATTGATTGATGCTCCTGGATCCACCAATACTGCGGAGAGTGTAAACTTCCCGATTGTAAGCGAAATGTACAACGGTCGGTTGTGGTCTCGTCGTCCCAAGTAGTAGGTCATTGTCAGTGAAGGTAACACCTCGGTTGTTCCTTTAACGAGCAAACCTCATCTAAGAAATCTCCAGGTCATTTGAGCTAAGCAAATTTACGGATCAAGTAAGGCCTTGATCAGAGTTTCTCTCATCTCCTTTGATAAGATGAGAGCGTCGTAGATGCTCAGTTTGGCTGGTAGTTTCCTAAGATGGGCTAGCACGTTGTAGTCCATTTTATTATCATGTGTCTCGATTTCTTCCCGAATGGGTATTTCTTCTGCCGGGGTCGGTTCTTCACGAACAACCACTCGCTTTCCTTTGTCCTTTGGACCCACTCTCGGAGGTATAACTCTTCCACTTCTTAAGTTGACTTCGTGATTTCTTCGAATCTAGTATTGAGTTTGCTTGGTGTCTCCATCCGAATCGGAATGACGGGTTCTTCGGATTAGCTTCGGAGTATGAAGGCTCTAACTCTATTGTGACTGGAGCTCCTCGAAACTCGCAAATAGATTCGTTGCTTGTTGAACTCTCGTAGCCTCCTTGGTGGATGTCTTCTTTGTCATTGTGATCGTCGAGATTGTGTATGATTTGAGAATTGTTATTTGTATCGGAATCGACGTCCGGATTAGGTTGGTTGTCGCTAGTTATGTAATCGTTAGAAACGATCGAAAACGTAGCCAACGCCATAACCCTTATCATTATAAGATCCCACCGGAGTGAGCAAATAATCATACGAGTCGGAGGTTAGAGGGATTTCTCCCACGAATCGGAAACAACTATCCTAGGATAAGCGGCCCCTAGTCCAGCCTCGGGAGCCTCGGTCTTCTCTTCTTCATCAATTTTCTTCTTTTCTTCAATTGTCTCTTATTGAGGTGGTTCTTCTATCGCAAGTGATAGTGCCGACTTGACAGGTTTCGAACTACAAATTGAGGCTCGCACCGAAGTGGTTTGGATGCGATCCAAAATCTTCTTCGAAGACTTTGTCCAAGCGGTAGTCCATCCATCATCAGTCGCATAGGGATCTATCGGAACAATGAAATCCGTTGAGATAACATTGACGGAACCTCATTTCTGGGGTTCCTTCATGTATTCCTTCGGGATCGTTATGTTCCCTTTTCGAAGATTGTCGTTGAGCCAACTTTTGAAGGTAATACAATCTTCTATCTTGTGCCCAAGCATCCGGTGGTAAGGGCAAAAGTTGGGATCACCTTTCTTGTCGACTTCTTCGGTTTCTTAGGCTGCGGCGAGTTGGAAATCCGGAGTCTTCATCGAGCTGCGGAACATTTTCGGCACTTGCCTCATTCTTGAACGGATACTCCTCGCTCGAAGCTCCCTTAACGTACGTTGTGGACGAGGCGGTTGTTCATACTTGTTGAGATGATCGATAGGCGGGTCGTGGTTGCTTGGTAATTTCGTTGAATTTGCTTGCGGCCGTTACGGCGGTATTTGTATTGGTCGCTTGCCTTTATCGACTGTTGCGACGATCCCGGACTTCTTTTCAAAAGTTTTCACGGGCTTCTGTTTATCTATTTTGTCGATGAAACTTAATTGCTTCGCCTCCTCTTGCAAGCTTTCGGCCTTGCTTAACAACTTTTCGAAAGTCTTAATAGTAAATCCTTTGAGGAGAAGTGCTATCGGGCCATGAATGCTCTTAAGTAAAATGTCGACTCGCATGTTGTTCTTGTAGGCTGTGGCTCACACTTCATACTTAGATTCCTCCATCGAAGTATGTAGTCCACCAAAGTTTCGTTCGGCTTCGCTTCTCTACCACTAAATCACCTATAGTGATGCGGTGCTGAGCTCCGACAAATCGCTCGATGAAGAGGTTCTCTAATTCGAAAATGTCTTCACCGAACCGTTCGGTAATTACGCATACCAATCAAAGGCGATCCACGACGAGCTGCCGACAAATTGTCGGAAGAGTAAAGCATCACTTCCGTCGGCATTGCAACAACTGGCACGAAAATGTGCAACATGCTGCCGAGGGTTTCCGGTTCCATCAAAGGTCTTGAACAGAGGTGGTACGAAGCCTTAGGATATTGGACAGCGTCGAATTCTTCGGGGGTAAGGCCTACCCGTCCGAATGGATGTCCCGCTCTTTGATTGTGCCAAGGCTTCTCACACCTGCTGTTCCACCATGCTCTTGATATCCTTTTCCGGAATCATGCTTTGTATTGCATCCTTTTTTAACTGATCATCCCCATTGACGGTTGTAATCTCCTTTCCTCCGTCTACAATGTGAATAACTTCAGGGATGTTTCTCTTTGGGGTTGAACACGACTCGGAGAGTGGCTAGAGGCTGCAGCCCATCTCTTCATCCTCTTTGCCATTTGGGAGATCGTATCATCTTTCTCTTGAAGCTGTATCCTCATCACTTCCGGCTCCTCTCTTTCTACGGCTGCAGGAACACCTTGTGAAGCTGACGAAGCTCGTGTTTCAACCATGTTAATTTCTGCATATTCATCATCCATGAACTACGACGAGTCGACTTCATCTCCGAATTTTTCTTCTCTTTCTCTTGCTAATCGCCGAATATCGGTTCTTAGCTTTTCCATAGCATCTTCTAGTGGTCTTTTCTGTACATCCTTGCAGTTGTCATGCGATAGCTGTCGGGTTTCCTTCTCATTAGTCCCCTTCATTGCGGTAGCACTTTCTTCGGACTCAAGTCTCCTGACGAGACTTTCCTTCTCAGGTTGTTGTTTTAATCTTAATTGTCCGGTAGTGGGACGTCATACCATCCTTCTAGCAGCAGAAGTTCTAGAACCGGATGGTCCGTCGACCAAATCGTTGGAAGGTGGTATCCTCCCTAATTTGTAGTCCCGAAACAACGACGAGTGGACTAGCTTTCATTCTCTTATTCGGCTTTTACGCAGCGATAGCGAGGTTCTACTCGCGGCCCAAGACGGGATTTGGCCGGCACCCGCCCTATCCTTCTTAAAATCTACGATACGGGGCATTTTTCTTTCTTTGCTAACTTCTCTATCGTGGTGCGCGGTCGAGCAAATGGCGTAATTCTAGCCCTTTTCTTACGGCCGTCATTGTAATATGTGGGCCGAGGCAATGCGAAGCAATCTTGCGGACATTTTCCTCGTCCTCTCGCGGCGGAGAGGGGATGAAACCTACTTCCTCCCAAAAGTGGTATGTATTCGGAGCGGCGGTGTATACTCGGGCGAGTTCGGGATTTCCTCCAGGAAAGCAACTTCGGCGGCTACGGCTTCTCACAGCAATCCTTCTACTCCTGTTCCTCCTGCGAGTCCGTGTCGGTGGTGGAATTCTCGAGCCGGACCCGATCTCGAAAACGGAAGGTCTCACGGGAAGATCCGTACCCTCCACGAGTTCATCACGGTTCGAATTTCCTTCCCCTTTAGTCCGACGAAGCCGGGGTAGGTGCGGAGACAACTAGACTCGTGGGAGTAGCAACAACGGTCCTTCGCGAACAACAATACTCCTCTCGACTGGAATCTTTTGCAGGGGAGGGAATTCATTAGTTGACTTGAGGTTAAACTCAATCAACGACTTCTCAGTTTCCGGTACTTTGCTTGTGAGTGAAAAGAGAGTGACGTCGGGGATTTTGATGTCGGTGTCTCTGAATCCTTGTCCGAATCGAAAGATTCCATTATTAGGCGATTCGTCCTTGAAAACGACCGAGTCCGAGTCCGTTGACGAAGGAGAAGATCAGTTTTGGGGCTTCCATTTCTGCAGGGCAGATTCCAAGTGTTAGTCCCCGAATCGTGCTTCCTCTTGTCGTAAAACTTATGACAAAAAAGAAAGAGTCCGAACACATTTCCATTTATCTTAATGTATTTGTGGTATTAAAAGAAAAATTATTTAGATAATTGTTTTTCGAAAAGATTTGTTCGTTAAGACGAAGAATTATTAAAAGAAGGAGAGTTGTAGGAAGGGTAAAGGAATTAATTAGGAACTGGAAAGGAAGAGAAAGTCTTGTAGAAACTTCTCGACCTGCAAGACCGCTCATAAACTAATACCTATTGGGGGTCCACCCCACCTCAGAAATGAGGTAAAAGGATCTCAGAACCTCTCTGTTTAGGGGTGTCTAAACAGTGGCTCCTAAATCCGAGAGAATGTTGGCTATACTCGTTCAAGGTATTAATGAACATAGTATTCCAACGGAAAGAAGAGTAGTTTGATCCACTAGGGACATGGATACACTACCGATTTTTGAAAGCAGAACTATCTGATTAAAAAAATGGAGAGAGGAATTCTTCCCCAGCGGAGTCGCCAGAAATTGTCGGCATATTTTTAGGTTGAGTGTTGTATTTTTGAAAAGGGGTCGCCTACAGAAATTGTCGGTGAATTTTAGATTTTAAATTTGATTTAAATATATATATATATAATTTAGAAAGTAGCATTTGAATTTGAAAATAATTTTATGTTTGAAAATTTTAAGATATGAAATCAAACTGATCCACATCCCGAATAGTTTATATAAACGAGCACCACACCACAAACTGTATATCTATCCCGGAGAATAGACACACTGCTTGATGATGGGACTCGATTAAATAAACTAGAAGATTTGTGACATCCGTTTGGTTTGCGAACCAATTTTATAAGTCGACAAGTTCCCCTGCTTAATATGAGAGCATTTAAACAGGGTTTATATTACCTGGGTTCTTAAAATTCCCTATAAGGGCAAGCCCCTATAGTTAATTACATCTTAAATGACGGGAATCACTTAAGAAAACTCTCGATAATGATCGGTGGTTTTGCTCTCGAGAATTTCAAAGTTTAAGGTTTTCGAATGATTGAATTTTGGAAATTCGAAAGGGAATGGATCAAATTTCGAACAATTTATTTCGGGAGTTCGAAAGGAAGAAAAGTAGGAGAAGTTGAGGATACAAGAAGAATCTTGGCAACTTCTCGAACTATCCTATTGTTTGGCTTCAATTTGGGGATTCATTTAATGTTTCATCTTACCTGTTTTAATTAATCAGGACTTATATTCGTATGACACAATCATACAAACAGCCTCGAAGATGTGAGGGTTTATGTCGTACCGAACGATCACCTCGGAGTTCTAAGACGGTTAGGGCTTAATTTACATGATATGATCATGCAAATGCCTAACGAAGAGTTGATGATTTATGTTCCACTAGGAAAACTACCTCGAAGTCCTATGGCTTGGTTATTTAATTCTAAGAAAGTTTTGCTGAAGTAGACTCAGGTTTTGCTGATGACGATGGTCGTGCTGCCCACCATGCTCCGAGCTCCTTGTTGTTGCAGAGGTTTATTTTTAGAAGTCATAAATCAAGAGATGAGAGAAGTGTTTTGGTTTAGAGAGAATCTTAAAATCCAAGTGTTTTTTATGTTTTAATTAAAACCAATCTTAAAGTTGATTATAACAACACTAGGTTAAGATCCCACGATTCCATCCTTCCGGCATCGTTATTTTTATCGGATTCACTTAGTCCGGATGAATTTGCTAAACTCAACTAAATGAGTTCCACACTTTCATTTAGACCGTGGGAAATCCCGTTAGCAACACTAGGTTACATCATCCGAGGTATTCCCGATCATCCAACAAGACGCTTTAATTTAGTTGTAGTTGTAGTTTTTTTTGTTTTTTTTGTGATTAAATTTTGAGTTGTTTTATATTTTGAAATGTTGTGGTGGTGAATTTTATCTTGTAATGACTTTTAATTTAATTTTGGTTTCGGTTTTAGGGACTATCCTAAAGGTGTGAGTTTTCATGCAACAGTTGTTTATCATGCAAGAAAAGTAAGTGCGATGCGATTAAGTAAATTGCAATAAAGTAAATTTTAATAAAATAAAAGCGTACCTGGAGGGTCTTCCCGTCATCCCATGCTGCACTTAAAACACATATCAGAGCATTTAAGTATTCCAACAAGTACCTAGGTAAAGCTAAGGGTAAAGGTTTTGGTTGTCCACCAAAGTCCTAATCCTATAGCTAGTCACCTCCTATGACGTTTAGGTTCTTGTGTTTTGGTTTAAGGACGATTTTCTTCATCAAAGAACAATTAAGTTCAATTATTCTTATAAATATCCTATCATATTGAGGAAGTGCTTAAGACGAGTCTTAAACATCTTTTAATACCTACAGGATTGTTTTAAGTCCAAGAGAATTTAATTATACAAGTGAACTGGTCATCCAGGAGTTTAAGTTTTGTCATCTTGCTCAGTGAATTAGGACATTTGAATATCCTATAAGTGAAGTAACACTTCATTTAATACTCTGTTTAGGAGTTATGACAACAAAAGCTTTTGAGGGCAAATTAATGTTGAAGTGATTTGTGATTTAATTTAATTTCAATTAATGGGTTTAAGTTTGGAATAGTGTTCAAGTTGTTTTAGATTTATTTTGAATTCTTTATGTCTTAGATAATGTTATATTTAATTCAATTTAATTTAATTTTAATTTAATTTAATTTGGTTTAGTTTTAATTTTAATTTTATTTTATTTTTTAATTTTAATTTTAATTTTATTTTAACTTGATTTTATTTATTTTATTTTATTTAATTTAATTTTATATGTTTTAATTTAATTTAATTTAGTTTAGTTTAATATGTTTTAATTTAATTTAATTTAATTTAATTTAATTTTATTTTAATTTTAATTTAAGTTAATTTAATTTAATTTTAATTTTAATTTAATTTAAATTTTTATTTAATTTAATTTTTAATTTTAATTTAATATTTTATTTTTTTTTATTTATGCTTTAAGCATGATTTAATTTAATTGTTAAAGTATTAATTTAATTGAATTTTTTATAAGGATTTAATTTAAATGTTTTAACTTTAATTTAATTTAATGATTAAGTCTTTTGGCATTTTAAATCTTGAGTTTGGATTATCATTTTAATTAGGAATTAAATATTATTGAGGTGGTTAATTTAGGGATTCTTAAATTAAAGAAACAAATCTCCTCCTAATGGTATCCCTATTTTAATAATTTCAATTTTTATTATTCTTCCAAATTTAATTAATTATTTAATTAAGATTTATTTTAATTATTTTCAAATTGTTTGATAGGTTTCTACCCTTTAACTACCTAAGTTTCAAACATCCAAAATCAACTTAGTATCAAATATTTTACCCACCCTTTTAATTAAACCTAAAATTTTTAATTATAGGTTAAAATTTTAATTACCATTTTGCCCTTTAATCTTACTAATTCCATAACTCACTAAATTGAGCTTAAATGACTTTGAAATTTTTATGTGACTTCACCCATATATCAATCAAGACAATAGAGGAGAAAATGTGATTTTTTTGTATTTAATTTATTTATGTAATTATTTTTGGTGGAAAATAGGGATTTTCAAGGAAAATTCAATAACATGACCAAGGGAAAGTTTCTGTCCTTAAGAAAATTATGGGACATTCCTAATGACCGAGAGGACCACTTGGACCAATTTTGGTTATTTTTTGAATTATATTTTCTTTATTATAATTATTTTGAGTTTTGGAGAATTAATTAATTTAAAAATAAAATAAGGGTTGAAAAATGAATTTTATATTTTTCAAAAATCTCTCTGATATCAAGGAAACCAGAGAACCAATTTTTATAATTTTCTGATTTTTGTTTGATTTATTAGAATTATTTTAGTGGAAATGCTAGAAAATACATTTTTTTTAATTTTAAAATTACCTTAGGGCTTTAAAATTTAATATCTCATCATAGAGACTTAAGAAAAATATGGGGTTTGTTCCTAAGGGATTAAAATTCAAAATGTGACATTTTGGTGAATTTTATTATTTTTATTATTTTTATTATTTTTTAATTATTAAAAATATTAAAATAATGCAAAAAATTAACTTTTTAGAAAATTGCAATTTTAATTTTCTTAAATTCCCTGATATCGAGAGAGGCTCCAAAACCAATTTGGTGAATTTTTGAAAAGTATTTTGAAAGTTATGAATTTTTGAAGTTTAATTTTGAGTTAAATGGCTTAATCAACCCATTTGATAGGGCTAACCAAGTCTAATTGACTTCAAACTTTTATGGTGGGTTCCTCTGATCCTAAAGGTCAGTGGAGAATTGATTTCAAGTCAATTTGATGTATAATTAGCTCTAATTAATTAAAGCTCCATTTTGGGTGTTTAAGCCAATTAGGGTTATTACAAGTGAGTTAACTCAAAACCTATTTTTCCTAGGATCCTCTGGTCGTAAGAAACATCACAAAATTTTCCTAGAATTTATTTTACAATATGCTAATTATTGGAATTAAAATACTCAGAATAGTGACCTAGAATTGAAAAATCAATAACTCTTCATAGGGATGGCCATCGACTTTGGAAAATTCGGGGAATGTCCCCAAATTCGAGAGGCTTCAAAAGCCCTATGGTCTCATATCATGGTGAATTGTATACATGCATGGAGAATTGAAAATGTGCAGAGAGTAAATAAATCATTAAAAATCAAATATTCAATGAAATTAAATGATTTCTTTTCCACATTATTCTCCTCTGTTCACTGAGCAAGAGGGTATTTTTATTTTATTTTTATGATTTTGCTACACAAAGTTATGAATTTTTGAAGTTTAGGGAATTAAATAAATAAGAAAAATCCCTATTTTCCTACTTATCCACGCGGCGCCACGCCATCCTCGGCATCTCCGAAACGCCGCGTGTCGCGCTGCCATTCGACGCCGCCACTTGAGTCAGCAGCCCGGGTCCCGCCTTCCCCGTATCATCTGCCGATCTGACCCGATCTGAGTCGTCCGTCCGCGTGTGTATTGAATGGACGACATCCGCTCATCGTCTTCAGCCGTTCTCACCCGAGAGCCGTCCACACTAAAACCCTAAGTACTCACTCATTTCTCAAGGGATTTTTGTGTTCTTGTGCTCTATGGATTCGTCTTGAAGAGACGAACACATCTATACGGTGATCATGCATTGAAATTAAAGCATTCGAAATAGACAAATCTCCGGAGGCTCGGGATAAAGAGTTAGCTCATACCTTAGCTCGGAGAAGTGTGGCTTCAATGCGAGGGTTGTGTCACCTTCGATTGGGTCCAAGCAAGCTCCATATGAAGTCCTTGGCACAGTGAATTGTCCAGGTATGATTTCGACCAAGCCCGATTTCAACCTTTGGAGTCCGGAACAGGTGGGTGGCACTGGAGAGGGGCTTTCCTTTGGGGAACTCCTTCTCTTGGTCTTGTGCGGGTGTGGGTGAGTTTTATTTGACTTTGGTGGAGGATTTGGGATTGTCTGTTCGGCACGAGAATTGAGCTCCAAAATTGAGCTCGATTAGTGGGGATTAGGGCAAGAGAACGAGTGGGGATCAAATGCTCTAAGTGTGGGGGAGAGTCCGGAGTGATTTTGGCGAGTTTCCTTAAGGTTGGTTCGGCACCTCTCATGGCCGAGAGGAGGTGGGGTTTAAATAGGAGAGGCTGGAGGGCCTGACGGGGGAGTTAGGGCTCGGGATCGAGTTGCTCCATGCAGAGAAGAACAGCCATGGTGGCCACTGGACTTGGGGCAGCTCAGCAAGGGGGAATTTCAATGTTGGCTCACATGTGAGCTTTTGGCCATGGTGTTTTCCGGCGGCCTGGTGGCTGGCCGGCCAGGCACTGGTCACCATCTTGACCAGTGGGGTCAGGGGTTGGCAATGGTGCGGTCGGTGGAGTTTGACATGTGTTAAGGGGCTGGATTGAAATGGAATGGGGAGAGGCTCATTTTGGGTTCAAATTGGTCAACCCATGATTTTGGGTTTGGTTCACCTCCCCAAGACTCGGTTTTGGGTTGGGTGAATCGGTTAGGTCAGCTGGTCTTAAGTGGAGAAGTCTCCATCCAAGAATATTTGGATTATATTTGGGTTAAGGGGAATCATAAGTAAGGTTAATGGCTTTTAGGAAGTGCTTAAAGGACCTCCTCCTTTTGCCCAATGTGGTAAGGTCACATGTAAACAACTCACATGGCTTGCATGTGGCTTAAGAATGGCTTCATGGCTTGCACATGGCTTAGGATAAAGCTTGGTCGATTTCATGGAAGTAGAATTTAGGAATTTTGGTATTTTGGTGGAGAATTTTCATGAAGCTTGATTTGGAATGGTTTAATGATGATTTTGAAACTTAGGGGTGATTTTGATTAAATGGATGATGTGGAGAAATGTCATGTGGGCTTTGGATTGAAAACATGGGCTTTTGAAATGGTCTTGGGTGGGCTTTTAAAGTGGTTTAAGGAAGTGGGCCTTTAGGTTTTAAAATGGGCTTTTGAATGGAAAAATTTGCAATGGGCCATGCCAAATAAATGTTGAGTTTTATCTAAGGATGTGTCATGATTGATTTGAAACAAGTTTGGAGTGATTTGGGTTTGAATTGGGTTGGATTTGAGCTTCTTTGGTAAAGGGCCAATGTAGGTCAAATTGGGCTAATTTGGGCTAATGTTGGGCAAGGGTTGAAATTGATGTAAAATTAATATTGGGAAATGTTTATGGGAGTGTTTCAAAGAGTTTTCAACTTTTGTTGGGGTTGGATTTTGGGGTTTGGGTCTATTTGGGTTAAGTTTGGGTTTAGGTCAAAATTGGGTTTTTTGGTTTTGGGTTGAATTTGAGTGGGGTTTGGGTCCAAATTTTGGGGAAATTATGTTAGTGTTTTGTTTGTGGGGATGTTAGGGAAGGTTTAGAAAAGATTTGGGGTTAATTGGAGTTGAATTGGGTTAGTTTGGGTTAAGTTTGGGTCATGGGTCCAAATTGGGCTTTAAGATCAAAAGTGAAATTGGATTCAAATGTCAATCAAATTGGGCTTGGATTTGGTCTAGATTGGTGTTGGGGATGTTGAATTGAAGTTTAGAATTGAATTGGACCAGAATTTGGGTCAATTGGGTAGGTTTGGTTTGACATTGGGTTCACTTTGGGTTAAAATGAGTCAAATTGGGGATTTTGACAAAAGTGGGGTAATTTGACAAAATTGGCCCATGGTGTAGTTGGACAAAATGAAATTGGGATATTTGGGATTTTCTGGAATTTTCTGGGAATTTTCTGAATTTTTGGATTTTTGGGTCAAGAGGGGCATTTTGGTAATTTGGAGGGTATTGGGGGTATTTTTTGGAATTTTGGGTATTTTGGGTAAAAATGGTCAATTTGAGTGGTGGGAGAATGTTTGAGATTGATTTTGAGGAATTTGGGTGATTTTGGAGAATTTTGAGAAATTTGGGTAATTTCAAGGGTTTTGGGTAGAGTTAGGTGGAGTGCGGGGTCCCGGGGTAAAAATTGAAAATTTGGAAAATTGAAGATTGGGTGAATGTAAGTTGAATGAAATCATTTTGGTTATGCCATGAAGCCGTATCAAGCCCACATGAGCCATGAAGGGACTCATTTGAGGCATTCATTATGTTGTTCCTAACCTCTTAGCGAGGGCTTAGGGGTTAAGGACCATCCATGTGAATCACCTTCATGAGTCGGGAGGCCAAGTTGGGTATGGGTGTGGTTTTAGGAGGTGTGTGAAAGTGTAGTGTATAAGTGTAGTGTGTGTGTAAGTCAGCCCTCACTGGACCGGGCCACCGGGGCGGTCCTAAGGCCAAGAGTGCTTATAGGAACTCATCCTTTAAACTTCCACATTTGATTTCGACCCTCTAGGTGATTAGGGGTCTACAATCAAGTTTGTGGAGTTTGCAGGGAGTTAAGAAGTGGTTTGAATTTCTAAGTGGTGGGTCCCAATTCTAATCCTCTATGATAGTCAAAGGAAAAGCCTAAGGCTAGATCCTAAGTACTAAAAAAGAAAGAGAAGACCTCATCAAAAATGAGGTCAACAGCAACACGTAGGTTACATCATCCGAGGTATTCCCGATCATCCAACGAGACGTTTTAATTTAATTGTAGTTGTAGCTTTGTTGTTCTGTTTGTTATTAAATTTTGAGTTGTTTTATCTTTTGAATGTTGTGGCGGTGAATTTTATCTTATTATGACTTTTAATTTAGTTTTGGGTTTCAGTTTTGTGGCTATTCTAAAAAGTTTCAGTTTTCATGCAGGGTGACATTCTTATTTAACATGCAAGTTTTGCAAGAAGAAAAATACGACGCAGGTAAATAAATTGCAATAAACATAAAAGCGTACCTGGTAAGCATTCCCGTCACTTTCACCTACACTTAAAACACATGTCAGTGCATTTAAATATTTGCAACAAACACCTAGGTAAAGCTAAGGGAATGTTCTGGTTGTCTACCAAAATCCTAATCCTATTGCTAGTCTCTTCCTATTACGTCTAGGCCTTTGTATTTTATGGATGGTTTTCTTCACCAAAGAACAATTAAGTTCAATTGTTCTTCTAAAACATCTCATCGTATTGAGAAAGTTCTTAGGACGAGTACTAAACATCTTTTCAATATTTCTGAGATTATTTCGAGTCCAATTGAATTTTATTGTACAAGTGAATTAATCATTCAAGATATTTAGTTAAGTTTTGCTTCTTGCTCAGTGAACCCGGACATTTGATTATCCGATGAGTGAAGTGACATTTCACTTGATGCTTTATTTGAGGGTTATAATAATAAAAAGTCTTTAGGGGGGAATTAGTTTATTGAGGAACTTAAACTAATCATTCAAGTTTTGATTAGATTGATGATTTTAAGATAATTTTAATTTAATTCCGAAATTCAAGTTGATTTTCTTTTAAGTGTTCTGAGTTTACTTTAGTTGAAAGAACTATTTAAAGTATTTTATTTAATTAAATTTTGATAATTTAAAATTGACTTGAATTGATCATATTAATTTAGGTTAATTTTAATGCTTTAAAATGATTTAATTTATAATGTTTTAATCGTGCATTGTTCTAGGTTGATCTTTGATGTTTTAAATTTTGTTTTGATTTAAGTCTTAAACAATTTTTAGATCAATTTTTAACATCTTGAGTTTGTTCCAACTTGATTTTTAATTAATCTCAAATTAGTTTTAAATATCTTTAAGTTTATTTAATTTAATTATTAAATCATTTAATATTTTAAGTTTCAATTTATTTAACAAGTTATTTCCCTTTTAATTATTAATTTTGATCATCATGTCTTTAAAATTGATTAAGAGTTGAGTATTATTGGGATGGTTCATTTAGGGATTTTAGATTAAATGATTATAATCTTCCTAAATTATATCCCCATTTTAATAATCCAAATTTCAATTATTCTCCCAAAATTTAAATTATTTAATTAATTAAGGTTTCATTTTGATTTGTTGAAAGTTATTCATGGGTTTCTATCCCTTGGCTACCTTAGTATCAATCATCTAATAAGAATTTAAGGTCAAATATTTTATCCCTCCCTTTAGTTTAGCCTAAATTTTAGTTAGGGTTAACATTCCTTAATTATTATTATGTCCCCTTTATGCTTGTTTATTTCATAACTCACTAAATTGAGCTCAAATGAACTTGGAATTTTTATGTCACTTTACTCATATGTCAATTAAGACATTAGTGAAGAAAAATGTGATTTTTTCTGTTTTTAATTTAATTTATATATTTATTTTAATGCAAAATAAGGTTTTTTAATGAAAATTCAATAACATGACCAAAGTGAGGTTTCTGTCCTTAAGAAAAATGTGGGATGTACCTACTGACCAGAGGATCACTTGGATCAATTTTGGTGATTTTTTGAATTATATTTGATTTATTTTAATTATTTTGAGTTTTGTGGTATTAATTAATTATAAAATAAAATTAAAGTTGAAAAATGGATTTTATATTTTTCTTAAGTCCCTCTGACCTCAGGGAAGTCAGAGAAACAAATTTTACAATTTTCTGATTTTTCTTTGATTTATTAGGATTAATTTGGTGAAAAGGTTAGAAAATCCATTTTTTAATATTAAAAATTTTCTTAAGCCTTTAAAATTCAATATCTTAACCTAGGGACTTAGGAAAAATATTTGGTTGGTTCCTAAGTAATTAAGGGACCAAATATGACATTTTTATGAATTTTAATATTTTTGTGATTTTTTTATTTTTTAATTATTATAATATTTAAAATACGGTTAAAAATGAAAATTTTTTTGAAAATTCCAATTTTAATCTTTTTAGACTCCTCTGATATCAGAGAGCCTACAAAACCAATTTGGTGAATTTTTGAAATGTATATTTGAGTTTTATGAATTTTTTAATTTTTAAAATGACCATACAACTTAAATAATTCATTTAATGTCTTAAATCATTTCCAATTGACTTGAAATTTTTATGTGAGGTTCTCTACATCCTAAGTGACTGTGGATAATTGTTTTTAAGTGATTTTGATGTGTGGTTACTCCTAATTAATTAAATTTCAGTTTTGAGTGTTTAGGCTAATTAAGGTTATTTTTAAAGAATTAAGTCAAACCATAATTTTCCTAGGGTCTTCTAGTCATAAGCTGCCTCTCCTAATTTTTATGGAATTTTTTAAGCAACATGCTAATTACTGGAATTAAAATACCAAAACAGACACATAAACTTGGAAAATCAATAACTTGTCATAGAGATGGCTTCTGGTCTTGAAAAATTCAGGGAATGTTCCCAAGAACAGAGGCTACAAAAGCCCTATGGTCTCATACCATGGTGAATTGTGTATGCAAATGGAGAATCAAAATACTCAAAATAGTAATAAATTAATTAAAAATAAAATACTTGACAAAATAACTTGATTCTTTTTCCACATTATTCTCCTCTGTTCACTGAGCAAGAGGGTATTTTTAGTTTATTTTTTTTATTTTTCTATGCAAAGATATGGATTTTTGAAGTCCTAGCTATTTAAATAAATCAGAAAATACCTATTTATCTACTTAACCCAGTCAGCGCCAGCTCAACCTACGGCGGGTCAAAAGCCCACACGGCGCACCTCTATTCGACTCCGCCATCCGACTCAGCAGCCACATGTCCCGCGGTTCCGTTCCATGCATTTGTCCGACGCAATCTGGGCCGTCCAACCGATACACACACCATCTGACGGTTCCTGGTCATCGTCTACGACTGATGCGTCCCGTGAGCCGTCCACCTTCTAACCCTAATATCTCACTCGATACTCAACCAAATCGAGCACGGTTTCTTCCTACATGCTCGTCTAGCCTAGAGGAGTCTATCCATACAGCTAACATGCATTGAAATTGACTCAAATTAAATGGAGAATCGCTGGAAGTTCGGGTTGAAGAAAAGTTCCCATACCTTGGTTCAGGAGGTGAATCCTCGACTGAATGTGTTCGGCACATTCGTTGGAGCTGGAGGAGCCTAGGGATGAAGCCTCTGGTCCTGGTGAAATGTCTAGACCCGATTTCCACCGAGCCCGATTTCAAAGCTTGGCCAATAGAGAGAATGGCTGGCCTGGTGAGGGGGCTTTTGCTGGTGAACTTCTCCTCTTAGTCTGGCGAAGGTGTAGAGTCAATCAATTTAAGGATTGGCTCACTGTGGTGAAGTGTCCTGTTTTTTAGGCTGAGAATTGAGCTCAGAAATGGAATTCACAGAGGGGGTTTTAGGGCTGGATTTCACTAGAGATCAACTGCTCTATGTTAGGAGAAGGGTGTAGAGTGATTTTGGCAGAGTTTTAGTAAGGTTTGTTTCAACACCCTCTTTGGCTGTGAGGGAGGTGAGTTTAAATAGCCATGGCCATGACTGATTTTAGGGAGGTTTGGGGGTTGGGATATGCTGCCTAGGGGAGGAGAAGAACAACCACAATGGCCATTTGGGTTGGGACAGCTCAGCAAGGGAGTTTTGAATTTTTCAATTCAAATGCGGCTCTCGGCCTGGTGGTTTCCAGCGACTGGGGTGGTGGTCCGGCCAGGGTCAAGTCACCATCATGGTCAGTGAGGTCAGGGCTTGAGGTTTGTGAATTCAATTGGGGTTTGACATGTGTAAAGGAGTGGATTTAAGTGGAATGGGAGGATAATATATTTTGGGCTCATTTTGGTCAACTCATGCATTTGTGTTTGGTGCACCCACCAAGGTCTGATTTTGGGCTGAAAGAATTCAGTTGGGTCAGCCAAGAAAAGGTTGTGAGGTCTCTATCCATGGTGAGGTGGCTAGCTTGGGTTAGAGTGTGACATGAATGAGGTTAAAAAAGATTAATGAAGGATTAAGAAAGAGCCTCCTCCTTTTGCCATTAATGGCTTTGTGAGGTGTAAAGTGGCTCCTATGGCTTGCATATGGCTTATGCATGGCTCAATGGCTCCATGTGGCTTGGGGCAAGGCTTGGTCAATTTCATGGAAGTAGATTTTAGGAATTTTGGCATTTTGGTGGAAAATTTTCATGAAGCTTGATTTGGAATGGTTTAATGATGATCTTGAAACCTAGGGGTGATTTTCATTAAAGGGATGATAGAAAGAAATGTCATGTGGGCTTTGGATTGATTTTGGGCTTTTTGAAATCATTTTGGATGGGCTTTTAAAATGCTTTAAGGGAAGTGAGCTTTTAGGTTTTAAAACAAATTAGTGGATGAAATTTTGTGAAAGATTGGGCCCAATAAGCATTGCATTTAGTTTAGGAATGTGTCATGAATGGCTTGGAGCCAATTTGGGGCAATTTAGGGTTGAATTGGGTTTAATTTGGGTCTTTTAATAAAAGGGTCAAAATGGGTCAAATTGGGCTAACTTGGGCTAAGGTTAGGCTAATGTTGGGTTTGATGTAAAATTAATGTTGAAAAATGTTTTTTGGGGTATAACAAATAGTTTCCAATTTTGGTTGGGTCTTGATTTTGGGATTTGGGCTCATTTGGGTTCATGATTGGTTTAGGCGAAATTGGGGATTTTTGGTTTGGGTTAGGCTTGGGTGGAGTTTGGGTTCAAATTTGGGTCAAATCAAGTTAGTGTTTTGTTTGTGGTGATGTTAGGAAGGTTTTAGAAAAGGTTTGGGGCTAATTGGAGTTGAGTTCGGTTGGTTTGGGCTAAGTTTGGGTCATGGGCCAAAATTGAGTTTTAAGCTTCAAATTGAAATTGGATCCACATGTTGATCAAATTGGGTTTGGATTTGGTTTAAATTGATATTGGGGATATTTAATTGAGGTTTAGAATTGAATTGGATCAAAATTGAGGTCAATTGGAGTGATTTGGATGGACATTGGGTCCACTTAGGTTAAAAAGGGTGAACTTGGGGATTTTGGTAAAAGTGGAATAACTTGACAAAATTGGGCTATGGTGTAGTTGAACAAAATGAAATTGAGAATAATTTAGATTTTTTGGAATTTTTTGAGAATTTTTTTTATTTTTTGGATTTTTTTGGGCTAAAAGGGTATTTTGGGTATTTGGAGGTTATTGGGGGGGGGGGTATTTTGGAAATTTTGGTATATTTGGATATGGATGATCAATTTGAGTGGTGGAGAATATTTAGGATTGATTTTGAGGGATTTTGGGTAATTTAGGCAATTTTGTAAAATTTGGGCAATTTCAAGGGCATTTGGTAGGTTTGGTGGGTTTTGGGTCCTGGGGATCAAAAATTGAAATTTGGGAAAAATGAAGATTGATTAAGTGTGAGTGAAATGAAACCATTTGATTAAGCCATGAAACCATATTAAGCTCACAAGATCCATGAGAGGACTCGTCTTAGGCACTCAATATGTTGTTCCTAACCCTCCTAGCTAAGGGCTTAGGGGTTAAGGTTCATCCATATGAGTTACCTACATGGGTCAAGGAGTCAAATTGAGTAAAAGTGGTTTTAAGATTTGGAATGTGCGTGAGAGTGTGGTGTGCGCAAGCTTGCCCTAACCAAGACCAGACCACCCAGGGTAATCCTAAGGCCAAAGAATCCTATAGGAAACTCGTCATTTAAACCTACACATACTAATTTCAACCCTCCAAGTGACCTGGGGGTTTACAGTCAAAATTGTGGGATTTTAAGGGAGTCAAGAAGTGTTTGAATTTCTAAGTGGTGGGTCCCATTTCTAGTCCTCTAGGATAGTCCAAGGGAAAACCTATGGCTAGATCCTAAGCACTAAGGAGAACGATCAGACCTCACCAAAAATGTGGTCAACATGTGCAAGTAGGTGGAGTGAGCCTCACAAAAGGGAGTTCAACAGAGTTCTTCACATCCTCCAGTGCACCACAACCAGTGGAAACTTATACTAGTCAAGAACTTTTTGCATCCTCATCTACACCACAACTATTGGAAACTTATATCAATTTAATGATGGATTTCACTGAATGAATGGAAGAATATGTTTTATTATTGGGAATAAATAATAATAATCATGAGTTGTTGCGTGTAAATGATTTTCTTTGTGATTTTTCCTTTGAAAAAAATAATTTTGAAGTATCATAATTTACAACATGGTACATTCAATGTTGTTTAAAAACAATAACTTTGTAGTGCTTTCAAAATGCCACTCGAAATATCACTAGTACACCACCACAAAAACATAATTATGCCTTCAATGTTCTAAAAAAATACCACATGAATACCACCAGAATGCAATCAAGGTACTTTCATAATACCACAAGAATACCACTAAAATTAAACTTAAATACCACTAGAATACCACCAGAATAACACCAAGATATCACCTGAATACTACAAGCATACCATAAGTATACAACTAGAATACCACAAGAAACCATATCAAGACACCAAAATACCATCTAAATACCACCAGAATACCACAAAATTGCTATTAGAATACCACAAGAATATCACCAAAATACTACAATAATACCACAAAAATACCTCTAAATTACCGCAAGAATGCCACTATAATTCCACCCAAATACTACACTAGAATACCACCATAATACTATCAAAATACTACTACAAGAATACCACCATAATACTATTTGAATACCACAAGTATTCCTGCAGCAGTCTGGTAGTGTTATTATAGTATTATTTTGGTGGTATTCATGTGGTGGTACTATGATAAAATTCTTGTAGTATTCTTGTGTTAGTATTTAAGTGATATTCTGGTTATTCTAAAGATATACTGGTGATATTTTGGTGGTCTTCTTGTGGCATTCTAGTAGTATTTTAGTGGTATTCTTGTGGTATTCTTGTGTTATTTTGGTTTAATTTTAGTTGGTATTCAAGTAGTATTTATGTGGTATTCTGGTAGTACTATGATTGTATGTTATTGATTTTCAGGTGGCATTTAGTGGTATACTTGTGATATTCTCATGGTATCCTGGTGGTTTTCTAGTGGTGTTATGATGATAGTCTAATAGTATTATGGTATTCTGTGATATCGTATGATATTCATGTGAAATTTTGGTGGTATACTTATTGTGGTATTATGGTCAATGCAATGTATATCTAAGCATGTTCAACAATGTATATCAAAATGTGAATATATACATTTATAAAAAAGTTATAAACAATTATAAATAATTCATAAAATTGTATATGTCAATGTTTTAATCTATCCATCCACATCATAAAGTTATACACAAGTCACAGTATATACATAATGTTCGTGAAGTGTTGATGATTATGAACGGTTTTCTAATGCTAACACACAAAGTTCATAAAAAATTTTGCTCTAAATCATGCCATGTTGAACTGTCACATTTTATAATCATCCCATCTATTTTCTCAGTGCCCACGAGGTTCTCCATGTATTTGCAGACAAATATTCCACAGTCAATGTTATTCTTCTATGTTGGTGGTTGACCCACAATTTTTTATTATGATATTTTTAATTTAATTGCAACGACGCCAAAAACTTGACCCCACTATTTATATGTATAGAATTGTATTTGTTTATGTTGTGGATGCTACGCAAGTATACGTATCGTATCAAGTAATACAGGGCTGCTAGTGGAGTCCTGGTTATCGATCCCACGGGGAAAGAGAAAATTAAATAACAACTAATTTAAAATAATAATAATAATTTTTAAAATAGTATACGAAAATTTGGAATTCTAAATTTGAGCGCAATAAAGTAAACTAAGTATTTTAATTAGGTAACTTAACTAAGTAGAAAATTAATACATATTGAAAGTGCAGGAAATTAAACTAATTGCTAAATAAGTCTTAACTATTCAGAAAAAGTATCTTTCCCCTTGTTTAGAAATTTAAGTGATTGATTAATTTAAATAGATAATTTTAAGGTATTGTGACAAATAGGAGCATTCCTATTCTTTACCCTTTGGTCCAGGTGTAAAGAATATTGACTAATCCTATGTTTGATTGCGAATCTGCGAAGCTAGGTCGGGAGGATACCGATTGCCACTTCGAGCTCCCACGTTCCCCTCGCCCGAGGGCTAACATCTACACTTCGGCTCTCAAACAATAGGACCGAATTGAATATTTTAGTCTGTCACACTAAAATGCTCAATTCTACGCCCGATGATATTATTTCCTATTTATTTGCACCCTCCTTCCAAGGCTTTTGAATTCCCCGAATATCAGATGTAATTTTTACTATAGTTGATAATCAACATATTTTAACAAATCAAATGGCCAGTTTGAAAGTAAATTAAGTTTTAAGTAAAAATTATCACAATTTATTAATATATAAAAGTATCTCTATTTTAATTTCATCAAGTCACTTAATTTCATAAACAGGGAGAAAGACTAATAAACTACTCAGAATGCATGGGAACTAAACTAAGCATGGATTTCATTTAAAGTTATAAACAATAAATACAAATACTTATCTCGATTTATCCCCAAACAGATTCCTCGTAGTTCCTTTGACTCTTCCTTCCAGTACAGCACGACTCACTAATTACTCACTAAACTTACTAAAAACTCACTAAAGACACACAACTACACACAAAACTAGACAAAAGACTAAAAGATTGCACACAAATTAACACCTAAGAGACTGAATTTTGGCCTCTATATATAGAGGTAAGCAAAGGTCCAAGAGGTGTGTAAGCATCTCTTTAAAAAGCGTCCAGGTTCAATGTATCTGTGCCATTTGAACTACCTCGCTGTCGGCGAGGCTTCTAGAAGATCTTCAAACCGCTCTAGCTCGCTGTCAGCGGGCTCGGGCTTGCTGTCAGCGAGACAGTTATAAATTCTTCAGAATTTTCTTCTTGTAACCTCGCCGTCGGCGGGCTCGATCTCGCCGTCGGCGACTCAGGCACTAAATTGCATGATTTTGCTCCAAATTCGCTCCTTTTTATGATTTTTTCTTTTATCACCTAAATTATTCATTCCTGCAACAAAATAAAGAAAATACCCTTCTTTAAAGTGCAATTTCATCAAAAATAGGTATGAATTTCTTAATAAATTTTTCAGCGATCAGTGGTCCTCTACATAAACTAATTGCCCATGTACTGATATCAATCACAAATGCATAGCAGGTTTCTTCAGCAGTTGGTTCGACTTTCAAAATGAAGAAAAAAGTGTTAAGTAGTTTAATTTTAAAAGCTAAACAAATGAAGAACATTTTGAATAATGCGCTAATGTATTTCCTCACAATATCATAACAAATTTGTTTGTGAGTTTTTTAAGAAGTGAGTCGTATAACAAACATTTTTTCAACTTCACTTCCCCAACTAGTAAAGTCTAGTGTCCACCATGGACTATTGGAATCAGTAAAATATGTGTTTTTTCAATATTTTCTTTTGTGATGTGGCTTATAAAAATCTAGCTCTCAATTTTTCATTGGAAACAGGCCTGTAAAATTTTGTTTATTTATATTTTTTTCATATAAGCAAAGGTATAAATTATTTATGAATAATATAAACTATAATGCTATGTTCATACTAGCTCAATACATTGGAGATATATACATGTAATGTTTGTATAATTCATGATTTTTATTTCTTCTGTCAGCCAATAAAAATACAAATTCATCGATATGCTCGTTGCTCAACTCTTTATTCTTTAATAGATCATCGATTGAAGAACAATATATTGCACAATGATTTTCTTTAAAAAACATTGAATCATGCCTGCAGTAATAACAGATGAAAGAATTGGTATATAAATACATTCTTAGCTGTAAGTAATTAGAATTTGTAACGAAATACTTACTTATCAGTGGACATTTGAGAGCATTCATCAATTACCTCTGTCATATGCAAGGATATCTTCTCTTGTCGTGAAGTTCATAATATTCCTTGCTTATTGATGCTTCATATTCAAAATAAAAAAATTACTTTCGAATATAGTGTAATGTAAGAGTAAACTTTAAAATTAATGTACCTTATCTGGGTAGTCATCAACAATTATTCTGTGAACTGTCTCCATACTCTGATCACCTCCCCGAGCTCCGAAATTTCGGTTCCATTTGATTCCTCTTTCTTATCTTCCTCGACTGAAGTAGATTTAGGTGTCTTTGATGCTTCCCAACAGCTTCTTCTTCAACTTCAATATCTTCTGGCTTGTCTGTGGTGACCTCAATTTTTCTATCCTTAATTGGAAATTTTGTGTAAGGGGATTCCAATTTGCTCTTCTTTCAGCTTTCTATTGATTTTACCCGTCAAACCATACTGCTCAATTAAAATTGGTATAATGGTTTTCCTTTGTGCTTTCTCTCGACAGCTGATAATCTTTTTTCCCATTGGTTAGTTTTACTTCGCAACTCATTTATTCAGTGATCCTAGCTTCTAAGTAATCGAAGAAGTTTTTCAATTTCTATTCATGATTGATGTTTAGCTGGAGTTGGGGTTAGAGATGGGGGCTGAACTAAAGTGTGAAGAGTAGATGGTGTAACATTCTTTGCAGATAATGCAGGGGGTGCTTGGGTGGAAATGTTAAAATCAGTTGTCAAAGGTTTGGATGTTGGGTTCTCTAGCTCATGTTATTGGAGAAAGAAGTAATTGTTTATCACTAGTTAAATCAACGAAATAATCAAAGACCTACAACAAACAAAACAACTAAATTATCAAGTTGTGTAGGCAAATGTAATATCACCCAAATGTTTTTGTAGAAGGGTTCAAATGTCTATTAATTATTCTAATGTTAGTCCAGAGCAAAAAAATATCCACCATCTTCGTGCTCCATAGCGTCATTTTAGACCACATGCATTCGCGGCCTTGTTTTGGGTGAGGTTAGAGTAAGGATGGATATGTGCTCGTAAAACCAAATATGAAAAAGCTAAAATTCATTAGGTAACTTGCCTTAAAAGAGTAAAAAGATTGTTATTTTATCAGCCATACTAATCGTTACCAAGAAAACAATGTCGTTTATCCAATGGACTGATTTTGTCTTATTTTTCAGACAATGACATTAATTTGCTCAACCATAAAACTACAAATGACCGATTGCCAGTTGAAGGAAGAGAAACTCTTTGCATTGTCCCCAAAACTATACAAGCCACTCGAGGCATTATAATTGATCGAGAGAAAAAATAAGTTTTCAAACAAAAAAAAATTATATACAACTCTACAAAGGTGTTGAATAGTCTTGATACAAGTGCCAGGAAGTCATTCTTTATTTTGGAGGGTTAATGAATTTTCTTGTTGGTAAGTTGGCTTGTGAAGAAATTGAATAAGATGTATATCTTTCAGAATAATTTTAGTTCCCTCATTAAATTGACCTACACTGCATCACAAATAGATCTAACAGATGAGGACCTGCATCTGGATGTCAATACTCTTCTCTTAAGGCACTAAAAGAATATTTAATAGTAAGAGAATAGACATTAGTGCAGGAAATCTAACATAACAATGGTTTTCTTTAGCCAAACATATTAAAAAATATCATCATAATATCAACAAAAAAAATAGTGATGCCACTAGTATACCACAGGAATTAACACCAAGATATCACTAGAATACCATCAGAACGCCATCAAAATACCATAAGAATACCACTAGAATGTCACAAGAACAACACCAACAAACCACCAAAATACCACTAACAAAAACATTAGAATACCACCAACCACCAGAATACCACCAAAAAATTACAAAAATAGTGCCAGAATACAACTATAATACTACTAAAATATCACAATAATACTATCAGAATACTACCACAATATCACCCTAATACCATCATAATACAACTAGAATATCACTAAAAATATATGGTGACATTTTGCTGATATTTTGGTTTAGTGGTATGCTGGTGGTATTCTGCTCGTATTCTAGTAGTATTCTGGTGGATGTCTGGTGTTATTTTGGTGATGAAATTTGATGGAATTTTTTGTGGTATTAACTTGGTTTTCTGGTGGTATTCTAGTGGTGTTGTTGTGGTGTTTTTAGTGGTATTCAGGTGGTATTTTAGTATTTTTTTATCATATTCTAATGATAATCTTTTGGTATTCAATTTGTAAAGTGATGTCAAGTATTTTGATTGTATGGTGGTTTTATCATGCATTTTTTGCAATAATGTAGCATTGATATTTTGGTGGTATTGTGTCATAAGTGGTATTTTGGTTTCTTTAGTTAGTGGCCATCTGTTTGAATTATGGTCATATTCTGGTTATGTTATGGTGTAGTTGTGGTTCTCTTATGGTGGAATTGATTGTAGTGTGTTAATATTAAAGTTGTATTATTGTGTTAATATGATGGCATTATGGTGCTTCTTAATGGTATAGAGGGTTACTTGCAAATAGTTTTTACATTGATTGTTCTCTGAAGGCTAAAAAATGATATAAAACAGTATTTTGAATTTGATGGTTTATGTTTTCCAAACACAGTGAACAAGTAAACCTCCCAAAATAAAATCTGTTCCTTTAATATTATGAAGTCAGTAGTACATATGATTATAATGAGATAATCGCAAATGTTACCTTGAACAAATGAGACAGATAAAGTTTTACATTGAACATATGAGTCTGGAAATATTATTGCATCAAGAGAAGTTTTACATTGAACAAATGACTACGAAAGAAGAATTAAACTCCTTAGTGTCGGCCGCATTCTTCGATTTTAATTTAATTTAAGTATATATAATTTTAAATAATTTGGAAAGTAGTGTTTGATTTTGAAAATACCAGACCAAACCGATCACATATCCTTAATAGTTCAAATAATTAAATCATACACCGTAAGCCATGCACTTATCTCGAGGGATAGGCACATTACCAAATAGTGAGGGCCGATTAAAGAAACTAATAAATTTGTGACATCCGTTTAGTCTGCGAACCAATTTTATGTTGATCGACAAGTTTCCCTATCTAATACAATAGAATTAGGCAGGGTTTATATTGTCTGGGTTCTAAAGTTTCTTATAGAGATAAGCACCTATAGTTAATTACATTCTAAATGACCGAAGTCACTCAAGAAAACTCTCGATAAAGATCAGTGATTTTTCTTTCAAGATTTCCAAAGTTTAAAGTTATCAAGGGTGGACTTTGAGAATATCAAATGGGAATATCAAATGAGAATATCAAGATATGAGGATTTATATCGTAACGAACGACAACCTCAAAATCATAAGATGAGTTATGACTTATATTGCACGAGGTGCAAAGGCCTAAAGAGATAAAGTGAGGGTTTGTGTTGCACTAGGCAGACTACCTCGGAATCCTGTAGCTTTGTTATTTAGTTCTAAGGAAGGTTTGTTATTGTAGAGTTGTTCGCTTCCTCGTCGTGCTGCCCACTGTATTTGCTCCAAGCTCCTCATCGCAGTAGGTTTAGTTTTAGGCATGTCAAATTGCAGAGATGCGAGAAGTGTCAAATTTTGGAATTTCAGTTTTGTTTGTTGTCATTAAGTGTTTTAATTAAGTGGGAATTTAAGTTAATTATAGTGACACCGGTTAGGATCCCACGGTGCCCTCATTCCGACACCACTATTTTTTTCGGATTCACTTAGTATAGATGAATTTACTAAACTTAAATGAATGAGTTCTATAATTTCATCCAGACCGTGGATAATCTCGTTAGCAACCGTAGGTTATCTCCTCCGAGGGATTCCCGATCATCCGATAGAGACGTATTAGTTTAATTACAATTGTTGTTTTGTTGTTTTATTTGTGATTAAATTTTGAGTTGTCTTATATTTTGATTTTTTGTGGCGGTGAATTTGATTTTTGGTTTGGTTTTATTTTCATGGCTATCCTAAAAGTTTCGATTTTGATGTGCAGTAAGAAATAAAGCATTTAATTAATAAATAAAGCAGTGTAAATTGTAATAAATAAATGTGTATCCAACAGTCTTCGAGCAAGCCTGCTGAACTGTTTAACATTTAAAGCGGGTATATAAGTGGTCAGTAAAGTTCAGAGGTTTAAGTCCAATAGAAGATCCTATCTCATAATTGGTGGGTCCTTAAGATATGTTAAAGATGATTTTCTTGATCAAAGAACAATGAAATTCGATTGTTCTTCTAAAATAACCCATTAGATTGAGAAAGTGTTCGGGGCATAACCCTGAACATCATTCTCAAAGCTTTGGGTCCACTTAGAATTCATTTGGTTTCATCATATTGTTCAATCAATCACCCATACTCAGTTGGGGTTTATTAATAATTCTTTAATTCTTACTCAATGAACTTAGATATTTTGATTATCCCTTGAGTGCGGTAACATTCATTTGATGTCTCATTTAGGAGTTATCCGAGTGAAAGTCTTTATGGTTAAATTCAATTATCAGAGGACTTAGTCAATTTAATTAAGGTTGGGCTAGTAGTGTTTTCAAAATGCTTATAAATGAGTGTGTTTTCTTTTTTAAGCCTCATTAATTAAAGTTTTGGATTCAGCTTAGTTCACTACCTAGCCCTTAAGCTTTTATGGGTAGATTTGTAATTTTAAGGGTATATTGATTTAAGTGACATCTGTTCTTTATTAAAGATTGCATTAACATCAAACCATTGATTATGGGCTTTAGATTATTGAGTTAAAATCTTTCTATATCAAATCTCTTACTTTAGGATCATCAATTTTGATTAACTTTCAAATTTTAATAATTTAAGATATTACAATTTTACCCTTATTATTGAAAAGTAGTGAATTGGTTTCTACATCTTAACCCCTTATATTTCAATCATCTAAGAATGCCAATTACGATTGTTCATTGCCCATTTACCCCTTTTGTTAGGCATAAACATTAATTAAGGCTTAAATCTCATAATTACTATTTTGTTATTTTAGGCTTATCACTTCATAACTTTTTAAATTTAACTAAAATAATTTTAAAAGTTTTATGTTATGTGACTCATGGGTCAATTAAAATATCAGAGGAGTAAAATGTAATTTTTCTGATTTGTATTTTATTTTTTAAATTTATTTTAAAGCAAAATTAAGGATTTTCAATATTAATTCAATTACTTGGCCAATGTAAAAGATATGTCCTTAAGAAAATTATTGGAGGTTTAACTAGGTCAGAGGACCATTTGGACAAATTCTCATAATTTTTTAGTTTTATTTTAATTATTATAATTATTTGTTGATTTTGAGTATTAATTAAATAAAAAATATTATTAAGTTAAAAATTAAGTTATATATATATTTTTTTAAATCTCTCAGAGTTCAAGGAATCTAGAGAAATAAATTTCATATTTTTTTTATCTTTCTTTGATTTATTGTAATTATTTTAATGCAAAATTAAGGAAAATTCATTTTAAGCCTTTTAAAATTCATTTAATCCTTTTGCAATTTATAAATTTATTTTTAAAATTAAGGAAAATATTTTATTTTTCCTAAGTGGTCAAGAAGCAATTTGGAACATTTTTGTTAATTTTTATGATTTTTTAATTATTTTAACTATTTTAAAAATTAAGAAATATGTTAAAAAATGAACTATTTCTTTAACTTCAATTTTATTTTTCTTAAATTCCTCTGGTTATAAGGAACTCCCAAAATTATTTTTATCATTTTTTTACTTTTATTTTAATTATTATAATTATTTTAATATTAAAAAAGCTATTTTACTTGAAATTCATGTTTAGTGGTCAAATAATTTCATATTGAACTCAAATTTTTATGAAGAGTTCTTCTGACCATTGTCTTTAGTCCGGATTAGGTTTCATGATTTTTCTAATTGTATTTTAATTATTTAATTTTTCTTAATCTTTAACGAGTTAATTACATAAAGTGACATTTTTACTTAATGAAATCCATTTTATATTTTTCTTATGATCTTCTGACCATAATGAACCTACCAAAGCAAAATTTAAATTTTTCTGATTTATAATTTAATTATTACAATCTTTTAATTGGATAAAGATGGTTTAACTTGAAAATTAAGGATTTCATACCAGAGATGCTTTCTAAATTTGGAGAAATTAGAGGAACCCCATTTATCATGAGGAATCAACCCCTAAAGTTTCAAGCCTTGGTGATTACTATTTAATGAGCTATGATTAAAATACTCCAGTGGGTTTTTAATTAATTAAAAATCAGAGACATGCCTGTTGACCTCATTTTTGGTGAGGTCTTCTCTTCTTCTCTTTAGTACTTCGGATCTAGCCTTAGGCTTTTCCTTTGACTATCCTAGAGGATTAGAATTGGGACCCACCACTTAGAAATTCAAACCACTTCTTAACTCCCCGCAAACTCCACAAACTTGATTGTAGACCCCTAATCACCTGGAGGGTCGAAATCAAATGTGGAAGTTTAAAGGATGAGTTCCTATAGGACTCTTCGGCCTTAGATCGCCCCTGCGTGGCCTGGTCCGGTGAAGGGTCGACTTACACACACACTACACCTATACACTACACTTTCACACACCTCCTAAAAACACACCCATACCTAACTTGACCTCCTGACTCATGAAGGTGATTCACATGGATGGTCCTTAACCCCTAGGCCCTTGGCTAGGAGGGTTAGGAACAACATAGTGGATGCCTCAAATGAGTCCCTTTTATGGCTCATGTGGGCTTGATATGGCTTCATGGCTCAACCAAAATGATTTCATTTCACTTACATTCACCCAATCTTCAATTTTACAAATTTTCAATTTTTGACCCCCGGGACCCTACACCCGCTTAGCCTACCCAAAACCCTTGAAACCACCCAAAATTTGCAAAATAACCTAAATCACCCAAAAATCCTCAAAATCAATCCTAAACATTGCCTCAACAATCAAATTGATCATCCATACCCAAAAATACCAAAAATTCCAAAAATACCTCCCAATACCCCCCAAATACCCAAAATGCCCCTCTTAGCAAAAAAATCCAAAAATTCAGAAAATTCCCAGAAAATTCCAGAAAATCCCAAATATTCCCAATTTCATTTTGTTCAACTACACCATGGGCCAATTTTGTCAATTTACCCCATTTTTATCAAAACCCCCAATTTGACCCATTTTAACCCAAAATGAACCCAATGTCAAACCAAACCTACCCAATTGACTCAAATTTTGGTCCAATTCAATTCTAAACTTCAATTCAACATCCCCAACACCAATCTAGACCAAATCCAAGTCCAATTTGATTGACATTTGGATCCAATTTCACTTTTGACCTTAAAGCCCAATTTGGACCCATGACCCAAACTTAGCCCAAACTCACCCAATTCAACTCCAATTAACCCCAAATCTTTTCTAAACCTTCCTTAACATTCCCACAAACAAAACACTAACATGATTTGCCCAAAATTTAGACCCAAACCCCACTCAAATTCAACCAAAAGCTAAAAGGCCCAATTTTGACCTAAACCTAAACCTAGCCCAAATAGACCCAAACCTCAAAATCAAAACCCAACCAAAGCCAAAACCTCTTTGAAACACTCCCATAAACATTTCCCAAATTTTATTTTACATCAATTTCAACCCTAGCCCAACATTGGCCCAAGTTAGCCCAATTTGACCTATATTGGCCCATTCACCAAATAAACCCAAATTCAACCCAATTCAAACCCAAACCACCCCAAATTTGCTCCAAATCACTCATGACCCATCCATGAGCTAAAACCAACTTTTGTTTGGCCCAATCCTTCACAAATTTCCCATCCATAAATTTATTTCCAAACCAAAAGCCCACTTTCTTAAACATTCCTAAAGCCCATCTCCACCAAAATCCAAAGGGGCAAAATCAATCCAAGGCCCATATGACAAATTCTCTTCATCATGACTTCAATTAAAATCATCCCTAAGTTCAAATCAATCATCAAACGGTTCCAAATCAAGCCATATGCCAAATTCCCATCAACATGCCAAAATTTCCTTAAACCCATTTCCATGAAATTGACTTGGCTTTTCCCTAAGCCAAAGGTGAGCCATGAAGCCATGCATGAGCCCCATGGGAGCCATGAGAGCCATGGAATCTACTTTCCACCTCACCAAACCATTAATGGCAAGAGAGGGGATCTCTTTCTTAAACCCTTTTAAACCCTTTTTTACCTTAATCATGTCACACACTAAACCATGCTTAGCCACCTCACCATGGATGGAGACTTCACCACTCCTTCTAAGCCGACCTAAATGATTCCCTCAGCTCAAAATCGAGCTTGGAAGGGTGCACCAAGCCCAAAATGGTGGGTTGACCCAAACCAAGCCAAAGTGACCTTATCCCCATTCCATTCTAATCCAACACCTTTACACATGGCTAATGCCGATTGACTTCACCATTGCCAAGCCCCGACCTCCCCGGTCAAGATGGTGACCCTTGCTCGCCGGCCAGCCCGCCCAGGTCGCCGGAAAACTCCATGGCCGAGACATGGGGAGAAGCCGAACTTTGAAATTCTACCTTGCTCGAGCCGCCCCATGCCCAATGGCCACCATGGCCGTTCCGCCTCGACCTAAGCAGGCTGATCCCAATCCTTGGCCACCCCTGGGAGAGCCTCCAGCCATGCCTATTTAAACACCACCCCTCTCGGCCATGGGAGGTGCTGAACAAAAACCTTAAGGAAACTCTGCCAAAATCATTCCAGATCACTCTCCACACATAGAGCACTTGATCCCCACTGAATTCCAGCCCCCATTCCCTCCAGCTGAGCTCAATTTTGAGCTCGAACTTTAGCCCAAAACCAGGACACTTCTTCACGAGTGGATCAATCTTCAATTGACCGGTCGTACACCTTCACCGGACCAAGAGGAGAAGTTTTCCACCGAAAGCCCGATCCCAGTGCCACCCGGTTGTTCCAACCTCCAAGCTTTGTGATCGGCCGTGGTCACTTTCATAGCTGAGACAATTCACTGGGCCAAGGGACTTCATCTGGAGCTTACTTGGACCCAATCGAAGGTGACACAACTCTCAGATCGAAGCTTCACTTCTCTGAGCAAAGGTATGAACTCATTCTTCTTCCCGAGCTTATAGAGATTCTCCATTTAATTTGAATCAATTTCAATGCATGTTTACCGTATAGATGTATTCGTCTCTTCAAGACGAATCCATAGAGCATAAGAACACGAAAATCCGTTGAGAATCGAGTGATAAATTAGGGTTAGAAGGTTGACGGTCACGGGTGCACACCGGTCGTAGACGATGACCCGGAAGCCGTCGGATCGAGCGTGTATCGAGCGGACGGTCCGGATCGAGCCGGACAGCGCAATGGTGCATGAACCGCGGGTCCCGGGACGGCTGACTCAGATGGCGGCGCCCAATCACAGCGCGACACGTACCCCCTTCGAAGCTGCCGAGGTTGACGCGGCGCCGCGTGGATAAGTAGAAAAATAGGGATTTTCTGATTTATTTAATTCCCTAAACTTCAAAAATTCATAACTTTGTGTAGGAAAATCATAAAAATAAAATAAAAATACCCTTCGCTCGGTGAACGGAGGAGAATAATGTGGAAAAGAAATCATTTAATTTCATCCAAGTATTTTATTTTTAATGATTTATTTACCCTATGCATTGTTTTAATTCTCCATGCATATAGGAAATTCACCATGGCATAAGACCATAGGGCTTTTGAAGCCTCCGAATTTGGGAACATTCCCCGAATTTTCCAAAGTCGAGGCCATCCCTATGAGAAGTTATTGATTTTTCAAATTTATGTTGCTGCTTTGAGTATTTTAAATCCAATAATTAGCATGTTGTGAAATAAATTCTAGGAAAATTTGGTGATGTTTCTTATGACCAGATGACCTTAGGAAAAATAGGTTTTGCATTAATTCACTTGGAATAACCCTAATTGGCTTAAACACCCTAAATAGGTTCTTAATTAATTAGAGCTAATCATACATCAAATTGAATTGAAATCAATTCTCCACTTACCTTTAGGATCAGAGGAACCCACCATAAAAGTTTGAAGTCAATTGGGTTTGGTTAGCCCTATCAAATGGGTTGATTAAGCCATTTAGCCAATTTAAACTTTGAAAATTCATAACTTTCAAAATACTTTTCAAAAATTCACCAAATTGGTTTTTAAGCCTCTCTGATATTAGGGAATTTAAGAAAATTAAAATTTTAATTTTCTAAAAAAGTTGATTTTTTGTATTATTTTAATATTTTAATAATTAAAAAATAATAAAAATCACAAAAATAATAAAATTCACCAAAATGTCACATTTTGAATTTTAGTCACTTAGGAACAAATCCCATATTTTTCCTAGGTCTCTATGATGAGATATTAAATTTTAAAGCCCTAGGGTAATTTTAAAATAAAAAAAAAATGTATTTTCAAGCATTTCTATTAAAATAATTCTAATAAATCAAA
Source organism: Papilionanthe hookeriana x Papilionanthe teres (assembly GCA_022702705.1). Classification (NCBI taxonomy): domain Eukaryota; kingdom Viridiplantae; phylum Streptophyta; class Magnoliopsida; order Asparagales; family Orchidaceae; genus Papilionanthe; species Papilionanthe hookeriana x Papilionanthe teres. The sequence continues at coordinate 96,396,882 of CM040424.1, read as the reverse complement.
GAAAAATCAGAAAATTATGAAAATTGATTCTCTAATTTCCTTGATATCAGAGAGATTTTTGAAAAATATAAAATTCATTTTTCAAAATTTATTTTATTTTTAAATTAATTAATACTCCAAAATTCAAAATAATTATAATAAAAATAATATAATTCAAAAAATCACCAAAATTGGTCCAAGTGGTCCTCTGGTCATTAGGAATGTCCCATAATTTTCTTAAGGACAGAAACTTTCCCTTGGTCATGTTATTGAATTTTCCTTGGAAATCCCTATTTTCCACCAAAAATAATTACATAAATAAATTAAATATAGAAAAATCACATTTTCTCCTCTCATGTCTTTATTGACATATGAGTGAAGTCACATAAAAATTTCAAGTTCATTTAAGCTCAATTTAGTGAGTTATGAAATTATTAAGCTTGAAGGGCAAAATGGTAATTAAAATTTTAACCCTTAATTAAAACTTTAGGCTTAATAAAATGAAAAGGTAAAATATTTGATCTTAATCTGATTTGGATGATTGAAATTTAAATAATTAAAGGGTAGAAACCTATTAAACAATTCAACAATAATTGAAATGAACTTTAATTAAAATAATTAATTAAATTTGGAAGAATAATAAAATTGGAATTATTAAAATAGAGATGTTATTAGGAAGAGGTTTGCTCTTTAATTTAAGAATCCCTAGATTAATCATCCCAATAATATTTAATTCCTAATTAAAATGATAATCCAAGTTTAAGATTTAAAATGCTAAAAGACTTAATCATTAAATTAAGTTAAGGTTAAATTATTTAAAGCAAATCCTTTTAAAATAAAATATTAAATTAAATTAAATTAAATTAAATTAAATTAAATTAAATTAAATTAAATTACATTAAATTAAATTAAATTAAATTAAAAAAAATTAAATTAAATTAAATTAAATTAAATTAAATTAAATTAAAACACATTAAATTAAATTAAATTAAATTAAATTAAATTAAATTAAAACATATTAAATTAAATTAAATTAAATTAAATTAAATTAAATTAAATTAAAACAAATTAAATTAAATTAAATTAAATTAAATTAAATTAAATTAAATTAAATTAAATTAAATTAAATTAAATTAAATTAAAACTAAATCAAATTAAATTAAATCAAATTGAATTAAATTAAGTTAAAGCTTATTATATTAAATTAACTTAAATTAAATTAAATTAAATTAAACCACATTAAATTAAATTAAGTTAAATTAAATTAAATTGAATTAAATATAACATTACTTGAGACATAAAGAAATTCAAAATAAATCTAAAACAACTCGAACACTATTCCAAACTTAAATCCATTAACTAAAATTAAATCACAACTCACTTGAACATCCATTTGCCCTCGAAAGCTCGTGATGTCACAACTCTTAAAAAGGAGTGTTAAAAGAAGTGTTACTTCACTTATAGGATATTCAAATGTCCTAGTTCACTGAGCAAGATAAAAAAACTTAAACTCCCGGACGATTAATTCATTTGTATAATTAAATTCATTTGGACTTAGAATAATCCTAGAAATGTTGAAAAGATGTTTAAGATTCGTCTTAAGCACTTCCTCAATATGATAGGATATTTATAAGAACAATTGAACTTAGTTGTTCTTTGATGAAGAAAATCGTCCTTAAACCAAAACACAAGAACCTAGACCTTATAGGAGATGACTAGCTATAGGATTAGGACATTTGGTAGAAAACCATAACCCTTCCCTTAGCTTCACCTAGGAACTTACTTTAAATGCTTAAATATTCTAACTCGTGTTTTAAGTGCAGCTTGGGATGACGGGAAGACCCTCCGAGTACGCTTTTATTTTATCGCAATTTACTTTACCGCAATTTATTTAATCACATTACACTTACTTTTCTTGCATGATAAACAATCGTTGCATGAAAACCTACACCTTTAGGATAGTCCCTAAAACCGAAACCAAAACTAAATTAAAAGTCATTACAAGATAAAATTCACCGCCACAACATTTCAAAATATAAAACAACTCAAAATTTAATCACAAACAGAACAACAAAACTACAACTACAACTAAATTAAAACGTCTTGTTGGATGATCGGGAATACCTCGGATGATGTAACCTACGTGTTGCTAACGGGATTTCCCACGGTCTAAATGAAAGTGTGGAACTCATTCGGTTGAGTTTAGCAAATTCATCCGGATTAAGTGAATCCGATAAAAATAACGATGCCGGAAGGATGGAACCGTGGGATCTTAACCGGTGTTGTTATAACCAACTTTAAGATTTGTTTAATTAAAATATTAAAAACACTCGGATTTTAAGATTTTCTCTAAACCAAAATACTTCTCTCATCTCCCGATTTATGACATCTAAAACTAAACCTCTGCAACAACAAGGAGCTCGGAGCATGGTGGGCAAGCACGGCCATCGTCATCGAGCAAAACCCGAGTCTACTTCAACAAAACTTCCTTAGAATTAAATAACCAAGCCATAGGACTTCGAGGTAGTTCGCACTAGTGCAACATAAATCCTCAACTCTTCGTTAGGTATTTGCATGATCATGTCATGTAAATTAAGCCCTAACCGGTCTTAGGACTCCGAGGTAGTCGTCCGATACGACATAAACCCTCACATCTTCGAGGCTATTTGTATGATTTTATTATACAAATATAAGTCCTAACTAATTAAAATTGGCGAGATCAAAATACTAAATAAACATTAGGACTTTCTTAAATTCAAGCCAAACAATAGGATAGTCGGGAAATTACCGAAGTTTGCTTCGAATCTGTGATTTCTCCTACCTTTCTTCCTTTGGATTCCCAAAATAAAATGTCCCAAATTTGATCCATTCCCTATTGAAATTCTAAAATTCAATCCGTTGAAAACTTAAACCTTGAAATTCTTGAGAGCAGAACTACTGATTATTATCTAGAGTTTTCTTAGGTGATTCCCGTCACTTAAGATGTAATTAACTATAGTGGGCTTGCCCTTATAGGGAATTTTAAGAACCTGAGTAATATAAACCCCGTTTAATATTTTCATATTAAACGGGGAATTTTTCGGCTTATAAAATTGGTTCGCGGACCAAACGGATGTCACGAAATCTTCTAGTTTATTTAATCGAGCCCCATCATCAAGCAATGTGTCTATTCTTCGGGATAGATACATGGTTTGTGATGCGGTGCTCGTTTATATAAACTATTCGGGATGTGAGATCAGTTTGATTTCATATCTTAAAATTTTCAAATTTAAAATTATTTTCAAAATCAAATATTACTTTTCAAATTATTTATTTAAATTAAATTAAAATTCGCCGACCATTTCTGTAGGCGACCCCCCTTTTTCAAATAAAACACCAAAACCTAAAAATATGCCGACAATGCCAGATGAATTTAATTTTTATTCCAAATTATTCTCCTCTGTTCACTGAGAAAGAGAGTAATTTTATTTTACTTTTATAAATTTTCTACACCAAGTTAGGGATTTTTAAAATTGTCTGAATTAAATAAATCCATAAAATTAGATTTTCCTACTTATCATAGTCAGCGCCAAGCAAACCTACAGCGGATCAAAGCCTTCACGCAGCGTCATCTGGTTGGGCGTCGCCATTCGACTCAGCGCGTGCGGTTCCGTTCCATTCCTTATGTTTGACGCGATTTGGACCGATACACACGCGATTAGACAGCTCTGGGTCATCGTCCACAACTGGATCGAACTGAGAATCACACATTTTCTAACTCTAATATCTCACTAGATTCTCAACCAAATTGCATGAGGTTTGTTCCTAGAGCTTCATCTAAGTGAGACGAACCTATCTATACAGTTAATCAAGCATGAGTTGCAAGTTTTCTTCATGAAGCTTCAAACAGAGCTTGAATTTTAGAAATTTGATCTATACCTTTGTCTAAGAGGGGAGACCTCAATCAGATTCTTGGAGTAGCTTCAGTGGAGTCAGGCGCGCCTCTTAGATGTGTTGATTGGCTCTGGTGAGTGGTCTATGTAGGACTTTATCCTACAGGTGGGCAGCTTTTGATGGAAGTCTAGTACAAAGTTTCCAATTGATGGGGATTTGGATGGGGAGCTTCCTCTCTTGAGTGAAGCTAAGGGAACAATCAATTTGGGGTTTTGTGGAGTTTGGATAGGTGTCCTATTTTCCGTTTAATTTTGAGCTCTAAAATTGAGCTCAGGCGAGGAAATGGAGGTTGGATGATAGTGGAGCTGAGCTTCTCTGGGCTGTGGGAAGGGTTTGGGACAGGTTTTACAGAGTTTGGCTAGGGGTAGATGCATCATCAATTTTAGGTCATGGAGGGTGGTGTTTAAATTGGAGAATTCATGGTTGTCCTCAGGGCAAGTTGAGGTGGCAAGGAGGCCGCTTAGGTAGAGGGAAGAAGAGCTTCAGTGGCCAATCAAGTTGAGCCAGCTCAGGGGGGTTTAATTTTGGGTTTAATCAATTTTGAACCTCTAGGGCATGGTGTTTTCCAGCGGCTGGGGTGGTTGGCCGGCTAGGGTCAGGTCACCCTCAGGGTCAAGTGAGCCAGGGAGGTTGAGTGGTGGAGTCAATTTGGGTTAATGGTGGCTCCAATGTGAATATTCAATGGGGATTTTGATTTTTGGCTAAGTTAGCAAAATTGGGTTTAAACCCTTGATCACTTGGCTAAATCATACCCCAAAGTGGTTAGAGCTACTCTTAAGGCCCTCAAGTGTGTTTAGGTGAGGTCAAATGGTTGTTTTGAGCATGGGGAAATGGCTTAGGAATTTTAGAAAATGGGTAAATCCAAGTGGAGAAAGAGAAAATTATAGAGGAATGGAGAAAGAGCAGTTTGGTCCCCATTTTTAAGAATAAAGGAGATGAACAAGAGTGTGCAAATTATAGAGGAATTAAACTGATGTGTCATACTTTAAAATTATGGGAGAGGGTAATTGAACATAGGTTAAGACGTATTACAAAGATTTCTCATAATAAATTTGGAATTATGTCAGGCGTGTCTACCATGGAAGCTATACATTTATCGAGAGGTTTGATGGAGAAGTACGGAGATAATAAGGAGGATCTACATTTCGATTTTTATCGATTTAGAAAAATCTTACGATAAGGTTCCTATAGATGTTCTTTGGAGAGTCATTGAGAAGAAAGGTGTTGATATGACTTATATTCAAGTCATTAAAGATATGTATGCTTGAGTCGTTACATGTGTTCGAACCGAAGAAGGATTGACCAAGTATTTTACTATTTCGTTGGTTTACATGAAGGATCGGCTTTAAGCCCATATCTTTTCGCTTTATTTATGGATGGTCTTACTCGGGCATTTACAAGAGGATGTACCTTGGTGTATGCTTTTGCTGATGATATCCTCCTTGTGGATAAGACAAGAGAAAAAGTTCAAGTAAAAACTTGAATTATGGAGGTCTACATCGGAGTCTAAAGGTCTTCGTTTCGAGTAGAACTAAAACTCGTATACATGGAATGTAATTTTTGTAATAGTAGGTCTAGTGACGAAGTGTAACTTTGGGTGATCAAATTATTAAAAGGTGTGAACGATTTAGATATCTCGGGTCCATTGTTCAAAGCGATGGTGATATAGATGGGGATGTTAATAAGTAGAATTCAGAGTTGGTTGGTCGAAGTGGAGGAATGCGTCCGGCCTATTGTGCGATAGAAAAGTACCGCTTAAGCTGAAAGGAAAATTTTATAAGATGGTGGTGAGACCTTCAATGCTCTATGGTGTTGAATGTCGGCCTTTAAAAGAGAAGCATAATGTTAAGTTAAGTGTTGCCGAGATGAGAATGATTAGGTGGATGAGTGGCTTTACACTTAGAGACAAAATGCGAAATGAATATATTCGTAATAGGGTTGGAGTTGCACCAGAGTGATGAGATAAAATTAGAGAGAGTCGCCTTAGATGGTTTGGTCACATTAAACGTCGACCACTGATGATCTGATTAGGAGAGTAGATGTTTTAAATACAACTTAAGTTAAGAAAGGCAGAGGCAGACCTTGGAAAACTTGGGCTTATTGCATAAAAAATGATCTTAATTTATTAGAATTAAACGAAAATTTGATACTAAATAGGACACAATGGAGAAAAAGGATTCATGTAGCCGACCCCACTTAGTGGGATTAAGGCTTTGTTGTTGTTGTTGTTGTTGGTAAATCCAAGTGGAGATGGGAGGAGTAGTCACCTCCACTTGCCAAATTTGGCAAATTTGACTTTGGGATGGCCATGGAAGGTTTAATTAGTTATGTCGTGATGTGTATGAGGCCATGAGATTGTTTCATGTAAATGGTATTTTGGATTTTCATGACTTTTAGAAAATTATGCCATGATGCTTAATTTGGGTAAATTTTTATGTATGCATGGAGAAGTTTGGTATGGTGCCATGGTAGAATGCTTTTAAGTTTCATGAGATGATGAAGGGTTAATTCCTTAACATGTGGGCTCAAATTGGGCTTTTAAAATTGGGGCCATGGGCTTTTAAAATGCATTCGTGTATGGGCTTTTAATCATGGATGTGATGGAAAGAATTTTTTTTGAAATTGATTATGGAATGATCAAATTAGATTGGAATTTGCTGAAATTGAATTTCGACATGTTAAATTTGATTTGGATTTAAAATTTGGGGAATTTGATTGATCATGAAGCTTAATTTGGGGGATTTGGAATTTTAGGTCAAAATTGGGGTAGTTGGTTTAGGTTTGATCTAGGCTTGCAATTCGATTCAATTGAGTTTGGTTTTGATTTCAATTGAGATTGAACATGTTGAATTAGGGTTTAGAATTGAAATTGTGGAATTTTTGGATCAATTAGGTGAAAATTGGAGTTGATTTGGGAATTGGAGTGATTTGGGAATTTGGCAATTTAGGGGTAAAATTGGGATTTTGGTCCAAATTGGTCAATTTGGTCAAATTTGGTAAATTTGGGACAATTGGATGATGTGGGAAAGTTTCAAATGATTTTTAGGTTTTAATTGGGTGAAATTTAGATTTTTACAATTTTGGGCATTTTAGGGGTATTTTGGTAATTTGATCAATTTTGGTGGGTTTGGATGATTTTGGGTCAATTGATGGTTTCAAATGATTTGGGTAAGGTCTTGGGATAGATTTGGAGGTTTTAGTAAGTTTTGGGATTTTGGTTTGAAATTTAGGGTTTATGCTGGAATTAGGGTTTTGGGGTATTTGACCAAGGGTCTTAGCCATTCCTAACCAATTTGGGACCAAGCCTAGCCAAATAGCAACCTTTTTATGAACCTTCACATATTGATCCTAGCCATCTTAATCAAATACCATAGGCTTGGACCACCCATGTGAATTTCCTAAAGGGGTAGAGGTGAATCGGTTTAGGGTTTTGGAATCGGTGGGGAACTCAAGGGATTAGGGGTGTTTGTGCAAGACCAATCCCTAGTCACCCGGGGTTGCCCTAAGTTCAATTATTCCTATGGGACCTCATCATTGAACCTCCACATATTGGTCTTAACCTTCCAAGTGGTTTGAAGGTCTGTGACTATCCATGTAGGGTCTCAAGAAGAGTTATGAAGTAGTTTAAGTTTCTTGGTGGTGGGCTCTATTTCTAGTCTTCTAAGATAGTCAAGGAGAAACCCTATTGTTAGATCTGAAACACTAAGAGGAAGTTTAGTCCTCACTAAAAATGAGGTCAACTCTCAGTTAAAAAAAAAATAGACCCTAAAGCCTAAATAGATAAAGTCCCCTTGTTTACCTCCTTGGTTTCTTTTCCTTCTCTTTATTATTTTTTTTCCCCTCTTTTGTATCCCTTATGGCTAACATAGAAACCTCAGCATTGTATATTGAACAATAAAATATAAGATTTTACAACCAAAACTAGCTAGAAACATATGTAAATCTTGTTATGTTGAGTCCTGAGTTAAAGTGTCAAAGTGACGGTGTCAAAATGCTAGTGATAAAGACGCCAAAATCTCTAGCGCTCTTCCGAGTCCGGTGGCATAGAAGTTTAGCATAGTCGTGCTAAAACTAGTTAGGTTTTGAAAACCCTAAACGCTCGGGGTCGGTTCGAGCAAGGAACCAAAAACGTCAGAATCGCAGATGATAACCCAAAACATCAGAATCACAAATGAATACGAATTGACAGCGCAGATATTCAGGCGGTCTTCTGGCCGGGTCGCGAAGAAATACACATTTTTTATATTTTTTAAGGTGATGAAAAAGTGGCCCACCGCTTTACAAATGAAAAGACTTTATTGGAGTTCGAACGAAAAACTGTATCTGAACTCTGGAGACAATATTTCTTCCCAATCAAGGGTTTACAAACACGAACTCTTCTATTCAATTAGATGTTGAGTTGTGAATACAAACTATTGGGAGAGTGAAAAAGAGTGGACTACTTGGATCGTCTCTCGTGATAGCCTTAAAGTTGCCACACCAACATATTTCTTGACCAATATGCCATCATTAATGACTGAAAACATGAAGCAAATAACTAGAAAATTTGTAACTTTACTGTAGATCTTTAAGGCCAAGTGCTAGTATGCATGCTTAGTCATAATGATTAATAAGATTTTTAAAATCCTAATCAATCTTATTTATTTCCACCCTCAACATCTATAATTGGTGATATAGGAATATAGCCGAGGGGGATGAAGTGGAAGAGGAGTGAATGCATATATGTTGGACTTGTTATGAATATATGTATATATTTATTTGTATCAGTGTGTGTCTAATTAAAATAATGCTATGATATATCCATTAAAATGTATTTTCAAATGATTTTGAATGTTTGGATGATCAAAGAAATGTTTGGCCAAGGATAAAAATGCAATCTTTGAATTTCTATAAAATAAAAATTAAATTATAATCTTTAAATAATTTTTTTTGAAATTATTAGAAGAATAATTCGTAAATTATCTTTTATATATATATATATATATATATATATATATATATATATATATATATAATCACCATATATTAACTCATTTTAAAAGCCAAACCTCCATTAATCTTTGAGGGAATATAAAGAAGAGAGAGAAGAGAGAGAATTTTTGAACATTTTATCGCCGTAAAATCATATTACATTTTACATATATTTTTTTTTGAAAAAAAATATTTTGTGGAATACATTCGATTTTATTTTAAACTGATAGGGATTCAACTCCTTGATTGAAAAAGAAAGTTCTCAACCATTAGATCAAGATGACTTCCATAAAATAATTATAACTCATATTGGTTCATATTTTTTATTCACACATTGATATTAGCAAATCTATTCATCATTTGAACCTCATTATTGATATTTTACATGTAATTTCATATATATTAAAATGATATGATGTGATATGATTCTATATTAATTATGATAAAAAAAAGTTAGGGGCATTTACATACGTACCATCTAATTCTTATATATTTCCATATCCATCACTTAAATTTTGTTTCTTACATTTATACCACTCAAATCTTTCACATAACATCAGCAATACCTCCATTTTAACTTTTAAAATATGGATGACACTTTATTCGTACATAGATAGGGAGATTTGTACGTAAAAAAGTAATGTTTAGGTATTAGCTATGTAAATATGGAGAAATTGAGTGTATGCATGTAAATCTTCTAAAATGTTATTATGTAATACATCATGTAATATATATGCATGCATGTATCTCTCTCTCTCTCTCTCTCTCTCTCTCTCTCTCTCTCTCTCTCTCATTAGTAGCGGCCTTTTGCATAAGTCCCTCGGTTCAGTGGTTCGAATATCACCTCCTACTAAAGGAATTGAATAGCACACAGAACTAAAAGGGGAGTCCGCTCCTCGGTCAGTTCAACCTATAGAGGTTGATCGGCGGTCTCCGACTATTAATCAATCTTTTTAATATATATATATATATATATATATATATATAAAAGAGAATGGCTTATTAGTAGAATTTATGTTTGAGGACAAATAACGCTTGTATTGGACAAAGTGCTATTAGGATTTTTTTTTCTTAATTTTACCACACAAGTAATTGTGCTCCTATATTTTTTATGTATCTTTTTATATAAGAGTTACTTATAACAAAATTTGCCTCATGTATGTGTCTATTGATTTGGATGAAAAATTTTACGGATGTTAAATCGAGTGAAACCAATATTCAAATCTGGAAGATAGAACCAACCAAATTTCTACAGAAATCGATCCAAACTGAATCAAAATATAGTTCAATTTAATTAGTTCAATTTTTAGCAAGCCAAAATTTAACATTGAGCCTTGATACCTCTCCAAAAAATTATCTTAATCAAACACGAATCTTGTTGCACATTAGGACTGAAAGGTCCAAATATTTAATACCTATATTACAATTCAAATGAAATATCATAATAAGAACATCAAATATTGTTTGATCGGAGTTCATGTAAGGCAAAATATGATGTTTTAAGATATATTTTGGGGGACAAAATGATTTTACAATTTGATAAGTTTATAGATAAATCGGACTTCTTGAGGAGACGAATTCAACAAGCTCAATATCACTTGATTTTGACATTATTAAGTCTCTAAAAAATACCCATAAAATATCACTTGATCAAAGAGATCGCTCTAGGGCGTCCTGTGGAGTGTTCTGGATTCATGTAATATTTACAGATGATATCACTCACAAAATGTATAAATAGGCTCTCACACCATTTATGAAGGGAGACTAAGATCTAAAGGAGAAGGCTACGGGAGCTTCTAACTCTTGTGATTCCCGACCTCTGTCACCTTGTCTTTAGGCCACCATTGCCACCGCCATTGAACCACCTATGCCCAGCTTCCACTGGTATTGCTGCCATCATTGGGTAGCAGTCGTCGAAGTTAGTGGACCACTGCTACAACCACCATATCACCATTGCTCAGCTGCCGCCGACATAGTCAAACTACCATAGCCAAGCAACCACCATTATTCCCAAACCACCACAGCTTAGTGGCCACCATCACCACTGAACCACCACTACTCAGCCATCGTTACTGGACCGCTATAACTCTATTGCTACATGCATCACCATTATCATCGTTAGACAGTTGTTGCCACCACCAATGAGCCACCACTGCCCAGTCGTCGCGGCCCCAGATAGTCATAGTCATCATCACCAGACCACTACTGCATGGTCATCACCGTCATCACCGAACCACCATTCCCCATCCACCACATTCACTACCGTTGGACCATGGCTGCTTAGCTATCACCAACCTCGGACTACTTTTGCCTAACCACCACTGTCATCTCTACTGGACCATGATGCCTAATATGTTGTGAAACATACAATAACTACACAAGTTTATGTGTCACTCAAGTAATATAAAAATTTGAGCCTGTGTATCGATCTTATAAGGAATAGTATTAATTTCCATAGCAGGCTAAGTTCCAGTTTACTAGTCCTAAGTTTAGCTTGGAAGTTTGAAATATTGATGAATTTTTAAAGTTTATAATTCTATATTAAAAAAATAAAATCCTACGAATTGAGATAAGGGTTTTCAGACTATGTAAAAGAAAATCATACTTTTATGAATTGGATCATTTCAATCATCAATAATCTTCTAATTAATTTCCAAACTAATATTATCAATTAGAGACAAATCCTCCTTAGCCTCTTTCAAGGTCATAAGAAGCATTGGAAACTTGTAATACGGTTAATTAGACATACAAAGTTTCTTATGAATGCTCAAGTTTCCTATTTTGGTTGCAATCTCCTACTAGAAATATTCATATTATAAGTTATCGTGTGTTATCGTATTTGCTCTAATAAGTGATGCTCAAAATTAATACATCACAAGGCATTTTTTTTTCATTTAGCAAGATTGAAAACAAAAAATGATTGCTAGAATAACACAATAACATGATATAAATCAATTAATAGTGTGGAGAAATGGCATGGATAGAATATGGTTCATCTCATTATCAAATCTTAGAAGTATGAAATCACTTAATTATTGCACATGGTTGAAGAAAACACAAAGTAATTTTATGAAATCATAAAATCAATGTTTACAAGTAAAAATCAATCAATCCCAATTTATTTTTCCTTGAATTACACATCAATTGAATTACACATCAATCCTCTCCTTACAATAAAATCCTCCATTGATTTGATCTCCCACATATGAGCATTTGAGTGTCTTCACTAATCTCCCAACTCTTACCAAATCACACCTTTACGCACATTAAGTAGAAATGATAAAAAATATTAGAGAAATTGATATTTGACCTCTAATCATTCTAAATCCTTTGTATTTAAGTCATCTGATGTGAAACAATTAATCTTCTGCATCTAGGTATTATGGTGCTTGAACTAGGCATAAGGGTGTTGGTTTGGGGGCATGGGGTGTTGGGTCTTGGGCACCGCCTTTCCAATGCTAAGTCATTACATTTGAGGAAGACTAGCACATATAGAGCACCTAAACACTTGGTCTAGGCGAGGGGTCACTGGACTAGATAAGGGGGTGCTTGAGGCTCTATTTTCAAGTGCAGGGGCGCCCAAGACTGGAATAGGGTGTCCATCCAGCCCTTAACCACTCCATTTCAACTCCTTTGCTTCCCCACGTTTCTTAATCACCAGTATATTTCATAAAACACTATTTTTGGTCTTTTTAATTTTGAAGATGGCATTCTGTCTAATCATAATCTTAAAATTCTCTTTTCCTAAGAACCCTCTTTCTTGAACCATCAGAATGATTCAGAGAAGATGAGGGGTCGAAAAATGGGGAATGAGATGGGGACTAGGCAAACAAATTTAAAGAGAATCATGGAGAGCTTATGTGAAGTAAACCTTAAGCGATTTGTCAAGATTGCACGTCTAAACAAGATAATATCAAGATAGCTTGAACTAAACTTCCACGAAAGAATACCTACATAAATTACTCAAAACCAGATAACCAGTTTTTTGTGTTTTTTCTGAGGTCAAAAGCACTCACAAAGGGATGTATCTCTTTTATTTAATTACATATTGGATGATGCTCAAGAATATTCTTGATTAAAAGAAACTTGCTTACATTCAAGTGATGGCTAGTAATGGTTGTCACAAAGGATGACTATCTCACAGAAGTTTCTCGACGCTTTCGCAGCTCACGCCGAGCCATATGGACAGAGTGTGAGTCTCTCAAGATCCCATACGAATGGTAGCTCATCGGCAGTCGAGGCCTATGAAATAATCAAGCCCCCTCATAGGGTCCACACTATGCTTTCATACCTAATTGGGTCCTAAGAGCAGAGAGTGAATCATTTTATCCCAAATAGGGGTTGTTCTATCCACAAACGGAGCCTACAAGATGACATTGACGAAGCATCAAAGAAGTGATAGGGATCAAAGTTGGTATAAAAAAGGAGAGGTAGAGTAATCCTAATTAGGTAGAGATAGCCGGGTCAGAATATCATGGATTTGTCATCTCAAGTTATTAGGACCCTAAGTCTACATGGTTATGAAGGAGTCGGCTCAACTTGACCAGAGGCTCCTTGTTAGAAACTAGCGAATTATATCATCCAAGGGAACCTTGGCTGTCCTAAGGTCAAAAGAAGAAACTCTAAATCCTATGACCCTCTATAGGTGGAAAGTAGAGACGGGACTTGTACCTGCCAAAGTGGCGAGGAAATTGATAGAGTGGAAAGATAAGGGAGGTACATCTATGAGGGTGAGACGCTCCCACGAAAAAAAAATTCTCAGTCTGGGTTGGATAAGCCTCAAACACCATAAACACACTAGACAACCACCTACATAGAGCTATTTAGGTTGAAGAAGCATGGGGACCTGAACATGCAAAATGATGCACTTAACTAACAAGTCCTAATGCAGAGACCCTATTAGTCTGAATTGGGTGATAACCATGCAATGCAAAACTATTTTAAATCAAGCCTAAAGGGCATGTAAGAAAATAGAAGCAGGTTTTGAAAATAGTGTAATGTTTTAATCTGAAATTTTGATTAAACTTAATCTTTTATTAGGACTTTGTAGAAAAAATTATAATTTTAGGTCCTTAGAGAGCCTAAGTTATGACATTAAATAGAATACATTGGAGAAATAAGATTCATGTAGTCGACCCCACTTAATGGGATTAAGGCTTTATTGTGGTTGTTTTTGTTATTGTTATTGTTGTTGTAGATAGCCTAAGTTATATTCACAAAGAGCCTAGATAATCCACAAGTAAATAACGAGTAACTGGCAAGCACACTACACCATATAAAAGAAAATAAGCCAAGCACAAAAGAAAATAAAGGTCGGGTGTCGTTGGGTCAGTAAAATATCCCATAAAAGCAAAAAAATAGCAAGGCTCTGCATATACATATATGATTCTAATGTTATACATCAAAAAGAAATCAGAATTAAGGTATGGGACACGTGTCTGCAGCTCTTAGTCCTCATCACGTGGTTATGCTAACCAGACATCTCGAAACTCATGCTAGCTCCTTATTTTTGACACAGACTCAAGCCTGTGGACTCTAAAAAATACATACCAAGTTTAAAAAAGACTCAACCTATATGAGAATCAGGTTAGTACAAAAATTTATCTACATAAAATAATGAACCATGTTTGGTGGGAGTAGAGCTGAGCAATCACATGCAGAAAATGCATTAGTTTAACTTACTAATGCTCCTACCTGATGGACATGTCTCCTTATAAGAAAACCACAATAACATGCTAGTGTGCACGTCTAACACCCAATAAAAGGCATCATGAAAAAATATGCCTGACAAGAATACAAACCAGCATAGAACAATAGCAAACATTAAAGAAATGCCTAAGCACCCTAGTCCTAGCCTAGCATACCATATGTATAGTGTTTTAATCACAACATTTAAGTGTGTTTAGAGGTGTACAATAAAGGATGGTGTATGTTCTATGGGGTCTCCATCCCTAGCCCCATTATAAGGATCTAAGAATTCTAAGAGGTGCCACTAGATGCAAGTTTTGTATAAGAAAAGCTTTAAAGAATTGACCTTACATATAGTCTAAGCTAAAGATGGAAATAGTTGCAAAGTAGAATTTTTTTTTGAAATATGATGCATACATAGTAAAAATATAATTTTTTATGTTTTTAAAAAAGGACCTAAAAGGAAAAGCCCAAGTGAAACCTACTAGAACCCTTGGAACCTTAGTACAACATACATGGCCTATTCACGGTGAGATAGCCGGTATTGCCCATCGAGACATTCTCATGAACAATACTCGCTAACGCAATGCGCCAACAGCGAGTCACTTAGCTAATGAGCCAGATTTGTTGTTGAGAAAATTAGAGAGCGCACATGCAGATGTAAGGTGATCCTTTGCGTTATGGTCACTCTGTCGGGGTAGGAATGATCATAAAATAGCAGATATTCGTCACAAGTATATGATGGCTGATCCACCGATATATATGCATACAATATATATATATATATATATATATATATATATATATATATATATATACTCATTTTTAATGATATTTTAATGTGGATACTACGCAAGTATACGTATCGTTTATCAAGTAGTATAGGACTTTCTGATTAAGCCTCGAGATATCAAATCCACAGGGAAAGTGATAAATAAAGGAAATATATTCTAGCACAGAAAACAGAAAATTAACTTTTTACTTTTTAGAAAAGATCTTACTCAAACTAAAGATAATATTCTTAGGAAATAAAATTCAATTTTTTTTGTTAATTTTTATAATTTGAAATGAAAGTAAGCAACTACTTTTTTAAGATTTTGTAAGATAAAAACTTATGCAAATGAAATATGTTTAGATTCAACCTAAATTAAATCTAACTCAACATAAACTTTAAATTCAACCCTAATTGAATCTAACTCGACATAAACTTTAGGTTCAACCCAAATTGAACCTAAGTCTACCTAAACCTTAGGTTCAACCTAAATTGAATCTAAGTCAACTTAAACCAACTTAAACCTTAGGTTCAACCAAATGAACTTAAGTCAAATCTAAATTCCTTGGGTTCAACACATTGAACCCAAACCAAATCTAAATCCTAAATAGGTCTAACCTTAATTAGACCTAATTAACAACATTAAGCCTTACTTACATTAGGCTTAATTCAACTTAAACCCCAATTAGGTCTAACTCTAACTAGATTTAATAAAACTAATTAAACCTTACCCATGTTAGGTTTAATTAAACTTTAAATTAAGTCAAACTCTTAGGTTCAACCTAACTTAAATGTAATTAAAATCAAACTCTTAAGTTTAATCCAACTTGACCCTAAATCAAATCAGACTTTTAGGTTCAACCCGACTTGAACCTAAATCAAATCAGACACTTAGGTTCAATCCAATTTGAACTTAGATCAAATTAGACTCTTAGGTTCAACCCAACTTGAACCTAAATCAAATCAAACTCTTTGGTTCAACCCAACTTGACCCTAAATCAAATCAGACTCTTAGGTTCAACCAAACTTGAACCAAAATCAAATTAGACTCTTAGGTTCAATCCAACTTGAACCTAAATTAAATTAGGTTCAACCCAACATGAACTTAAATCAAATCAGACTCTTAGGTTCAACCCAATTTGAACTTAAATCAAATCAAACTCTTAAATTCAACTAACTTGAACCTAAATCAAATCAAACTCTTAGGTTCAACCCAAATTTATCCTAAATCAGGTCAAACTCTTAGGTTCAACCCAACTTGAACCTAAATCAAATCAAACTCTTAGGTTCAACCAAACTTAAACTAAAATCAAATCAAACTTTTAAAATCTAAATTAAACTTGAGTCCTACCTACATTAGACTTAAAATAATTTCAAACCTTAAGTTCAATTCATATTAAGGGTGAGCCAACTTTAGATCCTACTTACATTGGATCAAATACATTGGACTTATCAGCATATCAAACTTTTGGTTTGATTCATATTAAACCTAAACCAAATTTAGATTCTACTTACATTGGATCTAAATCAACCTTATGTCCTACCTACATTAGACTTATAACCATTTCAACTCCTTGGGATCAATCCTAAAATAAGTTTAAGTCCTATCTACATTGGACTTAGAACCATTTCAAACCCTTCAGTTCAATCCATATTGAACCTAAATCAAATTTAGGTCCTACCTAAATTGGACTTAAATTAATCTTAGGTTCAAACCACATTGAACCTAAACCAAACCTTTAATATAAGATCAACAAAAAGTTGAACTTAAGTCAAAACCCATAACTTAAGATTCAATCCACATTGGACCTAAAATCAAACCTTTATCTTAACATCAACCCAAAATTAAACTTAAGTCAACCTTAGGTTCAACCTACATTGAACTTAAACTCAACATTCAATCCAAATTGAATCGAACCTAATCTTTAGGTCCAGCTGACATCAAGACATAAAACCTTAAGTCTAACCTACATTAGACTTAACAAAATTTCTTTAGGCCCAATCAACATTAGGACTTAAAAATTAAGTCTAATTTACATTTAGAATTAGTCAAATTAATTCAAAACCTTTAGATTAAAACGACATTGAATCTAAATTCCTAAATCTAATTCATATTAGATTTAACTCAAAATTATTAGATTCAAACGACATTGAATTTAAACTCTCAAGTCTAATTTAGACAAGACTTAATCCAAAACCTTTAGATTCAAAAGACATTGAAATCTAAATTCCTAAATCTAATTCATATTAGATTTAACTAAAAAAATATTAGATTCAAACGACACTTAATCTAAATTCCCAAGTCTAATTAATATTAGACTTAATCCAAAACCTTTAGATTCAAAAGACATTGAATCTAAATTCCTAAATCTAATTCATTTTAGATTTAACTCAAAAACATTAGATTCAAACGATACTGAATCTAAAATTCTCAAGTCTAATTAGATCTTACAGACATTAGATCTAAATAAACTTGACTCATTTCTTTAGGTCTAAAAAACATTATACTTAAATAATCAAATCAAAACTGACATATACCAATTAAAATGACAGATGGAAAATTTAAATTGGTTAATAAATCATAAACAACTTAAAATTTTTCAACCTAATATCAAAAAAAAAAAACACTAACACTTAAATGAAACGTTAATGAACAAAGATCACCAAATGAAACTTGAGCCCCAACGTTCTTGATTGATGAAAATTTTTTGGACGATGCAATCTTCCGGTCCCAGTTTAGAAACCTTTCGGACTAAGTAAATCAAGGCATTCGATGACTCTGGAATGACAGAGCCATGAACATCTTAACCAGGTTATCTAAAAATTCAAACAACTAAATTAATAAAGTCGACTTTATTTCTTTTGCATGAATAACTCTGACACTATTTTTCTTGCAGGTTGAAGATAAGTTCTGTTTTAGATTTACTTTTTCATGTTATTAGGGTGTGCTAACTCTATTTTGAAGGGCGATATTCTAAATACGAGACAACAATGATATTAAAACAATACCACAACAACAAAAAAAAAACAAAAACAAAAACAAAACAACGACATCAAAACATAACAAAACCAAAACTTTTAGGATAGCCACAAAACCCAAAACAATAACAAAACGACATTGACAAAACAAAACAAAACAACGACATTAACAAAACAACAACAAAAATATATTGAAAAAACAAAACAAAACAAAGAAATTAACAAAACAACAATAAAACGACATTGACAAAATAAAACAAATAAGGAAACAAAATGATATTGACAAAATAAAACAAACAACGAAACAATACGACATTGATAAAGCGAAGCAAACAACAAAACAAAACGACATTGACAAAATAGAAAAAACAACGAAACAAAACGACATTGACAAAACAAAACAACAACGATAACAAAACCAAACCTTTAGGTTAGTACGTGACACTTATTACCCTTAGGATTAAACATTGACATTTAAATCCTTCATCTTGGATATTTCTTAGAGAACGAGTGTTAACGTTAATCATGAGTTTTTTTAGACAATCCGAATTGTCTAAGATGTAATTAACTATAGGAGCTTGCTCCTATAGGAGAATTAAAGAACTCAGAATAGGTATCACACCTACAATCTCTGGTTATTAGATTAACCATGTGGTCGTCCTTATACGGAGATATCCATAATAAGGCATTCTGGAATCTTCTCCGTAAGGACTACCACTGATATTTCCTTGTTCTACTGTTTTCTATTTTATCAGCTCTTATCTTTCTTCTTCAAGTTTCTTAACATCTAAGGATCCTTCACATGATCCAAAAGAATAAGATTACTTGAAGATTAGGGCAATATGATAGCTAAACAGAGTGGCGACTCCTCAACAACGACATCCAACATCCACAATGACACGAGAGAATTGACGGCACCGGCGGTGACGAGCCGAGTACCCGGAACGCCATCAAACACAATAAGTCTTAATTAAAAATCAAATGTAATAACAAAGATAAAAACTTATCTGAAAATCATCTCCACCAAACTCTTCAAGTTCCTTTGAAAACTTTTCTTTCCCTTACAATACTCCTTAGAAGTTGGCGCCCAACTCTAAGGGTTCTAAATCTCACTTCTAATCCTAATACAAACTATAATAAAGTAAAGTAAAGATGGTGAAGTGGAGATGTGTGTTCTAAAATAACTCTCTAACATAAACCACGCTCTTAAACATAAACCACACCCTCCAACATCAACCCTTTTTCTGATCTTCAAGTCCTCTTTTTATACTTTTACAAAAGGTGTTTTTGTATCTCTTCAAATTGTGTCCAGATTCAACATATCTTTCAAGAGATGCATCCATTCAAGAGAGATTTATTTTAAATTTGGCGCCAATAGGATGTTACCCATGTTCTTGCTAAGAGGTGCCTTAAAAACCTCTTTAAAATGACGCCTCAAATTAAATAAATCCTCTTTTATAATTCCCGCGCGCAAGCGCGGGGTTCCAACGCTTAGCCGCGAGCGCGTAAGCTCTAGATCTGGGCGCATAACCGCGGGGCTTTGGGGCGTAAGCCGGATTCTGGCGTTTAGCCACCACAGATCACTTTTTTAATTTTCTTCACTTTTGTTCCAAATTGGATCCTTTTCACTTCTTTCATCACAACCATCCATTTAATGATACCTGTAAGAAAAACACACAAAATACCTTCCATTAAAGTGCAATATCATAAAAAAAAGGTATAAAAATGTGTATAAAATACTATATATTTTAGGTGTATCAAAATCCCCCAAACTTGAAATATTACATGTCCTCAAGTGACACTTTAATCATATGAAAAATCATACAAGTAAATTATGTGATGAGTTTCATTAGGATTTTTTAAAATTTTGTTCTAGAAATGTAATAGTCCAATTTAGAAAAAAAATTTAGTGAATGAGACTAATTTAATGTTTAGAAATCTCTTAGGTAAAGGTTAATGAAGAATACTAGTTCCTATCTTA
Organism: Papilionanthe hookeriana x Papilionanthe teres; assembly: GCA_022702705.1. Classification (NCBI taxonomy): domain Eukaryota; kingdom Viridiplantae; phylum Streptophyta; class Magnoliopsida; order Asparagales; family Orchidaceae; genus Papilionanthe; species Papilionanthe hookeriana x Papilionanthe teres. Next base: position 96,376,579 of record CM040424.1, on the reverse strand, counting down.
TTCAGAAATACTTATAGATTCTTCAAAATATAGAGCTTAGGCATTTTATTTTCTTTACTTAAAAATCTTTATTAAAAATAATTTTATTAACTATATTATATGTATAAGCTTCTAGACTTTCTCAAATCTTTTACTCTAAAAAGATGAGGCATGGAACAAATTTTTTATTAGGCCCTTAAATCCTCAAGCTTCTCCTCCCTTTTCACATATACTTTTTCAGTTTTTTTTCTTCTCTTTTTCTTTTATTTTTCTTTTCTTTTTTATAAGGCAATAATTAATGTATCTGGATAGGCCTTTAATGATGTTGAATTCCACCCTTCCTTTCCTAAAGCATAAGGTAGATATATATCTTTAACTTAGAAATATAATAAATGTTTTAAAAATTATTTTCAATAAAAGAAATTTAAGTATTAAAAATAAAAGTTTAATCCTTCAATTTTTTTTAAAAATACAACTTTTCTTACTAAAAATAGTTACAGAATATTCATCATTTATTTGTCATCCTTACTATAAATTTTAACTAAATTCTCTTACTCATTTCTATATTCAAAATTTTATTTCCCTAATATAACTTCATACACATAATTATTTTTCAATCAAACTTAAAATTTTAGTACATTTGAGAACAAAGAAAATTTAAAGTTTTTGAAAATTGTTCTTCCCTCCCCACAAACTTTAAAATTTTCATTATGATAAAACATTTAAGCATAGTAACAAAATACATGTGTAGGAATAAAAAAAAAAAACTATAAGTATTAAACTTGCAGGAATTTTTATATCCTAAATATGTAGGTATTAAAACATGAATGAAAATGACTTGATCCAAAATTTTAAAAATTTTAAATTTTATAAAAGAAATTCAAAAGACTACTAAAGTTGTGGAGGACATAAAAAAATATTCATACACTTAACCAGAAATCTAAAACTAAGACATATATATGGTAGTAAATTGAAAAGTTAAGTATGAAATTTAATTAGCGGATTTTAATAACATTTTAAAACCTTCCTAAATAGTTTCTGGAATTAGTTCTAAACTAACAAACAAATTACTAACACATTTACTACCACAAACATTCAAATCACATATCACAAACATATAACATCTACAACTAAAATAAACACAAACTAAAGTGACATAAAGTAGTCCTCTTTAACATCCACAAATAATAATAAACCACACAACAAAAATAAAAAGTCCACACAAACATCACATAACTAAGTATATCATCACTTTATAATCTTCTTATCTCCAGAATTACACTTCTTTTGATTAAAAATGATTCAACACAAGTTTTACACAAACACAAACTTTTACTTAATTAAACAAATACAAATTACAAGTACAAATTATAAGTCTTTAATCCAAGATATTTGGATAAGATATCATCTTGTCTACTCACAATAAATCACTTAAACTAAATACTAGATACAAACTTAAAACATAAACACTTATATCAAACAACATACATAAACATTAAACACCAATACTTAACAATATTAATTAAACACAAAGCACAAATAACTAACACTTAACACACTATAGAACTTAATTCCGGTCTTCATTAGGTGGAACATATCTAGTATCTCCATTAGTTCCATCTGAACCATTAGGTATATAGATTTGATAGAACAGACGATGATGAAGACATCTGACATAATTCTCTTCAATCCATTTATTTGTCAAAGACATCACCTTGTCCCCTTCTTCAATATAACTTGTATGACTAAATTGCATCTTCAATTTTCATCCAATATGTGCTAAATGTGCATTAGTTTCATTTACCTTTGCTTCAATTGATGCAACATCAGCCTCGATCTTTGCAATCTTCTCTTATATTCCTTGAATACTAACGACCAGAAATCCATTATATAACTCTTGCGCACTCTCACTAATGAACTTTATCTTGTTTTCCTCCTTCATCTTCATTTCACTCTCCCAAGAAGACATTTTCAACACTTAAACTCTTCTGTAAGGCTCTTAGGATAGAAATTTTGGAATGGGATGGATTTCCATTAATATAGTCCCTATTTATAGACTTTAGATGGCCTAAAACCGTCCTCCCACATTCACAAACCTTCCATAAATGTGTCATGCAACTTCTCCATGATAATGGGTCCTAGTACCTCATTTTTCACATTTTTCGTAACTCCGGTGGCTAAGCGCCCCTAAGCCCCAACTGCTGGCGCTTAGCCGCCAATGCCTATTTTAGCATAGGTATGTTAAACGTCTGAATTCTCTTTTTAACTAATCTAAATTATCAATTAAGGTCTTATTAATCTCCACTAAAATAATATAAGCAGAATACCACCATAAAATTCTTACTCTGAACCAAATAAAACACACAAAACACACTTAAAACAATGCAGACTAATAACTATGGGTTGCCTCCCACAAAGCGCTTGGTTTAATGTCATTAGCCCGACATACCCAATACTTAATTTGGATGACCCAATATTAGATTTTCATCAAGATTGAGTTGATCTACTAAGAAATAAGATTTCAGTTTATGACCATTTACTTTAAATATTTTCTCAGTTTTAGGATTTTTAATTTCCACAGCTCCATAGGGATAAACGTTTGTTACAATAAATGGGCCCATCCACCTGAACTTAAATTTTCCAGCAAATAATCTTTGGCATTATATAGCAAAACTTGTTATCTTTGCTCAATACTTTTATTCAGAATCTTACGATCATGCCATATCTTCTTCTAATCTCCAAATGTCAAATATTTCTACTTCCAACATATAATTGAGGGGCATCTCATTTCTTGTAGAAATTTTACCTACACGCTGACATCAATCACAATTTTTAATATAAGCATTAACATCCTTAAAAATTGTAGGCCAATAAAATCAAGATTATAGAATTTTATATGCAGTTTTATCAACATCAAAATGTCCCTCAAAATCACAATCATGACATTTTTAAGTAATTTTCATAAGATTCTTATAATGGTACACATCTTCTAATAAAAAAATCATTTCTTTATTTATATAAAAATGTGTCATCCCAAAAATAAGTCTTAGCTTCAGATAAAAATTTCTTCCTCTGTTGGTATGTCAAACCATAAGGTAACATGTCGCTAATAATAAAGTTTACAAAATTAACATACCATGGAACACGCCACTTATTAATAGTGAATAATTTTTTTATCAGGAAAATGTTCATTAATTTCATTATCAGAAGAGAGAGATTATTCATTTTCATGCCTAGACAGATGATCAACAATTTGACTATCAGCACCCTTCATATCTACTATCTCAAAGTTAAATTTTTGAAAAAGAACAATCCATCTTGTCAGTCTTGGTTTTGCATCATTCTTTTTCATTAAATATTTAATAGTAGAATGGTCAGTATGCACCGCACATTTAGTTCCAATTAAATATGATCTGAATTTATCAAAAGCAAATACTATAGCTAATAACTCTTTTTCAGTTGTGGTATAATTAATTTGGGTTTCATTAAGAGTTGTACTAACATAGTAGATTACTTTGAAAAATTTTATCATATTTTTTTCCTAAAACAGCTCCAATAGAATAATCACTTGCATCACCCATTAATTCAAAAGGTTTTTCCTAATCTGGTGAAACAATAACTGGTGCAGTGATTAATTTTTCTTTTAATAATTCAAAAGCTTTTAGCAATCTTCATTAACATTAAAAATGACATTTTTTTCTAGTAATTGGCATAGAGGCTTAGCAATTTTTGAAAAGTCTTTAATATAATGCATGTAGAATCCAGCATGTCCCAAAAAACTGCTAATTTCCCTCACATTTGTTGGGCAAGGTAAATTAGCAATCACTTGACTTTTTGTAGGGTCTACTTTCATACCTTTTTCTGAAATTTTATGATCCAAAACAATTCCTCCTGCTACCATAAATTGACATTTTCACAAGTAAGAACAAAATTTGTTTCTTCACAGCGTTTAAGAACTTTAGATAGGTGTTCTAAACATGATTCAAATGAAGTTTCAAACACTGAAAAATCATCCATAAACACTTCAATTCCTTTTTCAATTATATCACAAAAAATTGTCATCATACATCTTTGAAATGTAACAGGGGCATTACATAAACCAAAGGGCATTCTTCTAAAAGCAAAAGTACCATAAGGACTGATTAACGTTGTTTTCACTTGATCCTCAGGAGAAATTTGTATTTAGAGATACCCAGTATATCCATCCAGAAAACAAAAGTATTTATGCCTAGCTAGTCTATCCAACATCTGATCCAGAAAGGCTAGTGGAAAATGATCTTTCCTGGTGGCAAAATTTAATTTTTTATAATCAATGCATATTCACCATCCTATAACTTGTCTTGTTGGTATAAGTTCATTCTTTTCATTAACAGTTATAGTTACTCCTCCTTTCTTAGGAACACAGTGAATAGGACTGACCCATGCACTATCTGAAATAGGGTAGATAATTCCAACATCAAACAACTTTAAAATTTCTTTCTTAACAACTTCTTTCTTAATAGAATTTAATCTTCTTTGAGGATCAACCCTGGGATTGCAGATTACTTTAATATCAGCTATAGTTCATCCAAAGGCTTTCTTATATTTCTTTAAAGTTTCAAGCAAACTCTCTTCTTCTTCTGTAGTTAATTTTGAGGAAATTATAACAAAAAAAAGTTGAGGAATCACTTAAGAAAACATATTTTAAATGTTTGGGAAGTACCTTTAATTCAAGTTCAGGAGGTTTTTCAATTGATGGACTGAAAGATTCATCTTTATTTGTCATGTCCAAAACTTCAAAACTTTCTTGAATATAATTTAAGTCTTCCTCAATAAAATTGTCAGAATATTGTGCTTCCTCTTCTTGTTTGTGTTCCAACTTTTTACTTTCATATTTCTCTTCATATGTTGCTTTGAAATGACATTCACTCAGATATCTCATTACATCCATCCTGAAACATTCATCATCTTCATCTTTTGAAGGATATTTCATTACATTGAAATATTGAATGTCACAGTTTGATCATTAATGATCCCTAAATATATGTGCACCAGAAAACTTGGTCCCGCACTGATATATATATGTGCTGATGATTTAGATATGAAAATTATGATTTTATAATATGGGCTACTACGCAAGTATACGTATCGTTTATCAAGTAATATAGGACTTTCTGATTAAGTCCCGAGATATCGAACCCACAGGGGAAATATGAAAATCTTTAAAGAAATCAGAAAATTATCTTTTTACGTTTTTTAATGGCTTTTGAAAGTATGTCTTGATTTTGAAAAGTTTTGAAAGTTGATTTATCTTTTGAAATTTTAATAATAAAATGTTAAGCAAGAAGTTAAAATTATAATAACTAATAACACTGTATGCAAAACACTATTAACTAGAATATCTTTTTCTTTCCTTTTATGAAGTAGTAATAATTATTAAAGTATTGTTGTGGAAGTATTTAAATTTGTTGTGACGAGATAAAGCAAATGTGTCTTTACCCTTACTTGGTTCTATAAAGAACATAGGTTAATTTGAAATTTTTATCATTTTGAACATGGTTAGGCAGGGAAGATACCAGTCTCTCACTCTAGAGTTCCCTCGATTCCCACCAACTGGGGGCTAACTTCTCATAACAAAACTCAAAACATCAAACCAAATTAGGGGTTTTAGCCTGTCACTATAAAATCCTCTAATTTTACTCCCTTCCATAAAAACATCTTCTAATATTACATTCAATTATATGGACTACAATTATCACCCATATAATTGCATGTGATTCTTACTAACTTTTATGAGACAATACCGCATTGGATCTTACATAATCTCAAGAAATTCTACAACTTAACAGGCCAAATTAAGAAGTAAATAAAGTTTTCAAAATCAATCTTCACAACTTCTTCCAACTTTATACACTTATACTTTCCACAATAATTCTCTATAAACTAATTACTTCTCCATTTAAGAAAGAAAAGATAAAGTAAACTACTCAGAATGCATTGAGAAAATACAAAAACACAATGATTTGAAATTAAAAATCATAAGAAAAACAACAAACAAAAATAAGTATTAATTAAAAAACTAAATGTAAGAACAAAAGTAAACATTTATCTGAAAATTCTCTCCACAAGACTCAGGAAGTTCCTCTGAAACTTTAACTCTTCACTAAACTACTCCTCAGAGCGGATCTCTTAACTCCGATGACTTAGAATAAAATTCAGACTTCAATAGAAACTAAACTAAAAGAAATAAAAGAAGTGGGAAGAAGAAGACTTCACTCCGACCCTTTTCTCCTTTCTACTCTCTAATCCTACTCTTAATAAAAACTCTCACAAAATAAAAGTAAAATACTATAAAAACTCTCTTCAAAATGCAAGTGGAAGAGCACTTAGTCAATCCTAAGACTCTCTTTAAAAAATAAGCCAAAAGGTGCCTTGGTGTCTCTTCAAATTTGTCCAGATTCAATGTATCCACCAAAGAATGCACCCCTTCATTTAAACTTGCCGCCCAAAGGAAGTTATGGAAGTAACCACCAAGAGTTGCATTCCATCCCCTTTGAAATTGGTGCCAAATTCCTTTAGATTTTGATTTTTAATCGTGGCGGCTAAGCGTCAGCCAATGCGCTATAGCGCCGATGCCCAAATTTTTGTTTTTCATTTTTTTTGCTCCAAATTTGATCCAATTTTGCTCCTTTCATCATGACCATCCATTTTCATCATACATGCAAGAAAAATACAAAATACCTTCCATTAAAGTGCAATATCATTAAAAATAGGTATAAAAATGTGCATAAAAATACTATATATTTTAGGTGTATCAAAATCCACCAAATTTAAAATGTTACTTGTCCTCAAATGACAGTTAATCTCATAGAACATTTTAGCATGCAAATTATGTAATGAGTTTCTTAGGAAGATAACAAAATTTTGTTCTAGAAATGGAATAGTCCAATTTAGAAAAAATTTCAGTAATTAAAACCAACTTAAAGTTTAGAAAGTTCTTAAGGAAAATGACAAATATAAGTTTCTATTTAATTCAGAAATATTTGTAGATTCTTCAAAATATAGGACTCAAACACTTATTTTTCTCACTTAAAAATCTTTATTTGAAAATAATTTTACTTACTATATTATAACCTTAAGCTTTAGATTTTCTCTGAACTTATATCTTAAACTTTAGGTATGAAACCAGTTTTTTATTAGGCCCTTAAATCCTCAAGCTTCTCCTCCCTTTTCATATACTATTTTTCACTTTTTCTTTTCTTTTACTTTTTCTCTTTTTTTTATAAGGCAAGGATTACTATATCTGGATAGGCCTTTAATGATTTTGAATTCCACCCTTCCATTTAAAATAAAGGTCAGATGTACATCTTTCATTTAAAATCATAATAATAATATTTGAAAATTACTCTTCAATAAAAGAAATTTAAGCTTTGAAGAATAAAAGTCAAATCTTCTATTATCCAAAAATACAAAACTTCTTACTAAAGATAGTTTAACTTTATTTAACACCTCTTCATTAAGAAAATTTTAACTTTAAGTTTTTCATGATTACTATAAATTTTAATTAAATTCTTTTATTCATTTCTATATTCAAAATTTTTGTTCCCCTAATATAACTTCATGTACATAATTGTTCTCAATAAAAAAATAAGATTTATTTTAAGAATTCTTGAGAATCAAATAAAAATTTAGGTTTTTGAAAATCTTTGTTTTTAAAATCCCCCCCAAAACATTAATTTTTAGTTAAGATAAAACATTTAAGCATAAGAAATGATACATGGGTGAGAAATAAAAACTGACATATCATGTTTGCAGGAATTTTTAATATCCTAATATGCAAGTATAACAATTAAATAACAGGAGTAAAATTAAATCAAATTTAGTTTTTCAAAACAATTTTTATACAAAGAAATGTAAAAATTTCAAAAAGACTTCTATAGTAGTGGAGGTTTTTAAAGCAAATACACACCAACTAAAATAACACGCTGATACAGATGACAGATGATAGTGGAATTTGAAAAATTTTAAACATGTAATTTCCTAAGTAAAATTTCCCAATAGTGGTTTATAATCTCATAACAGTTTTTGAATTAAAGTACACACTACTAAAAACTTTGACATAACATACACATAAAACATTTACTATTACACACACTACCACAAAGCAACATATAAAACATCAATACAACAACAACAATACATTTGAATATGCATAATAGAAAAATAATACAAACTACAGTCTGCATACTATCAAGGTTCACATCACAACACAATGATCAAACTAAATACTAAACAAAACACACATCAGTACATTAACAACAACACCAAAACAAAAACAAATAACACAAATCTACTCATCATCCTCATCATCATCATCATCCTGCTCGTTCCAATCCCTTGATGGCACATAAGGTATGTAGAATGGATGAGGGGGCATCTCGAACACTCGATCACCTCTAATCGATCCTATCCAAATATTGCTGATAACTCTCCTCATACTCATCATGTTTCACAATATATCTTTCCACATTATCCACTTGACCATCAATATCTCTAACATGCTCACGAGTAAAACTCACTTTCTTCAAAATCTTTCTTAAAAAACTAGTCTGTGAATCTGTAGATGATGAAGCACGTGAAGTAGTAGCACGAGAAGTAGATGCGACGAAGCGAAGCGATAGAAGCCTACCAAATCCTCCTCTCCGACCAAACTACGAATGTACGGTGTAAGCACCAACGTTGACACTAGTAATTGGTCTCAATGGCTGAAGTACCTCTTCCCAGGTTTCAACTTCACTCCAGATCATTCACATAATGAATGAATCAAGGAAGAAAATCCCATACCTGCAGTAGTGGTTGGTCTAGCACAGTTTAAAACATAATCATAAATTATACCTCCAATGTCAATAGGCTTCCCTTGCTGAATGCAATGGTTCAACACAGCTCTTTCTCTCGTTACTTCACTAGTATGACTCAAAGGTAACAATTTAGAAGAGATAAAATAATGCCACGCCTTAGAAGTTGCATTCAATTTGGAAGCAGGAAAGTTCACTCTTCTATCATTTGTTATTTTCCATAATCCTCTTCCATCAGTCAGAAATTCCATGATCTCATCTAATTCCCCTTCCATAGAATGATAGTTAGAATAAAAACAGAACATGTCAGGAGGTAGTCCATAAAAAGTGTTGATTGCCCCAGAAGAAAAGTTGACCTCATGCCTCCTAACCATCACTTGATTCTCTTTTGCGACGAGCAAATTTGCATAAAATTCTCCGACCACGAAACAACGACAACGACGAGAGAAGCAACGAGTATTCTCTCAGTTCCTTCTAGCAATCATATCTTCAATTACTTCTCCTAGTTACTATATACACACTCAGGAATCAACTTACGTGACTGCAGTGCATCGACGTATCGTTCCTCAACCCTCGTACTAACAAATTTGTCAGAATTAAATCTTGCCTTTTCTAGTGCACTATTTGACTTTGGAGCCATCTCTAAAAATTCACGAAAAATTCACCATAAATTTCAAAATCAAACTAAACTTGCTAAATTATCTTCCAAAAGATATTTTCACTAAATCCAAGCAATTTCTCAAGTTTTTCCTCAAATTTTCACAATGAATAGTGATTTTAATATTTTTCCAAAATGTACTCAAAATACATGGTGAAAATCAAAAAAATTTTACTTAGGAGTAGTGCTCTTACCTCAAGGAATCAAAATCTAACAGTTTTTGTTGAGATCGACTCTTAAATGATCCACAATATGATGCCCTAGGCTCCTCTTTCACGATAAACCAAAGGTTGAAGACGATGGGGTGGTTTAAAAATGGCAATTTTTGGGTTTTTAACTGCTGAGAACCAATTTTCATGAACTGGCGCCTAAGCGCGAACCCCTCGGAGCTTAGCCGCAAAATCTGATGCTTTAGCACAGGCACTCTGGCGCTTAGCCGCCAATACCCAGATTTTCACAATTAAGGTATATGCACTAAATCACTTTGTTAATCACCCTTAATTACTCCAAAATAATTATTTCTCCCCACATAAATCTTCCAATATTCCAAATCAAAATTTAATATCCATTGATTCCACACAAATTTCACACAAACACAAACTTATATTAAAACAAACATAACACTTAATACAATTCTAGAATTTTTATCCACACATAAAGGATGAAATGCTCTAAATACAAGAGACTTTAATCTCAAACTGATAAGTATACATCTCTAGGATATAACCATCAAATCATCAGGCTTAGTTAATACTTAAATATAAACACTAAACACACCAAACATAACACACATGAACACTAAACATAACACATAAGAACACTAAACAAATAAGAACAAAGAACTATTAACTCCATTCTCCATTAGGCATATTATATCACAAACCATTATGATTCTCATTTGACCCTTCTGGAATATAAATCTGATAAAGCGGGTGATAATTGTTCATCCTTAAATCATCTTCTTCAATCCATTTGTTTTTCAGAAACATCGCCTTATCCGCTTCTTCCACGTACCTTGAATGACTGAATTGCATCTTGAGTTGCCATCCCATGTGCTCCAAATGTAGGTTACTTTCATGGATTTTTGCTTCCATTGAAGTCATTCAGGCTTTAATTTTTGCAATTATTTCAGCAATCCCATGAATACTAACATCGAGATATCCATTGAATAACTCTTTAGCACTGTCACTAACGAACTTACTCGTGTCAGAATCTTTCTTCTTCTTAATCTCATTCTCTCAGGAAGACATGATGCACTCAAAAGTCTCTTCTTAAGACTCAGAAATGAAAATAGGACTTGGGCAAGTGTTTCTCTTAAATCAGGTCCTTTTTCTAGACTTGGGAAGTGCTAAAACTGCCTCAAGACATTTTAAAACTCCAAAATAACTTTCAAAACCACTCCCCCATGATCTAGGCTTCTAGAACCTCATTTTTAACGTTTTTTATAATTGCGGCGCCTAAGCGCCAACCAGTCGGCGCTTAGCCGCCAGTGCTCAATTTAGCACAGGTCTGCTAAGTGTTCAAATTTTCATTATGACTTCTCTAAATCATCAATTAAGGTCAAATAAACTCTACTATAGTTTAAAAACTCCAAATTACTACCACTAAAAACATAAAAACAAACCAAACAAAGCAAACAAAGCACACAAAACAAACATTAAGCAAAGCACACCGATAATTATGGGTTGCCTCCCATAAAGTGCTTGGTTTAACGTCTTCAGCCTGACATACCCAGACCTCATTCTGAGTGACCTAACATCAAATTATTATCAGATTTAGATTTATTGACTGAAAAATATGGTTTAAGTCTATGTCCGACTTTAAATATTTTTCCAGTTTTAGGATCTTGAATATCTACAGCTCCATAAGAATAAACTTTTATCACAATAAATGGACCCATCCACCTGGACTTAAGTTTTCCAGAAAATATTCTCAATCTAGCATTATACAGTAAAACGTTTTGTCCTGGTACAAGATTTTTAGTAAGAATCTTCCAATCATGCCATAACTTCATCTTTTCCTTATAAATCTTAACATTTTCATAAGATTCATTCATTATTTCTTCAAGCTCATTCAATTGCAATAATCTCTTTTCAGCGGCATCTTTCAAATTATAATTGAACTCTTTAATAGCCCAATATGCTTTATGCTCAAGTTCAAAAGGTAAATGACAAGCTTTTCCAAAAATCAGCCTATAAGGGGACATTCCTATAGGTGTTCTGTAATTAGTCCTATAGGCCCACAAAGCATAATCCAATTTGATTGACCAATACTTTCTATTTGGATTAACAATTTTTTCTAATATTCTTTTAATTTCACGATTGGATAATTCAACCAAATCACTTGTCTGCGGATGATAAGCAGTAGCAATGCGATGATTAATATGATATTTCTTTGCTAACTTCCCAATAATCGCATTTCTAAAATGACTTCCCCATCGATTATGATTACTCTTGGTATTCCAAATCGTAAAATATATTCTTTTCTAAAAACTTTGCAACACTTTGAGCATCACATTGAAGTAAATCAATAGCTTCAATCCATTTGGAAACACGATCTCTGCTATCAAAATATAAACATTTCCGAAAGATGGTGTAAATGGTCCCATAAAATCTAGTCCCCAAACATCAAATATTTCAACTTCCAACATATAATTAAGGGGCATCTCATTTCTTCTAGAAATATTGCCTACACTGACGACATCTATCACAATTTTTAATATAAACATTCACATCCTTAAAAATTGTAGGCCAATAAAATTCTGATTATAATATTCTATATGCAGTTTTATCACTTCCAAAATGTCTCCCATAATCAGAATCACGACATTTTTGAATAATTTCATAAGTCTCTTCCAAAGGTACACATCTTAGAATTATAAGATCCTTTCCTTGTTTATATAAAAATGGGTCATCCTAAAAATATGTCTTATCATCAGACAAAAATTTCTTCTTTTCTTGGTATGTCAAACCATAGGGTATAATATTACTAACAATAAAGTTTATTATGTCTGCATACCACGAAACACGCCCTTCTTTAACAGTGAATAATTTTTCATCAGGAAAATGTTCATTAATTTCTTCAATATCACAGAGAGATTTTTCAATTTCAAGCTTCGACAAATTATCAGCAATTTGATTATCAGAACCCTTCCTATCTACTATCTCAAAATCAAATTCTTGCAAAAGAAAAATCGATCTTATCAGTCTCGGTTTTTTTTTCTTCAATAAGTATTTAATAGCAGAATGATTAGTATGCACCACAAATTTAGTTCCAATTAAATATGATCAAAATTTATCAAAGGCAAATACTATAGCTAATAACTCTTTCTCAGTAGTGGTATAATTAATTTGAGCTTCATTAAGAGTTTTACTGGCATAATAAATTACTTTGAAAATTTTATCATATTTCTGACCTAAAACAGCACCAATAGCATAATAACTAGCATCACACATTAATTCAAAAGGTTTTTCCTAATTTGGTGATATTTTTACAGGTGCAATGATTAATTTTTCTTTTAATGTTTCAAAGGCTTTACGGTAGTCAACATCAAAATTAAAAATTGCATCCTTTTCCAGTAAACGACATAAAGGTTTTGTAATCTTTGAAAAGTCTTTGATGTAACGCCTGTAGAATCCAGCAATTACTAAAAAACTTCTAATTCCCCTTACATTGGTTAGGTAAGTTAAATTAGATATAACTTGAATTTTTGCAGGATCTACCTCCAAACCTTTTTCTAAAATCTGATGTCCCAAAATAATTCCTCCTGCTACCATAAATTGACATTTTTCCCAATTAAGGATCAAATTAGTTTCTTCACAGCGTTTTAGAACTTTAGATAGATGTTCTAAACATAATTCAAACGAAATTCCAAACACTGAAAAGTCACTCATAAAAACTTCAATCCATTTTTTAATCAAATCACAAAAAATAGCCATCATACATCTCTGAAATGTAGCAGGGGCATTACATAAACCAAAGGGCATTCTTCTAAAAGCAAACGTACCATAAGGACTGGTAAACGTAGTTTTCTCTTGATCCTCAGGAGCAATTTGAATTTGGTGGTAACCAGTATATCCATCCAGAAAACAAAATTATTTATGCCCAGCCAGTCTATCCAACATTTGATCTAAAAAATGGAGTGGAAAATGATCTTTCCTTGTAGCAAGGTTTAATTTTTTATAATCAATGCATATTTGCCACCCTTTAACTTGTCTTGTTGGTATCATTTCATTCTTTTCATAAACAGTCACAGTTACTCCTTCTTTCTTAGGAACACAGTGAATAGGACTAACTCATGCACTATCTGAAATAGGGTAGATAATTCCAGCATCCAACCATTTTAAAATTTCTTTCTTAACAACATCTTTCATGATAGGATTTAATCTCCTTTGGGGATCGGCCCGCGGTTTGCAATTATCTTCCATAAGAATTACGTGCATACAAATTGAAGGAGTCGATTCCTTTAACATCGGCAATTGTCCATCCAAAGGCTTTCTTGTGCTTCTTGAAAATTTCAAGCAAACTCTCTTCTTCTTTTTCGAGTTAATTGAGAGGAAATTATAACGAGCAAGGTTGAGGATTCACCTAGAAAAACATACTTCAAATGATCAGAAGCATTTTTAGCTCGAGTTCATGAGGTTTTTCAATTGATGGACCATAAGATTCATCTTTCTCGATCATATCCAACAATCCAAAACTTTCATGAACATACTTTAAATCTTCCTCTTGAAAATCTTCAGAATCAAATAACTCCTCTTCTTGCTTATATTCCCATTCTTCTCTTTCAGCTTTCTCTTCATAAGTTAATTTGAAATGACATTCACTTAAATATTCAATAACATCCATCCTATAATACTCATCTTCTTTACCTCTAGCAGGATGTTTCATCGATTTTGAAATATTAAATGTAACAGTTTGATCATTAACCCTCAACATTAATTCCCCTTTTTGCACATCTATCATGGCTCTGCCTGTAGCTAGAAAAGGTCTCCCCAAAATTATGGGTATCTCTTTATCTTCCTCCATATCTAGCACAATGAAATCCACAGGAAAAATAAATTGATCCACTTTTACCAAAACATCTTCTATAACTCCTTTAGGATATGTGATCGAACGATACCGCTAATTCTTGAGTTACGGTAGTTGGGGTTATTTCTCCTAGTCCCTGTCTTTTGAATATTGATAGAGGCATAAGGTTAATGCTTGCACCTAAATCACATAAAGCTTTTCCACAGAATCTTTCTCCGATTGCACATGGAATTGTGAAACTACTAGGATATTTAAGTTTTTCAGGAAGCTTTTTTTGAATTATCGCACTGCACTCCTCACTAAGTGCAACAGTCTCATTTTCTTCAAACTTCCTATTTTTATTAAGAATATTTTTCATAAATTTCGCATAGCTTGGCATTTGTTCTAGAGCTTCAGCAAATGGAATATTAATGGTAAGCTTCTTTAATATCTCCAAGAATTTTGAAAATTGCTTATACAACTTTTGTTGACGAAGTCTCTGAAGAAATGGAGGTGGTGGTTTTTCTAAATCAACCTTAGGTGGAGAAATAGGTCTTTCAAAACCTTTTGGAGCGTCCTCTTTAGGTCTTTCAATCTCTTCTTTCTCAGCTTCAGTTTCTTTTTGAACTCTACCTTCCAATTCTTTTTCACTTCTCAATTGAATTGCTTTTACTTGTTCTTTATTCTTTTCTCTTGGATTCACTTCAGTATTACTTGGAAGCATTCCTTGGGATCTATTACTTAAGGCATTTGCAATTTGTCCCAATTGATTTTCAATATTTCTGATGGTTGCTCCTTGAATTTGTAATTGATTTCCCATATGTGATACTACTCCTTTAATTGTAAAGCATTGTTATAATTAGAAGGATAAGTTAATCTATTATTATTATTACCTTAGTTGTTCCAATTCCCCAATGGGTTTACTTGGTGTTTCCCACTTGTTGATTAACACCACTCGATTATTGTTATTCAGGTTAAAATTTGGATGATTCTTCCGACACGAGTTATAATAATTGGAATATGGGTTGTTAGGTTTTATTATAACATTCATAGTTTACGGTGAAGAATAAGAATCAACCATTTGGCTCTAATGAATTTTCTTCGATCATGAGATTTGGTGAGAAAAATTCATCCCAAATTGGTACATCTTCCTTGATACAGCAGCAACTTGATTTGCTAACATTGTAAAAGCATCATTTTCATAAACACTGGCTACCTTTTTAGGATTTAACCATTCAGAAGGCTATTGAAAATTATTAGTAGCCATTTCTTCAATTAAAGCATAAGCATCAGAAAATGATTTAGACATTAATGATCCACCAACAGCACCATCGATGATTGATCTAAGAGATCCAACTAATCCATTATAAAAAGTTTGAATTATTAACCAATCTGGTATCGCATGATGTGGACATTTTCTGAGGAGATCTTTAAATCTTTCCCATGCTTCATATATTGATTCCCCTTCAAACTGACAAAAAGATGTTATATCATTTCTCAACTTAGCAGTCTTAGATGGTGGAAAATATTTAGCAAGGAATTTTGTGACAGTTCACCCCAAATTCTTATTGATCCAAATGGTAACAAATGTAACCATATTTTAGTTTTATCCCTTAGTGAGAAGGAAAAAGTCTAAGTCTAATAGCATCATCCGAAACACCATCATATTTAAAAGTAGTACACAACTCTAGAAAATTAACAAGATGCAAATTAGGATATTCAGTTGTTGCTCCCCCAAAATGATTATTAGACACCATTTGGATAATAGCAGGTTTAAGCTCGAAAAGAATTAGCGATTACGACGAGGTTTTGAATACTACCACAAAGTTCATCTACTTGTAGGGTTAACATAATCTCTTAAAGGTCTTAATTCTTGATGGATGCCAACATTTTGATTTTGATGATTTGCCATTTCTTGAATATTTTTATCTTTTTCTGTATTTTTAATTTTTTTGATTTTTCTGATAGTTCTTTCTAATTTAGAATCGTAAGGCACAAGTCCCTCAGAACCTGAACTACGCATACAACAATAAAACAAAACAAAACACAACACACTAACAAAAACAAAGAAAAGTAAAAATTTAAAATTTCTTAATTCTCTTTAAAATGCAATTTAATTATTTTTCCCCGGTAACGGCGCCAAAAACTTAACTCCGCCGGATAAAGTTATGTGCGCCAAAAAACTTGGTCCCGCACCGATATATATATATATATATATATATATATATATATATATATATATATATATATATATATATATATATATATATATATATATATATATATGTGTGTGCTTGATGATTTAAATATGAAAATTATGATTTTATAATATGGGATACTACGCAAGTATACTTATCATTTATCAAGTAATATAAGACTTTCGATTAAGCACCGAGATATCGAACCCATAGGAAAAATATGAAAATCTTTAAAGGAATCAAAAAATTATCTTTTTACTTTTTTTTAATGGTTTTTGAAGTATGTCTTGATTTTGAAAAGTTTTGAAAGTTGATTTGTCTTTTGAAAATTCCTTAATAAAATGTTAAGCAAGAAATTAAAATTATAATAACTAATAACACTGTATGTAAAACACTATTAACTAGAATATCTTTTTCTTTCCTTTTATGAAGTAGTAATAATTATTAAAGTATTGTTGTGGAAGTATTTAAATTTGTTGTGACGAGATAGAAGCAAATGTGTTCTTTACCCTTACTTGGTTCTATAAAGAACATAGGTTAATTTGAAATTTTTATCATTTTGAACATGGTTAGGCGGGGAAGATACCGGTCTCTCACTCTAGAGTTCCCTCGATTCCCACTTAGCTGGGGCTAACTTCTCATAACAAAACTCGAAACTTGAAACCAAATTAGGGGGTTTTAGCTTGTCACTCTAAAATCCTCTAATTTTACTCCATTCCATAAAAATATCTTCTAATATTACATTCAATTATATGGACTACAATTCTCACCCATATAATTGCATGTGATTCTTACTAACTTTTATGAGACAATATCGCATTGGATCTTTCATAATCTCAAGAAATTCTACAACTTAACAGGCCAAATTAAGAAGTAAACAAAGTTTTCAGAATAAATCTTCATAACTTCTTCCAACTTTAAACACTTATACTTTCCACAACAATTCTCTATAAACTAATTACTTCTTCATTTAAGAAAGAAAAAGATAAAGTAAACTACTCAGAATGCATTGAGAAAATACAAAAACACATTGATTTGAAATTAAAAACCATAAGAAAAACAACAAATAAAAACAAGTATTAATTAAAAGACAAAATGTAAGAACAAAAGTAAACACTTATCTGAAAATTCTCTCCACAAGACTCAGGAAGTTCCTCTGAAACTTTAACTCTTCACTAAACTATTCCTCAGAGCGGATCTCCCAACTCCGATGACTCAGAATAAACTTCAGACTTCAATAGAAACTAAAATAAAAGAAAGAAAAGAAGTGGGAAGAAGAAGACTTCACTCCGACCCTTTTCTCCTTTCTACTCTCTACTCCTACTCTTAATAAAAACTCTCACAAAATAAAAGTAAAATACTTTAAAAACTCTCTTCAAAATGCAAGTGGAAGAGCACTTAGTCATTCCTAAGACTCTCTTTAAAAATTAAGTTGAAAGGTGCCTTGGTGTCTCTTCAAATGTGTCCAGATTCAATGTATCCACCAAAGAATGCACCCCTACATTCAAACTTGCCGCCAAAAGAAGTTATGGAAGTTACCACCAAGAGTTGCATTCCATCCCCTTTGAAATTGGCGTCAAATTCCTTTAGATTTTGATTTTTAACTGTGGCGGCTAAGCGCCGGCCCAGCGGTGCTTAGCCGCCAGTGCCCAAATTTTCATTTTCATTTTTTTTGCTCCAAATTTGATCCAATTTTGCTCCTTTCATCATGACCCTCCATTTTCATCATACCTGCAAGAAAAACACAAAATACCTTCCATTAAAGTGCAATATCATTAAGAATATGTATAAAAATGTGCATAAAAATACTATATATTTTAGGTGTATCAATTAACACGCATAGTTAATTCCCCTTTCTGCACATCTATCATTGCTCTTGCTGTGGCTAGGAAAGGTCTCCCCAAAATAGTTGGTATCTCTTTATCTTTTTCCATATCAAGCACAATGAAATCAACATGAAGGATAAATTGATCCACTTTTACTAAAACATCTTCTATAACTCATTTAAGATATGTTATCGAACGATCTGCTAACTACAGAGTTATAGTAGTAGGAGTTATTTCTCCTAATCTCAATCTTTTAAATATAGATAATGACATAAGTTTAATGCTTGCACCTAAATCACATAAAGTGTTCCCATAAAAATTTTCTCCAATTGCTCATGGAATTGTGAAGCTACCATGATCTTTAAGCTTTTCAGGAATTTTCTTCTGAATTATTGCACTGCATTCTTCACTAAGTGCAACAGCCTCATTATCTTCAAAATTCCTTTTTCTGTTGAGAATATCCTTCATAAACTTCACATAGCTTGACATTTGTTCTAAGGCTTCAGTAAATGAAATATTAATTGTAAGTTTCTTAAAAATCTCCAAAAATTTTGAAAATTGCTTATCCAACTTTTGTTGTCGAAGTCTCTGAGGAAATGGTGGTGGTGGCTTTTCTAAATCAATTTTAGGTGAAGAAATAGGTCTTTCCAAAACTTTCTAAGCATTTTCTTTTAGTTCTTCAATCTCTTCTTTCTCTACTTCAATCTCTTTTTGAACTCTACCTTCCAACTCTCTTCCACTTCTCAATTAAACAGCTTTCACTTGCTCTTTATTTTTATCTCTTGGATTTATCTCAGTATTACTAGGAAGTGTTCCTTGGAATCTATTACTTAATGAATTGGTTATTTGTCCTAATTGATTCTCAATATTTCTAATTGTAGCTCCTTGAATTTGCAATTGATTTCCCATTTGTAACACCACTTCTTCTATAAACAACTTCTTCTCCTTATACTGTGAAGCATTGTTAAACTCTGGAGCATAAGTAGGTCTATAATTATTATTCCCTTGATTTTTTCAATTCCCCAATGGGTTTACTTGATTGTTCTCCCATTGTTGATTACTACCACCAAGATTATTGTCATTCCAGTTAAAGTTTGGATGGTTCTTCCAATCTGGGTTATGATAATTGGAATATGGGTTATTAGGCTTGTTTATAACATTCAAAGTTTCTAATGATGTTTGAGAATCTACCATTTAGTTTAATGAATTTTCTTCATTCATTGACATTGGTTGGGAAAAATTCATTCCAAATTGGTCTATCTTCCTTGAAATTGCAACGACTTGATTTGCTAGCATTGCAAATGCATTGGATTCATGAATACTGGCTACCTTTTTAGAATTTATCATTTCAGAAGGTCATTGAAAATTATTTGTAGTCATTCCTTCAATTATGGCATAAGCATCATAAAACTGTTTAGACATTAATGAACCATCAGTAGCAGCATCGATGATAGATCTAAGAGATCCAACTATCAATTATAAAAAGCTTGAATTGTTATCCAATCTGGTATTGAATGATGTGAGCACTTTCTTAAGAGATCTTTAAAACGTTCTCATGCTTCATAAAGAGATTCTCCTTCAAACTAACAAAAAGATATAATATCATTTCTAAGCTTAGCAGTCTTTGATGGTAGAAAATTTTTAGCAAGAAATTTTTGTGATAAATCACCCCAAGTTTTGATAGATCCAAGTGCTAAACAATGTAACCATATTTTAGCTTTATCCCTCAATGAGAAATGAAAAAGTTTAAGTATAATAGCATCATCCGAAACACCATCATATTTAAATGTAGCGCACAATTCTAGAAAATTGGCAAGATGTAAATTTTGATCTTCAGTTGGTGCTCTCCCAAACTGATTATTAGATATCATTTGGATAATGACAGGTTTAAGTTCAAATGAATTAGTCACTAAAGCAGGATTTTGAATACTACCAAGAAATTCATCTACTGTAGGGTTAGCATAATCTCTTAAAGGTCTAAATTCTTGATGGATATGAGAATTTTGATTGTTTTGATTTGGTATTTCTTGAATATTTTTATCTTTTTCTGTATATTTTATTTTTTTGATTTTTCTTATAGTTCTTTCTAATTCATAATCGTAAGACACAAGTCCTTTAGAACCTGAACTATGCATACACTATTATAAAACACAATAAAATAAAATCACACAACAAAAATAACAACTTCCTAAAATAAATCTAACAAGTTTAAATAAGATTTTAAAAAGTAAAAATTAATTTTTCTCTTAAAAATTTTTCTTTATATAATTTCCTTCGCCGACAACGGCGCTAAAAATTTGATCCACCGATATTTATGCTTACGATATATAAATATATATATATATATTATATATATATATATATATATATATATATATATATATATATATATATATATATATTGGAAAGCCACTAGGGCCAATTGGATTGAATTAAAAGCGGTTACGAAGCTTGAGGAGAGGGCCCGATAAATGAAGTCTTACCTCTACGATACAATGCTAACAAAAGGTTCCAAAAGATCATAACGGAAAAAAGAGTACAAATAATGCCTAACAACGAGAACACATATATATATATATATATATATATATATATATATATATATATATATATATATATATAAATTGATACTCTTTTTTTAATGATATTTTAATGTGGATACTATGCAAGTATACATATCATTTATCAAGTAATATAGGACTTTCTGATTAAATCCCGAGATATCGAGCTCACAGGGAAAGTGATAAATAAAGGAATTATATTCTAGCGCAGAAAACAGAAAATTAACTTTTTTACTTTTTAGAAAAAAGCTTACTCAAACTAAAGTTAATATTCTTAGGAAATAAAATATGATTCTTTTTGTTAATTTTTATAATTTGAAATGAAAGTAAGCAACTACTTTTTTTTAACTTTTGTAAGATGAAAACTTATGCAAATGCAATATCGTTTTCCTTTTTATGAATGAATAACAAGTATGGAAATTATTTTTGTAGAAGCATCTACAATGTGTTGTGCCAAATATGAGAAATTTTATTTTTTACCCTTACTAGAGATGCTATAAAGAATATAAGTTAAGCTACTGTTTAAAAATCTTGAAGATAGGTTAGGCAGGAAAGATACTAGCTCTCACTCTAGAGTTTCCTCGATTCTCTCCACCTGGGGGCTAGCATCTCGTATCAAAACGTAAAATAATAAATTAAATT
This sequence comes from Papilionanthe hookeriana x Papilionanthe teres, assembly GCA_022702705.1. NCBI lineage: Eukaryota > Viridiplantae > Streptophyta > Magnoliopsida > Asparagales > Orchidaceae > Papilionanthe > Papilionanthe hookeriana x Papilionanthe teres. The sequence continues at coordinate 96,354,871 of CM040424.1, read as the reverse complement.
GGGGGCTTTAGCCTGCCACTCTAAAGTCCTCTAATTTTACAACAATTAAAGTATATCTCCCTATTTATTTTCACTCAACTATATGGATTACATTCTCACCCATACAATCTCATGTGATTCTTTCATATTGTTGATTGAGACAATACAATACCGGTTCTTACATGTTCTCACAAAAAATTTTAACATCTTAATTGGCCAAATCAAGAAGTAAATGAAGTGCAAGGTTTTAAATCATCACAACTTCTTCCAACATTAAAATCCTATACTTCACACAACATACTTCCATAACTTTATTATTTCATCATTTTAATGAAAAAGATAAGGAAAACTACTCAGAATTTATTGAAAAAATACAATCACAACTTGGTTTAAAAGTAGAAATCATAGTGAAAACACAAGAAGTATTAATTAAAAACCAAATGTAATAACAAAGATAAAGACTTATATGAAAATCCTCTCCACCAAACTCCTGAAGTTCCTTTAAAAACTTTGTATTCTCTTACATTATTCCTTAGAGGTTGGCGCCAAACTCTAAGGGTTCTAAATCTCACTTCTAATCCTAATACAAATTGTTATAAAGTAAAGTAAAGATAGTGAAGTGGAGAGATGTGCTCTAAAATAACTCTCTAATATAAACCACACTCTTAAACATAAATCACACCCTCTAACATCAAGCACACCCTCCAACATCAACCCTTATTTCTGTTCTTCAAGTCCTCTTTTTATACTTTTCCAAAAGGTGTCTTCATATTTCTTCAAATTGCATCCAAATTTAACGTATCTTCTAAGAGATGCATCCATTCAAGAGAGATTTAATTTAAATTTGGCAAAAATAGGAAGTTACCCAAGTTCTTACCAAGAGGTGCCTCAAAAACCTCTTCAAAATGGCGCTTACAATTAAATAACTTATCTTTTATAACTACCACATGTAAGCGCGAGGTTTCGGTGCTTAGCCGCGAGCCTGCTGACGCGTAAGCTCCAGATCGGGCGCATAGCCGCAAGGCTTTGGCGCATAAGTGCGGATTCTGACGCTTAGCCATCATAGATCACTTTTTCATTTTTCTACACTTTTGCTTCAAATTAGATCCTTTTTCACTTCTTTTATCACAACCATCCATTTAATGATACCTGTAAGAAAAACACACAAAATACATTCTATTAAAGTGCAATATCATCAAAAATAGATATAAAAATGTATATAAAAATATTATATATTTTAGGTGTATCAATGACATATAATAGTAACGAAAACGCCAATAGTGAAAGATGCACATGTAAGGCACATCACAAAAATGATGTTGTGCTTGACTACCTAGGGAATAAGAAGTCTATGGGGAGAATTACACCTTATCCCAATAGTGACCTATGACACATGCATACGATAGATACATACAAGGTATGGTGCACCGTACAAACAAGCAAGCACATGCCTAATGCAAGAGAACGAGCTTATGACAGTGTAGTGTGCCATCACAAGGGACATGTAACATGGCTCATGTGTCAAGCGAGTCTAAAGACTGAGGAGCATGACCCGTGCTTAGTGAAAATCTTGTACCAAAATGGAGTAGCATCGCTCACTAGTCGGGTTCAGAGGCTAGGAATCATGACTCGTGCCAAAGTGACACGATGGCAAACCTACAGTGCTCCAAAGCGGTGTCATAGGGAGAGGTGGTAGCCCAATTCTAGTTAGGAATAATTACACATTGGTATGCTCGATGTGCAAGCCATTCTCAGGAAAGATAAAAGAGTGTTTGAATTGAGTGTGTCAGAAAATGAGCTCAAATACGAACCACAAGCATGCAAAACTCAAACATATATGTTCCATGTCCTGCTGTTGCCTGCTTATGAGGATCCATTGACATATAGGATCCATGTACTGTTTTCAGTGACAATTCCTTCGTCTCTCTTCTCAGTCACGAAAAAGTTAGCCAGGAGGTCTGCAATTTCCTAGGTTTTAATTGCCATTCAAGGAACGTAGGTGATGTTGATTTCACTAAGATTTACCGCCTACTTTAGTAATTGACCGGAGTGCTCCGGCTGTGTTAGCAAAGATTTTGACAGATGGTCCATGATGACTCGGATTGGATGCATATGAAAATATGGTCAAAACATACAAGGGAAAAATAATAAAAGAAAAGGTTAGATTTTTCATAATCGAGTACCTGGATTCGACTCCTTAAAGCACTCGGCTTGTGTACTAGACTGAATATTATTTTTCCACCTCCTCTTAGACCAGAACTGAGCTTATAGCCTCTTATCTACCTCTAAGGTACAATGACAACTCTTTCGCCGGATTTAAGCTCTAGAGCAATGGTGGGGATAATAAGGAATCTTTCAAGTTTTTGAACACCTCCTCACATTCGGTCGTCCATTCGAAATATTAATTTTTCCTTAGTGACCTAAAGAACACCACACACTTATCTCCTAACTTTCGGATGAAACAATTGAGGCCGGTAATCTGACCAGTCAGTCTCTAAATTTCCATGGTACTTTGCGGGGCTGGTATGCCTAGGTTGCCTATAATTTTTTTGGATTAGCTTTCAATCCTTTGGGAGTCAATAGGAAGTCAAGGAACTTCCTGATCGATGCTCCGAAGGTGCATGTTGAGGAGTTTAACCTCATATTGAATTTTTAAGTGTTCTAAAGGACTCTTAGATCTAAGATGTGTTGTTTGACTAACTTGCTCTTAAATAGAACATCATCAACATACACCTCAATGTTCTTTTGTTTTTTATTAAAAAAAATTACATCCATGAGGCACTGAATTCCACACAGGAAAATCCTCCATACTAGTACATTGCTTCCTTGGTTCTCCCCAAGAGATGACTAGGGCGATGAGAGCTGGTGCTTCCTTCCTTTCCCATGAGAATCCGAACAACTGGTCGGTTGTGCTGTCAATCGGTCGCCCTTCAAGTCGATCTTATTGAACACTGTTTTGGACAGGATGTTCACCGAACCCCTTATATCAATGATAATACTACGCGCCTGGTAGTTTTTTTATCAGTGTCGTTACTACGATCACCTCATTGTAGGGGATCCCCTTTGGTTGGAGATCTATGTTTATAAAAATGATTTAGAAATGGTTGTGCACGTATGAGACTATGGAACATACCTCCTCCGAACTCGGTCTCTTCAGGCCAGAGGGGCTGGACCCTCCTCCGAACGTGGTCAGGATTATTCTTGTGACATGGACCTCATTTGTCCGGACATGTTATTTGAGGGTTCTCCCATTGGAGCTTTACCCTATCATTATGTGCGTACACCAATTGCAATGAACTCTTTGAGCTTCTCATCATGGATACTCAATCAGGTTCTGAAGGTGACAGGAATCCTCCGTGTTGCAACCATAGTAGCGGTGGTACTGACAATACCTCTTCGAGACTCGTAACGCCGAAGGTGCCTTTAGTGGTGCAGCTGGTTTGAGGTAGTCCTTATTATGGATGACCTAGACTAATTCGACCATTAACACATTGAGGTATCAATCTTGCTTCTCCCAGTAACACGCAGTTGCTCGTACTACTAGGTCGATCATTAATTAGAGTGTCCCTTCTAGTAATGGTTCTCTTGGTCATTTCTTTGTTGATCACAGGATAGAGAGTTGTTTTTTCTGGTGATTGGTGAAAGATTAATATTCCTTCTCCTTCCACATTTTACTTCATTCTACTTGTTTAAGGGATGATCAAGTGACTCTAGCTTAACCTTAGGGGAGCCCTGGAGGTCTTCTTCAGCGAGTATGTGCTTGTTCGCCATATACAGTACTTTTGTGAAAGTAGTAGGTTTAGATAGGTTTAAGTCATACCTGAACCCTTTTCTTTGAACTTCTTATGGCTATATCAGACTTCAAACTTCTAACTTCTAGCATCTCGTTTTAGAAGGAGGTGATGCAGGCACACAGGCTCTCATTTTCTCCTTGCTTGAGGTCGAATAACGTGTCTGAGTATTTCTTTGTCTTTTGTACGTTTGAGAAGTGTGAAACGAAGAATCTTTTAAATTTGCAGTAACTTGGGATGGTTTCAGTCGGCAGAACGTTGAACCACTGAAAGGCCGACTCCTTTAGGGTGGTTAGGAAAAGATGACACATTATGGGTTCGTCGATCTGGAGTAAACTGACTGATGAATCGAATGAAGCTGCAAAGTCGATTAGGTCGATCCTCCCTTTGTATGAATTCAGTTGAGAGATCCATAGATTGGGTGAAGGTACTGCATCTTTGATTTGACGAGTAAAAGCTCATCCCAAGAGTGGCCGAATAGGTACTTATCCGCTCTTCCCATTACCTATTCTCCTGTGCAGACACGACTGTATCATTATGCTAGGACTCGTCTTGTCCCTCTGTCCACTGGTTGCTAACCTGGTTGTCTGAGATAGCCGGGTTACTCTATGAGGCTCTTTATGGATGGACCTCTTAAGGTTCCACTTGTAGATGAGGTGTCCGGTCCTTCCTCTCAGTGATTGCTGTCTGGAATTCCTCAGATTGCTCCATCATGAGAGTCATTTGGGCTTGTAGGCCCTAACCTGTGCAAGGACGTCTGGTTACGTGTCATCTCTACTGGGTTCCATGCGTGCTATCTCTCTTTGGGAGGTTTCTCCCTTGTATTTTTTTCTACTTCTCTTCTATGACATGATCCAAGCTCACAAACACGCCTAAAATTGTGCTACTTTTTATATACATTTTATGCACATTTTTAATGATATTTTATTTTAATAAAAGATTTTTTTTGTATGTTTTTGGTTTCAAAAACAAGATATGAAGTTTTGGAGAAAATGACGCAAAAAAGTGGTGAAATTTGGAGTCAAATGAAGCAAGGAAGAAAATTTTGACCAAAAGCATTTTGATGTATCTTTCTTTTTTATGCTTAATTTCCTTTACATTTATCACATATTTTTGAATGAAATTGCACTTTAAAGAAAGGTTATTTTCATGTTTAACTTGCAGGTATAACACTTGGAGATGATTGGAGTTGAAACGGGGTTAAATGGGAGCAAATGGGGGTGCTACCAGCAGGTTGGCGCCTAAGCGCCAGTCCCCACCAAAAAAAAGAAAAGATGGCGTCGTGGCGCCACTTTCTGACGCTTAGGAGCCTAGGTGCCAGAAACAGTTACAGACTGTTTATGGATGCCCAAAGGAGTTATTATGCTGATTTTGAAGCTTGAAGGGGCACCTTCTCGCATTTCAAAGTCCTGAAATATCCAGGAATGCTTAGAGGTCTTAGATAGGAGTAGGAAATGTAGATTTCTACATTTTCTAGAGAGATTGGAGGGAGGATTTTGAGAGATATCTGTAAGGGATTATATTAGCATTGCATGGATCGGTATAAGACATTGTTTGAGTGATTTCTTTTTTTTTTTCATAGGGAAAAAACTAAGTACTGTGTTCTTCATTGTCTTATAATTGTTGTAAACACTTATCTAGTGAATTTTCTTTGATTTAAATGAAGTTTTCTGTTGTGTTTTCTCCATGCTTAGTTTTTCCTTGATTTTTTCTGTTGTTATGAAGTAGTGGCATAAGTGGGAAAAATTATTTTATGATAGAATAATTTTAATTTCTATGTAATAAGTACTATCTACATTGCTTCATTGACATAACGTATTAGCCATATGATATGTTAAAATATGTTGTAAGTTGAGACTAAGACTCGAAAGTGCGGTGACTTGACAACTTGAGTGCACTCACATTATTTTGTTGGCTATGGTGAAGCAGTTCAGACGGCAATGCAACTTTTAAGGGAAATATATTTCATGATATGTTTCTATTAGGATCTTCTAGATGATAATTGATGTAAGTGAATGAGTACCTTACCTTGAGTTGTACGATTTTTTTAAAAACTTTCCCATCTCTATTAGTTGAGTAAAATTATTAGAATACTAAGCGTAACTATACACTTGGAAGATGGGAGGTAGACATATGTTCCTTGTTGGCACAAAAATTATTACATAATTCATGAATTCTTCTATTGCTTATTTCATTATCTTCATTTTACTTTTCTTTTGCAATGAATTAGATGGTTGCTTTGGAATTTAAATTTGCTTAGAAATGCTCTTATTTCATAAATCTGATGGTATTTCATTTGAACTTCATTTACATTGCAATTTGTCATGTTGTAGTGTTAAAATTTGTTGTAATTGCATTAGGATCTGAAGGGTGGTGTAATTATTAACTAAGTGGAACCATATTGAACTTATGGGTAAAGGATAAGTAGTCGAGAGACTCAATGTAATGTTAGGGAGATATTCATTGATTGAGTGTAATCTAGGGCAACATGCTGGAATCTTACCAATTTAATTTAGAGTTTTTGAACTTAAAGCTAGGTTAGTCACATCGGTGGCATAGTGGGTACTCTAGGGTGACAGGCTAGAACCTACCCAGTATAACCAAGGATTTAGGAACATAACTATATGTTATCTAATGTTCTTTATGCACTCGGAAGAGGGTAAATAATATGTTTGCTTCTATTTTCACTGGCCACATTAGATTCTAAACATCTCATTCCGGCACATTATGTAAGTCCTCACAAGATAAATGTAGTTTATACATCTCAAAATTTACTAAACCAATTTATCTAGTTAGGTTTATCTTTAGACTTAGGTTTGTATTTAGTAGTATTTAGAGAAAAATCTATAATCAACTTTTCCAAACTAAGACTTGCACGTAGTAGACTAGAATTTATCCTAACGGATTTCTTACATCGCTTCTCTGTGAGATCGATACTCTAGGTTTTAAAAAAAACCTTATATTACTTGAACGATACATGCACTTGCATAGAACCCTTAGTGTATGAAATATAAATGATATTCTAAACTCTATAACATATCAATTTTGCACACTAGTCGTATAAAAAAACTGGGTCAAGTTTTTGGCTTGGAAAGTAAATAATTGCGTATTTGCGGGTTGGGCCACTCACCGAATCACTTTTTAGGTGTTGAATCATAAATTATCCTTTTGTGAACACATCCCGAGAGTTAGAACTGAACGAATGAAGAAAGAGGAAGAGAGAGTAGAATAAGTCCAAAATTCGCTATAGAGAAAACCAGGAGAGGAACCTTTCATTCATATTTTTTTGTCCTATTTATAAAGGTGTGTTTTGTACAATTACAAAAAAGAAGAGAGTTGTCATAGAAATTGCTCTTAATACAATTGATGTTTTGAATTAATCATATGGATTTCATACCAAATTTGTATTACAATTTGAATTCTAATATAATGCTAATTGGCTGACCGACTGACTTGAATTCGACCGATTGAGGCGACCGGCTGAGTGACGACTGTGACTAGTGTTGGTCGGTCGAGGCGCCCGATCGAGAGGCGATTTCGTCCGCCGTGGTAAAAGTGGGTCGGTCGATTGGCCGCGATAAATCGTTCCCACCTATGCTCTGGTTGGTCGCAACTGCAAATGCGGTATGCCATTCAGATCTCTCGCCATAGTGCGTTGGTCCATTCTTGATCACACGGTTGGTTGTAGGCCGTCAGAGCACCTCGATCATTTGGCATCGTTTGGGCCGTTCCATTGCTTTGAGATGCGTGCTGACAACTATAGCGTATACATATTTGATTCAATTTTTGAATTGATCACAATGCACACAACTACATATTATATTATCAAAATTTTTTCTTCAATTGATTTGATCTGGATCTATTTAATTGGAGTATGATTATGCCATTTATTAATTTAGTTTTAGAAGAGTTACAACTGGCTCAATTTCTATATATGGCATATTTAACACCTAAAATTTAATTTTTACATACATATCATTTTATCTATGCATGAAAAAAAGATACAATTCATTTTTCAAAAGTAAGTATGATGATATTTTAAATGTGATATTAAAAATCTGGATGGTATAAATATAAAAAGGTAAAATTTCAGTAATATATATGTGGACATACATGAATTATATATATGAAAATGCCCTTTTTATTTTTTCACTAAGTTATGACAATTACTATCACTATCAATGCAGGTGACCGCATATGCTCCTGGTTTGGAGCCAGCGAAACCCTAACTAAAGGGAACCCTTGTTTCAAGTTAGAAAAAAAAGTTATAAAAGAATAATGACAATATTCCCACAATGCACTTAAAACAGAAAAAATCTCCAAATTTGCCATTCATTTCCACTAATTAATGATGAATTAGGATCATTAAAAAAAGAGGAAAAGGGGGCTTTCTCAGCTTCGAAAAGCTAGCAAGACCTCTCAATCCCCTCTACACCCGCCGCCATCTTCTCTTCCTGTTCTTCCCTAACGCTCTGACTACATTTCTCCAACTTTCTGCTATTGTTGTCACTTTCACGCATTCCCGAGGTACAATCACGCATTCCCGAGGTACTTTTGTTTCTCATTCTCTAGCTTTTTGTTGCTAAAATAACGTAGCGCTGTTTTTTTTTTTCATCTGAAATCATTGTTTCTTTTAATCTCACCTCCAACCGGGTCTCCTTAATTTCATATTTTTGGTTAGTGGCGGTGAAAGCTGATCGCCTTGATGCTCGTTGATTGTTTTCTCTGGTGAATACAAGTAAATTATCCGTTAGGTTCCTTGTTTTGTTTTTTCTGTTTTTTCTGTTTACTTTTTTGGTTTTCTATGCTGAGTTCCACTGAATGGCCGAAACCTGATCATACAATGGCCATCTTTTAATACTTGCTCCTTTAAGATATATATATATATTTTAATTGGTTTTTCTGTACTCAAATACTTACGATTGATTTTTTGTTTGTGCTACTAGGATACGATAATGGCCGGGAAAGCTAACAAGGCAAAGAACAGGGGGAAATCCTCTAATCGGAGTGCTACTGAATCTTTAGAGTCGCTGCCCTCAAAAGAAGTTTCTGTTTCGCTAGATTCTGGTAATAGTGATGTTCCCGAAGCCAATGGTACTGCTGAGAGTAAAGTCGAGAATGATGAGGAGGTGACTGCAATTGCTCCAGAAGCAACGCCAACAACAGCAGAAGGTTCAGATATTTGCTCTTCAATTGTGCTTTTATTTGCTCCCGTTGAGTTAATTCCTCGGAGCTCCTTTTCTAATTTTCGAAGCTAAGACAAAGCAATAATATTGTGTGCTAAAAGTAGTTTGGAAAGTAATTTGTTTTATTGCACAATATAGTGAACTAAGGGTTTGTTTCCATGTATGGCTGAAAAAATGTTAAACGGCAAAGTTGCTGATAAACGTTTGGAATTAATAGTCTCATGCATATTGGCGGAATTAAGTGGCAAACAAGTTTCTGTTGGGCACATTGCTTGGTTTATATTATCTAAGGTGAAATTTTCGAGAAGCACCAAAAAGGTCTGGAGTGAAGCAATGTGCAAGAGTTATAGATTTCTTTGTCCAATAACTGTCCTTGGAAATCTAAGTTAATTTTGTTTATTTCTCTTTTATTTAGTGAAATTATTTTATTATTCATCACAAACTATTGGCATTATTATTATATTTTATTCAGATTATTTCATCTTTTAGAACTGCTAATTATACTAAACAAATCTACATTTCTGTGAAGCTTAAGGTTCTAACTTGTTTGAATGAATTATACAAGGAGAAAAGGAAATAGACATGAAAATGGTAAAGGAATTGAATTTGAGTTAATTTTCATCCAGTTGTTTGATTGAGGAGAGATCTGAATGGGAAAAATTAATTTTTCTTTCTTATTTTGCTGACAAGAAAAGGTGTTTTAATTTTATATAGTGACGTCCTTGCGATTCACTAATGACCTAATGAAATTTTTTTTCTATTTTTCAGTGGGGTTGGATAGGAATATTCAATAGAAAAATCCAGTTTTTTATACTTCTCAAGTAAAATTCAACTTCATAATTACATTGGAATTTACAGTGGAGCCAGACAATGAATTTGAATTTATGAAGTAAAATACATTTAATTACCCATATTTCCTTCTAACTAAACTGACTCTAAAAGATTGAGTTGGTGCAAAAGCTAATTTTTCTTTGCATTGAATCTTTTACAACTGATAACTATCAACAAAAAACTTGCTGTTTCTTCTGAACTTGGTGAACCGAGTCTACTGAATTTTTTATTTTTTAAGCAGGGGAATCTCGTTTGTATCCTGTACCTGTCAAGACACCATCGGGAGAAAAACTAGAATTGCAGGTATGTTTCATTATGATTATTTTTATTTTGTGAATCAACCCTTATTCTCATCTGTGTACTATCTTGTATTTTTCTTGTAATTTTTTGTGGGAAGTGCTAAAGTTCTCAGCTAATAAGTCCTTTTTCTATTGAAGCTCGCTTAGTCCAACTATTTAAACATACTGTAAATTGAATAAAAGTTTTTGGTTATAACACATGTAGATTCAATTTTTCCAACCATCATATTCAATAACTATAAACCCAACAATTCTTTGGTACTAGCTCCAACAAGAGTTGCTTGAAGTTAGTAGCTATGTTGATAAATACTAATTCTTGATGCTCGCCACTTGTTTAAGTTGATAGCCCTAAGTTTCTACAGACTGGCTACCTTCTATTGACATGGTGCCTTTCTACTCTCATGCTTAAGTAAGATGAGTTAGAATCCTTATGGATCAATATCAATTTGGGACAAGTGTTGCTTGCATAAATACCCTACGATATGAATCATCTGTAACTAAATTTCTTAATATGTGTTAACAGCTGATTGATGATCATGACGATGAATATGAATATTATTATTATATAGTGCGTGATAACATTTCAGATTATATGGTAAGCTTGAATATCATTAGGAAGGTATCCACAAACTAAGAGTGTATTTTGACACTTCCCATAAATCTTTTACTATAGTACAGGGCGTTGGGGCTAGGCTGCCCAAAACTTGATCAAAAGGTGACACCAATATATGGAAATGAATACTGGACGAATAAAACTTTTATCATGATCAACAGCGCTTCACAACTTTTAACTATTGAAACTAACCCCCTCATTTACAAGAATTCTTTGACAGATATAACTAAACTTAGTGTCAAACACAATAAAGAAATATGGCTATCGAAGCTTTGATATATATGATATTACCAAGTACAAAGTAAGCAAATGCAATACTAGATACAAACTGTATTGGAAGGGACTGAGCAGCATGTGCGAAAGAAATTTAGTTGAGGAAATTGGTGATAGCAAAGAAAAGAATGCCAATTTTCTAAAATGAAATTATATAATTGGTTTCAAAAAAAGCTTGGTAGATCCATCATTTCTTGCTGTTAGAATTCTTAGTGCTATCCAAATCAGTATTATCCCAGCCAGCAGCAATCCCCAGGGTAATTTTTTGAAGATGATCTGCTGAATGAAAACTCACCCTGCTGAAATCACTAGTATGGCTGATTGCTGGCACCCTGATGAAAGGAGTATATTACTGTTCAATCAAATGGAATTAAATGTAGAAGCAGTTGGACAACATAAGACCTGTTAAAGTATGTTTCTTGAATCAAGAACTGGGAGCTTCGGAATGTTGCCATGCATAAGAATTGAATTACTGTTTTCAGGAGACGAACACCAATTGTGAACAAAATAGAAAACAGAGATCTTGAGCTGGAAACATTCTCAATTTACAAAACTCACATCTATTTGTTGTTATGATTTTTGGCTACAGAAATTTCGTTTCCCAGGTAAACTACACATTATTTATTCCAGGAAGTTGGCTACTGTTTGATGAATTCAATTCAGGTGGCTTAGAATTCGGCAGGGAGCATCATTAGGGTGATCTGCCCTGAAACAGTCCTCCGCAGCTAGAACAACCCGATTTCTAGAAGCTGAAGACTTTCTCACAACTGGAATACATTTTGATTGAAAATTGACGGTCCTAGGGTGGGTTTGGAGGACATGACAACCAATTTTGGCAAAATCTTGGATTCCGTTATGGCTCCCTACACTGCACTTCACGTAAATTAGGGAACCCCCTTTAGGAATCTCAAGTTATCATGAAAACCAACTCACAAGGAGCTCCAACACCTACCTAAGGCATGTGCATTTATAGGAAACTATCAACTTTTCGTGGGCCTCCTAATTGCTAATTTATTCCTAATAAGAAATAAATTTTAAAAAAAACAACTAAAAGCAATTTCAAATTACAAAGTTGGATTATTCGTTACAAAACCATGTCTTGCTTCTTTTGTAGCACAACATTTTTCTTGATGTCTAGGATTCTATTTTTATTTTGGGGTTTTTACATCGCTACCAGCCTACACTTTCAATATAATTTGTTAAAGATCCAAACTTCAATATTTACATTCCAGCCACCCAAAAACTATGCTTCTTTCGAAATAAACACCTTGCGCACGGAGTCTCTCGCCACTTTGTCTCCGTCGCTCGCCACCTTGCTTTGTTTCACACCTCGTCGCTCCGTTCTCTCGCCGTCTACTTATTATTACCCTGTCTTGGTCACGGGAAGAAGCAACGAGCCTTTTTTCATAGAAAGAAGTAGCAAGTCTTTTGGCGTAAGAAGAAGCACTTTGGTGGTGTGGCCAAGCATGCCGCCGCCTCCTCCACCTTCTTTTCCGCCAGCGAAAAAGTTCACTAATGCTCCATTTGTCAAAACAATTGTTGATCGGGCGGGCATTGGGGGGCACAAGCGGTGCTACTAAGAATGAAAGGGGTAGTGGCGGCGGCGGCGATGACGACATCTTTAGAGTTTTAGAGCTCGGGAGTGGGGGAATTCAATTTGAATTTTTTTTGGCGGGCAGTCAATGTGTGCAAACCGAGGAAGGGGTGGTGCAAAGTCCTCTAGCGTTGAAAAAGCCGCGTGGTATGATTTTGGCTTGATAATTAATTGCATGCCTTGTTCAACTTTTGTTCCTTAGATATTATAAGTTCTATGTTTTTGTTGATTTTGTTTATGTACAAAGAGAAGGATTGGATTCTTTGTAGTTTAGGCTTCGACTATGGTGTTTAATTTTTTTTCTAATCATGTAGGGACATGAAAATATTTGGTATGAATTTATTTATTGTGAAATAATGAATTAGTTGAATTGGGCAGTAGGGGATGATGCAACGCATCATCCGCCATTGGCCAATCCAATTAGTTGAGAATAGGCAAGCCAGTTGTGTTGGGGCTTAAAAAGCTGCATTTATGCAATTGTAGTGATCTTGCAGGGTAGTCGATAGCCATTGCCGGTCCTAAGCTCGGATGTGAAAGGTGGAGGGTTGCGTTAGTTAGTCACAACCAACGTAAAACTTGTCAAAAAAATCATGACATGAATCCTTTTGATCATTGTGTAAGTGCTAGGGCGTCCCCTAGAAGCGACGAGATGTATGGCCTGAATACAGTTGGAAAGTGAGCAAGGGCGTTACATCGGCGCTCGGAATGTTAAATAAGTAAGGGTTCCCACATTACGGATGGATGCGAGTAAAGAAGTTAGTCAATGATACTAATATTAGGATAAGATCTTAGAATATAACTATTCTCAATGTTAAATTAATGTAATTAGATGACATTATGATTCGTAGAAAGATAAATATCTTATGTATTCAAGAAACTAAATGGGTTGGAGAAAAAGCTAAAGAGATTGATAACTTAGGTTTTAAACGTTGGTATTCTGGTAAGAGTCGCACTACAAATATTATAGATGTAATTATAGATAAGAGTTTGAAGGATAATGCTGTAAACATTAATAGAGTTGGAGATAAAATTATAACAATTAAGATTATTATCGATACTAAGATTTTTAATATTATAAGTGCTTATGCTCCTCAAGTAGGTTTAGATATAGGCTCTAAAGATAAATTCAGGAATGTCTTAGAAGACTTAATACACTTGATACTTCTTAAAAAAAGAATTTTTATTGTAGGAGATTTAAATAGACTTGTTAGAGTGGTAAATGATTTCAGAAATATTCATGGTCACTACGATTATGGAGCGATTAATGAAGAAGGTAGAACCATTTTAGATTTTGCTTTAGTGTATGATTTGATTATTACTAATACTTTATTTAAGAAAAAAGATGAGCATCTTTATACTTACAAGAATGAATCTAATAAAACATAAATTGATTATTTCTTATGAGAAAAAGAGATCGTCGAGATTGTAAGGATTGTAGGTCATTTCAAGTGAAATTAAGTACCCAACCTCGATTAGTTTTAGATTTTAAGATGAAGAGTTGTAAAATAAAGAATACGAGAATTCATCATCGTAAAATTAGATGGGGTACCTAAATGACACAAATAAAATGTTTTTTACGAGTAAAATTTAAGATTTTAAAAATTGGGATGTTCATGAAGAAATAAGTGCTATGTGGGAAAAAATAACAAATACTATTAAACAAGTGACAAAGATGTACTTGAAGAATAAAAAAAAGTTTCTATAAATAAAAAATAGTTGGTGGTTGAATAATAATGTGCAGAAAATATAAAATATAAGAAGTTATGTTATAAAAATTGGTTTAAATGCAAAGACTTAGAGAACTGAGAAAAGTATCAAACGACCCACTAGGAGTCTAAAAGAGCAATCTGTGACGCTAAAAATTCCACCTTTAGTGATTTGTATAATATATTAGATACTAAGGAAGGTGAAAAATATATATATAAATTAGCCAAACAAAGAGAAAAGAAAAGTAAAGATTTAACTCAAGTAAAGTATATTAAAGACGAAAATCAAAATGTGCTTTTCTTAGAATAAGATATTCAACATAAGTGAGTGAGTTATTTTGATAAACTTTTATTGGAGTTACTGAGAATACGATCGACCTTAGTGATCTTAATATCGTTAATAATAATAAAACGTTTCATTTTTTACTGTCGCATTAGTAAAAAATAAGTTGGGGAGACTTTAAAGAAAACCAAGGGTGAATAGTCTGTAGGACCTGATGATATCCCAATTGAAGTGTGAAAATATTTAGGAGATTTGAGAGTTTCTTGGCTTATTAAACTCTTTAATATTATTTTAAAAACTAAAAAGATGTCTGAAGAATAAAGGAAGAGTATTTTGGTCCCATTTTTAAGAATAAATGGAATGGACAATAGTGTGAAAGTTATAGAGGAATTAAATTGATGTGTCGTACTTTAAAATTATTGGAGAGGGTAATTGAACATAGGTTAAGACATATTACCAAGATTTCTCATAATCAATTTGGTTTTATGCCAGACGGGTCTACTATGGAAGTTATATATTTTTTGAGACATTTGATGGAGAAGTACATAGATAATAAGGAGGATCTACATTTGATTTTTATTGATTTAGAGAAGCTATATATTTTTTATGATAAAGTTCTAAGAGATATCCTTTGGAGAGTTCTTGAGAAGAAGGTTTTGATATGACTTATATTCAAGTAAATAAAGATATGTATACTAGAGCTGTTACTTGTGTTCGAACTAAAGGAGGATTGAGAAAATATTTTCCTATTTCTGCTGGATTATATCAGGGATCGTCTTTAAGCCCATATCTTTTTGCTTCAATTATGGATGCTCTTACTAGACATTTATAGGAGGATGTACCTTGGTGTATGCTTTTTGCTGAAGATATCCTTCTCGTGGATAAGACGAGAGAAAAAGCCCCGGAAAAAATTGAATTATGGAGGTCTACATTGGAGTTTGAAGGCCTTCGTTTGGGTAGAACTAAAGCTGAATGCATGAAAGTTAATTTTAGTATAGTAGCTCTAGTGACAGAAGTGTAACTTTGGGTGATAAAATTATTAGAAGGTGTGAACGATTTAGATATCTCTGTTTTATTGTTCAAAGCGACGGTGATATAGATGGGGATATTAATAGTAGAATTCAAGTTTGTTGGTTGAAGTGGAGGAATGTTTCGGGCCTATTGTGTGATAGAAAAGTACTGCTTAGGCTGAAAGGAAAATTTTATAAGATGATGGTGAGACCTGCAATACTCTATGTTGTGAATGTTGGCCTTTAAAAGAGAAACATAATACTGAGTTAAGTGTTGCCGAGATGAGAATGATTAGGTGGATGGGTGGCTTTACACTTAGAGACAAAATGCTTCATGAATATATCCGTGATAGGGTTGGTGTAGCTCCAGTGACGGACAAAATTAGAGAGAGTCGCTTTAGATGGATTGGTCACATTAAACGTCGACCTTCTGATGATCCGATTAGGAGAGTAGATGTTTTAGATTCGACTTATGTTAAGAAAGGCAGAGGTAAACCTAGGAAGACTTGGGCTTATTGTATAAAAAATGATCTTAGTTTATTATAATTAAATGAAAATATGACACTAAATAGGATGCAATGGAGAAAAAGGATTCATGCAGCCGACCCCACTTAGGCTTTGTTGTTTTTGTTGGGTGATCTTGCAGGGGTGCCTTCATCAGTGGTTTGGCTCCGCTGTTTGTCTGAATTAATTGTTCTTTTCTTCATCAGTTCTGATTTCCTCCATGGCTTAATTTTATTGTTTTTCCTTCTTGATTGCTGTTTTAGTTTAGATTGTTGTTTCAGATTTATGATTTTTCAGATTTCTCTATTTGATCGGATGCCTTTTTATTTTTCACCTTTGTTTATTATTTTATCCAGCTTTCTTCTTTTGATGGTCAGGTTTGTGAAGAGATTTGTTTCTCATATTCATTGATATTTAGCAATTAATAATTGCTGTAATCCAACTTGGTGATCAAAGATAAATGCTATGATATCAATTTTCATTCTTATAGTGGGAACAAAAATTTATTAGTTATTTTAAGATATTGCGTAATAGTATATCATTTTTTTATCCTACTTAGAAAATGGCTATGTATCATCTTTGTCTCTCAACATGTGCTGCATTATACTTTGGTCTAAATCAACCAAAAATGGGTTCTTGAAGTCATTTTGTAGGATAAATCTACTTCAAACAATTTTTGTGGCAAAGTGTGAGATTTGCTATTCTGTTGTCTCTTTTTTCATTCATTTCGGTGTCGATTTTGTATCCAAAGCTTAAGACTCATGAGAAGCACAAATAAATGAGAAGAATGTGCATGAATGCAACCATAGCATATCCAATATCAGATTGAGAACAAGGAACTTTGTGTGTTTATTAGGAGAAAGAAATTCACTGAGCATGATAAAAATAATATGCAATCAGGGGACTGTTCACAACCAAACTTGAATTCACACATTTTTGAAGTTCCAAGGGAGGTGAAATCCAATGGAGAACATAAAGAAGTTGCACAAATTATCCTATCTTGGAGTATGCTGCCTATGGGAAATTATTATCATCCTATAAAATTTTTGTATTTAATCTTGAAGTGTGCATGTACCCAAGTCTATTTATGAAGCACTTTAAAGTCCAAAAAAATGAAAAAAAAACGTAGTTGAAGAGGAGATCCACGCTATTGATCTAAATGACAAACTTGATCTAAATGACACATGGACTATTACAAATCTCCCTTCAGGTAAGTAAATGACCCATTGGGTACAAATGAGCGTTCAATATCAAGTACAAAGCAAATGTGAGCATTGAGAGGTTCAAGGCTATGTTGGTGGCCAAAGTTTTCACTCAGTTTTATAGGACAAACTATCAGGTGACTTTTGCACCAATGACCAAGCTAAACACTGTAAGAGTTTTTCTTTGCTTGGTAGTGAAGAAGAATGAGTGAGATATGTAGTAATTTGATATCAAGAATGTCTTTCTGAATGAAATCCTCGAGGAAGAAGCGTCTATGAAGATCTTACCAGGGTTAAGAAAGGATCAAATATAACATAGGATTTGTAAAGTAATGATGCCATTTTATGGGCAAACAATCTCTAAGGGCTTGGTTTGACAAATTTGCCAAGATTCTTGAAATCCATTGGTTACATCTGATGCCAAGCTGATCATATACTGTTCATAATGCATACACAGAGAGGTAAAAAAGTTATACCCATTGTCTATGTAGATGATATGATCCTAGCATATGATAACAAAGAGATTATGCAGATCAAGGAGGTTCTTGTTACTGAATTTGAAATCAAGGATCTAGGAACTATGAGATATTTTTGGGCATGGAGGTGACCGACTACAATATGGGATTTGTGATATCCTAAAGAAAGTGCATCTTAAATAAAAGAGACCGAAATGGTGTGTGAACCTGTTGAGACTTATGGATTTCAACAAAAAGTTACATTAAAGGGAGAAAAGTCAAGTGGAAAAAGGTAGATACCGGAGATTAGTGGGTAAATTTATGTGCTGAAACTAGAATTAACCAACTCTTAATAACAAAATAAATTATTATTAAGCAAACAACTGGGGTTACAATCAAGACTTCAAGCAAAATTAAAAAATACAACAAACAACAAAATCCCGCTAGGGCCGAGAAGCGGATTAGGGTAGAGATGGAGGTGGATAGGTGGAGCAGGTGATGTTGGGGCTAGTGGTTTGAATCGGGGGGATGAGATGTTGATTCTCGGGTTGTTTTTGAGGAGGCATAGGAAGGGAAGCTGCATGTGTGGTTGGAATAGGAGACGTGGGAAGGTGGTAGGGCGGCGACTAGTAAGGGGGAAGAAAGCAGGGGAGATGGTCGGTGACTGATTGCTGGAAGAGAATACAAGTTGTGGGTATAAAAGCTGGCGACTAGGTGCTCGAAGGGGACAACAGGCCGGTAGCTGGACAACTGTTGACATATGACTGTAGGTACGTTGGGGAAGTGCAGAAGGGAAAATCAATGGGGAATAGTCACCACTTCGGAGCAGGATACAATCAGAGCAATTTCTGCCCTTGTTGGACCGACCTTATCCCACTGATCCCTAGCCGGTTCATCAGGATCAGGCCCACGTCAGTCTCTCGGGATTGAGGGAGCTTCGACTTTATCCGTCGAAGCTTCTGGATATTCGTAATACAACGTCAGGTTTGCGTCATTGAAAGCGGTTGAAACATTGTTGTCCCCTGATATGTCTATCGTATAGGCATTATCATTCAACTTTTGGAGTATTCTGAATGGTCCGTCTGCATTGAACTCAAGTTTGTCAAATGTTCCTGCTGAGAATCTCTTTTTCTTTAGTCGTATCTGCACTAAGTCTCTCTCTTTAAAGGTTACATTTTTTCTTGTATTGTTCGCCTATACATGGTACTTGCGATTTTGCTTAGTGCTCTCTTTTTTATTTCCTTGGGAAGTTTTTGAATCTCATGCACTCGTTCCTTAGCATTCTCACTCTGTTGTTGGCATGAGTGGTATCGATTTTAGTGGAGTGAGCGGTTTGTGCCTATACAAGGCCTTAAATTGAGTGCGACCCGCGGTCTGACTTACAGATTATTGTATGCAAACTCGGCTTGAGCTAGAATCAAATTTCAATTCTTGATATTCTTCCCAACAAAACATTTCAGTAGATTTTCAAGACTCATATTTACTACCCCGTCTGATTGTTCGTTTGAAGGTGCGTCGTGGAACTGAATTGAAGCTTAGTGCCTAATTTTTCCCACGCAGTCCTCTAGAAGTGGCTCAGAAACTTGATAACCCTGTTTGACGTGATGGTATGGGGTGTTCATGCAGTCTCACAATTTCTCTGAAGTACAAGTCGGTGAAGTGCTAGGTATCCAGTGTCCTATGGCATTACACGAAATGTGTCTTCTTAGAGAATCAATTCACGACAACCATGACTGAATCCTTATTTCGCTTGAACTCATATACAATGTCCATGCTAACGTCCACCCATAACATCTCTGATAATGGTAACAGGGTGTATAACCTTGAATTCTACCCAATAGATTTTGCCATATGACAAATCGTACACTTCCTGACGTGTCGCTCTATATTTCTTGTTAGTTAAGGCCAAACGAAGTGTTCTCTCATGAGTGCGAGAGTTTTCTTTGCTAAAATACATTGCAAGTCCTTCATTGTGGCTTAGATGGACTCCCTTAGCGAACATCTAAGAAAACACAATTTACTCTGGTAGAATAAGTAACTATCGGCTCCATAGCACTGCCCGGTGAGATTCTCTTGACACTGCTCAGAATTTTTTTTGAAATCCTTGTTCATCTCGTAAAGCTCTTTTACTATCTCAAAGTTCACAACATGGGCCTGCATCGTAGGGATCAACAAGTGACGGTGGTCAACGCTTTTGCTACAGGGCTCTGACTCCTTGCTTTGTGCTTAACCATGAATTTGATAGACTCCAAGAACTCCACCCAAGTCGAGCGTCGTCCCTTCAATTTACTCTGTCTGTTTAAGAATTTCAAGGCTTCGTGATCCATGAATAATGTGAACTCCCTTGTCAATAGATAATGGCTCTAGTGCTCGAGAGTACTCACAATAACATAAAATTAACATATTATACGTCGAATTTTTCCTCTTAGAATCATTGTTCTTCTCTCTAAAAAGGGCGATGGGGTGACCTTTTTGGCTTAGCACTGCTCCTATTCTCATGCCGAATGCAACACACTCTACTTCGAACAACTGGTTGGAGTCTAGCAGTGCAATAACTGATGCCTAGGTCACCTCGTTGATCACATTGAAACTATTTTGGGCTACCTTTGTCCACTGAATTTCCCTCTTCAAAAGTTTGGTCAGAGGGGCGGTGATGGTACCGAAACTCTCGATGAATCACCTATAAAACGATGCTAGTTCCATAAACTGCCTCAGCTTGGTGAATGACTGCAGTGCGGCCTAGCTTACAATGGCGTCGAGTTTTGTTTGTCCATTTAGATGGCTGCACTAGACACGATATAACCCAAAAAATATAACTGGTTTGTCATGAAATGATACTTTTTTAGATGGACATATAGTTTCTTTACGCGCAATACCTCGAACATGGCCTTCAGGCGCTGTTAAATGTTGCTCATATCGACTGTGGATGTCTATGTGTGGCTAATCCCAATTTCTTCATCTTCAACATGAACAACACATAATCACAACTCATTTTCAATGATCAAACTGCAAACCTTGCCCTTTACCATACACTTGGTGCGAAAGATACTGTGCCTCAACCATGATTAATCTTGCTCCTGATGTGGCTGTAGCTCTCTTTGTATGAATAACAACTCTCCCTTTTCACCCTGGAGTTGAAGTTTTTTTTCTAGACTTTCTCTGACTCCTTGTCCTCTACCTCGGCGATGCCC
Source organism: Papilionanthe hookeriana x Papilionanthe teres (assembly GCA_022702705.1). Classification (NCBI taxonomy): domain Eukaryota; kingdom Viridiplantae; phylum Streptophyta; class Magnoliopsida; order Asparagales; family Orchidaceae; genus Papilionanthe; species Papilionanthe hookeriana x Papilionanthe teres. The sequence goes on along the minus strand of CM040424.1, from coordinate 96,333,954 downwards.
TGATCTGTGAATGTGAATACTCAGCTTGTGGGATAGCTGGAGGCTATTTATAACAACCATGACATCTGAACCCCTTATGGTAGGTACTGTACTGAAAGAGCTGCCCTATTTTGGTTTCTTTGCACTCTTATTTGTCTTGTCATTCTCCTACCCTATCTTACTAACTCCTCTCTAGGTATCTTTATTGGTCTTGGTAGCTGTAGGTGATTGTTTGACTGAAGGCTGCTGTCTGAATGAAGACCGCTGCCTGCTCAGCTTGTGTTTTCTTTCCACTATCAAGGCTAAAGTTTGAACATCCTTCAATGACCAGTATGATTGTAATTGCACAAAATTGCTGATAGTTGGCTTCAGACGCCCATGTATGGGCTATAGTGTGTTCTTTTGGCTCGATCAACTCACCTTTCATCTGTAAGTAGTAAAATGGTACTGTGAACTCCATTGAATTATTTTTCTGTTGCAGAAGGTGGAGTCTCAGAAACATGTCAAGGCGGTAATGAGGTGGAAGATATTTCTTCAGCATTGCTTTCTTCATCTTTTCCCATTTGGTAATCTTATCACTACATTCTCTTTCCCTCTTTATCTGTAAATTTTCCCACCGCAAATAGGCGCTCTTCTTCAATTTGATGGTTGTTAGTTTCACCCGCTTATCCTCTGACATCTTATGTTCGAAGATTCGCTCAACATATTGCAGCTAGTCAATAAATTTATCTTGACTCATTCCCTCATCGAATTCTGGTAGATCTATTTTAAGGTCGAAATCCAAGTGTCCTCTTTATGTGAGTTTCTCTCTCTGCCTCATTTGATATTTAATTCTGAAGCGACGTGGTAGGTATTCCTCGTCGCCGAGGTATTCTCTGTGGAATAAATTCATATCGTCGTTCCTGTCTCCCTTTTGACTCTCCAGATCACAGTCGAGGATAATTTCTCTAGGATAGGACTAAAATTTGGCTAGTTTTGATACAAAATAATACTAAAATTAATCAAGCCGTAATAACGAAAGAAAATATTATTAAGCAAACAACTAGAGTTACAATCAAGACTCCAAACAAAATTGAAAAAAACACAATTCGGTTAGAGCTGGGGAGTGGTATTCGTAGGCAGAGTTGGCGGCTTGGTGGTAGGCGATGGATTAGACTAGAGATGGAGGTGGATACTTGGAGCAGGCGATGTTGGGGGCTAGTGTTCTGAATAAGGAGGGAAGGGAGGCAGATTTTTGGATGGTTGTTGAGGGAGGCATGGGAAGAGTAGGTTGCAGACATGGCCAAAACAGCAAATGTTGGGGAAGGAGGTAGGGTTGGCGGCTATGAGAAAGGGGGAATTAAAGAGGGGAGAGGGTCGGTGGCTGATTGTTGGAAGAGAATAAAAGGGAATGGTAGGCGACTCATTATGGAAGGGGGCAACAGTCCGATAGTTAGAGAGCTACCGATCGAAGACTTTAGGTAGGTAGGGGAAGCACAATAGGGGAAATCAAAGGAGGATGGTCACCACCTCGGAACAGGATACAATTGGAGAACTATCTATCTTGGATAAACCCTAGTAAGGGGGAGAAGTCTATAAACATAAATATGAAACCAAATATAGCTTAACCCTAGACTCAAGAAACACACATATTAATAGGAGGTATATAGGTGGGAAAACGAAAAGGAGGGGACAATCCCAATCCTACTAAGCACTGACCGGTTCAGCCGAACCAGACCCGCGTCAGTACCTGTCATATTAGATATGATATTCCTTACTTTGTGAGCATTGTGAGTCAACATATGAATAGTCTAATGAAGAAATATTTCAAGATTTACAAAATATTGAGGTTTCTTAAGAAGACCCCTGACAGTGGATTATTTTTTAAGAAATCAAACAATAAAGAAGATCCACATCTGGGTATTGTTCCAATGTATGGGGAAATCTTGTCACATGAACTAAGAAGTAAAGAATGGTCTTTAGAGGCAATGCATAATCTGTGTATGGGGTACCTGCTTTTTGAACTTGTGAAAAAATGTGGATCCAAAGGCTATTGAATGAGTTGAGATGCTTCACGGTTAATGCCATAAATATGTCTCGCGTCAAACAAGCCGCCATTAGTATTGCAAAACTCTGCACACCATGCCATGACCAATCAGATTGAGATTTATAGGCATTTTATATCTGAAAAGGTCAATTGTGGAATTATTCACTTAATCTACATTTCAACACATTTTCATGTCACATATGTTATCACTAAATCCCTACCTTCAGACAACTTTAATGATTTGAATACCAAGGTAGGACTTCACAAAATTTATGACTCAACTTGAGGGGGAGCGTGAAATTCTATCCCTATAAGGTGGCCTAAACTGCCTGCCATATGGGCCCCATGTGATCAATTTGTGGAAGCTATTGGAGGGACTTTCCTATTTCAATTTTATTCCTTTTTATTCTGTTTCTTATTAGATTGTATGCCTTTCTTATTTTGTTTTTTTATATTTGGTAAGTTCTAATAGCCTTAGTTATGTTTGTCTTAGACATTCCCCATATAATAATGGAAAATGTTGTAATTTTAATATGATCGATTAATAGAATATAGGTTCTCCATCTTTATGCATTATTTGTACAAATTGATGGAATTTACACAACATATTCTAACGTTATAAAGATACCAAACAATCATGATATTTAAGAATGCAAACATAAAGAGTAAAAAATTAGTTAATATTTCATAAATCATGATAGGGCAAGATAATTATAAGAAAATAAAGAAAATAGTTCTTTAAAGAACATATATATATATATATATATATATATATATATATATATATATATATATATATATATATAGCGACGTCCAGTAGCTCTGCTGAGGTTTCGCTCGATGGCGAAACCCGGCTTCGATCACCGGCTTCTCCAACGTTCTCGTTGGCTTCGTCGACGTCGATCGTGCTAGTGGCGCACCTTCATCGCTTTCTGTGAAGGAGCTCGCTGTTTCGTCGTCGAACTCGTCTGCCGACTCGTCGATTTTCTCTGTCGAACTTGCCTGCCGGCTTCGTTCTCGACTACTGCTCGCGGGTTAGCTGGTCGATCGCTACGGTCGTCCTGTGCTGCGTCTGCTCGCGTTTCAGGTCGAGCCGCTCGACTGGCTCGTCCTTCATGTTCGACAACTCGGCAGTCCTCCTTTTTCTGTCGTCGATTCTCTGCACGACGACTTCCTGTGCGAGAAGAAGGGCTCAACTTCGTCCCTATTGCTCTCTGGAAGCTAGGCTCCTGGTACGATGACTTCCAGTCGCACTGCGGGAGCTCAACTCTGTGCGAGAAGATAGGCTCCAGCAGTGGAACCTGCTTCTGTGCGCGTGCTTGCAGCGTAATTCGCTGACTGTAGGGGCCGCTCGGCGACTTCTTTCTTATGGCAACTAAGGCTTCCTATGCTGGAGCTGTGGGCAGCAATTCCCACAATGATAATCTCTTTTTTCCACAAGAATTTCGTGATAGTCTGCGGTCGGAAAAATACGAGGCGATTTTATCGAGTCGATAGAGTGCTAAAGATGGGAAACCTGTCGTTATCTTCATCACACTTGGAAATGAAGGTTCTCTCAGATGATATTAAATTTACTTTAGTTGGGAAATTCGATTTAGTTACTCGAAGATGTATTTAGTTAGAAAATTGTTTGAGAATCTGAAACTTATTGGAGGATGGAAATTGAGAGTGTTAGATAACAAATACTTACTCATTCGAATACAAAAGGAAGAAGACTATGCTAGAATCTTTGCTCAACAATCCGTTTTAGTTGCTTGGCACCTGAAATGAAGCTTATCAAATGGACTCTGATTTTGACCCATCTAAGGAACCTCCTATCGCTTCTATGTGGTTCAAACTTCTGGGGCTTCCCTTTCATTCGTACAATCCACGTGGTTTGTACAACATTAGCCAAGCTCTCGGTACTCCTCTCAGAGTTGATTAACTTACTTTTGATAGGGTCTCTCCAGGTGGTGCCAGGGTTCAAGTGGAGAGGGATTTCACTCCCTGATGTGGATCGTTTTTGGATCACTGATGGTGCGGATGGGTTTTGGCGGAGAGGCGTGGTGGAGAACGGACCTCTCTTTGCCGACGATTGCAAAATGTTCGGGCACGTTAGAGACACTTGCTATAGATCTGCATCCTCACTCGAGAAAAGGGCTTCAGGCGCCTGTCGTCGTTGGAAATTCAGCATAGAGTTGACGCTACTGCGGCTCGGGAGAATAGGGTAGCATCTATTGTCGATAAAAGTTTAAACTCGAGTGACATGGTGCATCGAGGAGAATCTCAGTCAGGTTATACGAATTGCCACTCCGGAGGCTACGGTAGTTCTCGAACAAGTTGGAAGTGCGTCACTTCTTCACGTGTCGCATGGCCGTCAGGGACTACTTGGTCGTCAGCTCTAACAGATAAATCCAAACTCTTAGCAGAAAAAGAAGAAATCCCCTACCAATTGCCGAACCCACCGGTAAGAATAAACAGGACTCTACGGAAGAGGAAGAAGTAGAAGAAGAAGAAGTGGAAGAAGAAGATGATGGAGAAGATTAGCGGGTTTATCGTTCTCGAGGGAAGAAGAAGCGCAGGGTTAGACTCTGTTGATGATATCTTGGTGACTCGAGGCGATGGAGTAGCATTAAAGAGATTACTACATGGATCACGAGAAACGAGCGAGAGTATCACGTTCTCGCTCTTAACTTTGTTTTGTAATTTTTGAATATTTTAGATCTTTTTTTGTTAGCATTGTATCGTAGGGGAAGGGCTCCATGGGCCCTCTCCTCAAGCCTCTGTAACCGCTTTTAAATCAATATAGGTTCCAGGGCTTTCTCTCTCTCTCTCTCTCTCTCTCTCTATATATATATATATATATATATATATATATATATATATAGTTAGATAGATACTAAACTATATATATAGATAGATAGATGGATTGATATATACATATATACTATCTATCAGGACGAGATATTACTTTACCCTTTCCGGGAGAGATATGGGTTGACACACTACATCAGAGATTTTAGCAGCAAGCAAAACTCGAACAGATACCACTTTATTGCACCCGCTTCTTTATGTTTAGATACTCCATTTCTCAATATTATCATTTGCATTCGAATATAAAACCACAAAGTAAAAAATTCTATTGGGTCTGCCTCACTCCATACCTGCCCCTCTTCCACTCCCCAGTGCATTCCACCGATTTTTGAAACACTAGTTGACACACTATCACCTCTCCCTCCCACTATAGGAGACTATTGTTTCTGTTCTTCCGACTAATGTATTGACAGATGGTTTAGTTCGACAATCTACAACTTCTCACTGTTGAAAACAATACTTCATGATCCTTACCTCTAAAAGATATTGTTCGGTCTGATAATTAGGAGAGCATCACAACTCCACATTGTCAGGAAACATCAGGTGCTGATGAGATATTTTTACCACCTTTTCAGAATGAGAATGTTGTTATTGTTAGTCAGGAGCAAGGAACTCATCATCTTTTACATGCTCGACAATCTGTTAACCACACTGATCAGATTAGCCAGTCTTCGGATGAGGAATGACAAGTTTACACATCTAGGAGGAAGAAGAAGAATGAAGACACACCCCAGCTTGGGAATTTAATGGATAATACTTTAGTTACTTCGGGTAATGATTCTAAACTCAACAATTTGTTAGCTGGCTCCGTTCCTAGAACCAGAGGCAGAGGCAGGGCTAAGCTGGCTCGCCCATAGCAACTTGTTTTCTGCGAGTTTTGATTTGTTTGAGTTTTATCTGTCTTATCTTTTTTGGGATGTTAATGTGTGTGTATCGTATGGGTAGGACGTCTTTATTGGGTATTCTCATACAACCTTTATATACCTTTTCAATTTTAATATAATTAGCTCTTGAGCGTTTTAAAAAAATAAAATAAAATAAAAGGAACGAAGCATTATTCGGCTCTGTATATATTCATCATAGAAGAAGTTACAAAGGGATATAGGGGTGGATCCCCTCTACTAAAAACAAAAGGAACAATACTTACCATTAGGGATTCCACCACCAACAATACAACTCCACGCCAAAAATGATCTCCAAAACATACAATTATATCCAAAAAAGCGAAAAGAGAAGAGCACCAAACTGTAAAACCTATATCTATACCATCAAAGAATCCCAAAAAGTTTGAAATAAGGAAACAAGCCCAGGTAGAAAGTGTCAGTAATCCAGTGGCAGCTGTAGAAGTTGCAAAAGGCCTCCCAGAAAGAGCATGAGAAGCTAATAACTGCATAGCATAAGCAGGCGTCTAATGCAGAGAAATCTGAGATACAATCGTTAGAAGAACCAAAGAGAATCAACATCTAATAAATGATTGATCTAGCAAGTCACCAGCCAATATTACTTTTAATCGAGCCCCAGGGTTTTTCCCACAAATATTCCTAAATGCACCAAACCAACAAGGAAATCCACTGGTTTATTTGCTTTTCTGCAGATATGAGACCACTGTATCAAGAGGCTTTTATCAACTACTAATTTCCTAATCATACTCCAAATGTTGAGTATTTTACATGGGGGTTTAGCAATACTCAGAAAAAATGTCAATCATGACCTTCAAATCAGCCTCTACAACCAAGCGAAACCAATTCTGATCAACAACAATTAATAGAGCCAAATAAAGAGCCCACAATTCAGTCTCCAAAGGAGATTGTGCAAAAGAGGGGGAAAAAGAATCCTACACAAGCACCACATGCATCTCTAAACACACCCCACACAACCGCCCTTCCATTCTTGACACTCCCATCAATATTGAGCTTAAGCCACCCACGGGGAGGAGGCAACCACTTGAATAAGATAGGTCTATGATTATCAATGGAGAGAGAGGAAGGAGAAGAGATATTTCGGTCTTTGTAAGCTTTAGATAAGTATGCCATAACATGAGCCATGGTTCTCCTAATAGAAGGAGCAACATCATCAAACTTACAGAGTTCCTTGCAGCAGTTTTCTTCATTAAGAGAATGTAGAGCTGAGTGTTATTTGTTTATTTGAGTGCTAACATTATTGATTATTGTTGTTATCTTTTTCCTTCTCTCGCAGCAGTTTCATTGTAGTTATTTGTCATGCCTTGTATCTGTACCCCTGTTTTTTTAGTAGCCTTGTCCATTAAACAGCTGCTAATTTTATCGACCATAACTTTGGGTTTGAATGTATAGTTAAGCTCAGGAGATTCTGTAATGGATATCAGGCAGTTTCTACTTGATGCTCCAGAGACTTGCTTCTATACCTGCTATGACTTATTCTTGCATGCTAGTGATGGCTCCCCTCACCAGTTAGGGGATTATAGTAAAATCTCTGAAGTTGCAGACATTTCCACTGGTGGATGCTCCTTAGAGATGTTTGGAGGTGTGCTTCATCATTTATGGCTTATGCATAATTCTGATCAACCTATAATGTTTGATTTTTTGTCGGTATTTATGCAGTTCTATATGACGATAGATCTATAAGATCTCATGTTCGTCGTTCCCGAGATCTGATTTCTCTTTCCAATCTTCATACATCATTGTCCACATCACTATCCTTGCAGCATGAACATTCTCAACAAAAGTCTTCAGGTTTATACATGCCTTCGATGAAGATGCATGCTATTATATCACATTTTAATACTACTAACTGTTGTTATTGAGTAAAAGAAGTGTGTTGAATTGGATGCCTGCCTACCTTTTGTTTTAAATTATTTTTGGTTTTATATATGTGGTTGTTTTTTGTTATTTTAAAATTAAAGCTACTTTGGCCTGCAGATGCTGTCAAAGTGGATACTCTAGAGTTGGATGCTTTAGGATTCATGGAAGATGTTACTTGCTCTGTCTGCAATTTGGTGATTTCATCACCTATGGATATTAAATGTGTAGAGAGCATTACTTTTTCTTCTTTCAATCCTCCTCCGAGCTATAGGCGGTAAGAACATATTGAACTACCCGCTTCAGATTGGTTTCTCGTTTGAAGGGATTTAAATTTTAATATTTTGAAGATTTACGTACATAGCACTTAATTCTTTTGTATTTACTTATCTAACACCTGAATGTCCATTTTTACATATATGCCACCTTACCTATGCATGAAAAAGGTGTTTCACTTTTTAAAAGTTAAATACTTTTGATGTGATATGAAAGATTTGAGTGGTATAAAGGTAAAAAAGCAATGTTTAGGTGTTAGATATGTAAATACATAGGAATTGTGTGGTATGTATGTAAATGCCCCATAATATTTTACTATCTTTATCTTGTTTTGCTGCTGCTCCGACACAGGTGCTTAGGCTTTCCTTGCGGCTCATTTCGTGCGAAGTAAAAGATTTCACATGCGTTTGGTCACCATGAACCATATATTTTGTTTTTTTCTAGCTTGCTTATTGTATTTTATCATTTAGGCTACTGTGTTTCATAAGAGAAGCTTGTAAAAGTTACATTAACATTTTAATTTGTTAACAATGCACAATTCCTTCTTAATCAACTCCTGGATTTATTGGCCATTAGTTTTGGATGATTGTCATCTTTAAACCAGTCTCCTGTCACTAGATTTATAATCTGTATTGTTATGAGGTTGGTTTGCTATTTTAGAAAGCAGTATCCAAACAGTTTATTTATTAATCCAACAGTGAAACTTGGGCGTCTTTTCAAATCATTTGTTCAAAAAGTTTAAAAAATATTTTTGACATTTAATAAGTTATGCATGGCTTTATTACTCAGCTGGGTTCTACACATTAGGATTTATGATTTTTGAATGTGCGACTGTTTAAAATTTTTTACTACATTAAAAATCAACTTGTAATTTCACTAGTAGAATCAAATCTGTTGATTTTTTTTTTACTTCAACTATGATTATTGCTCATATATCCAATACTGTTAAAAATTTTGGAATTTAAAAAGGTTGTTAATGGATTGATTGTTCGCTTTGTTTCGGTTCTAAGCTTTAGGACTTATGGTTATAATTGTGTATGTTATTTATTTATAGTTTGAACTCAAAAGTTTTTATTGTTTAATAGTCAGAACCTATCATATCTGCCTTGTTCAATTTTTTGTTTTTTTCTAGCTTGCTTATTGTATTCTCTCATTTAGGCTACTGTGTTTCATAAGAGAAGCTTGTAAAAGTTACATTAACATTTTAATTTGTTAACAATGCACAATTCCTTCTTAATCAACCCCTTCTGGATTTATTGGCCATTAGTTTTGGATGATCGTCATCTTTAAACTTGTCTCCTCTCACTAGACTTATAATCTATATTGTTATGACGTTGGTTTGCTATTTTATGAAAGCAGCATCCGGACAGCTCATTTATTAATCCAACTATGAAACTTGGACGTCTTTTCAAATCATTTGTTCAAAATGTTTAAATTTTTAAAAAATATTTTTGACATTTAAAAAGTTATTCATGACTTTATTACTCAGCTGGGTTCTGCAGATTAGGATTTATGATTTATGAATGTGCACCTGTTTAAAATTTTTTACTACATTAAAAATCAACTTGTAATTTCACTAGTAGAATCAAATCTGTTGATTTTTTTTTACTTCAACTATGATTATTGCTCATCTATCCAATACTGTTAATAATTTTGGAATTTAAAAAGGTTGTTAATGGATTGATTGTTCGTTTTGTTTCGGTTCTAGGCTTTAGGATTTATGGTTATAATTGTGTATGTTATTTATTTATAGTTTGAACTCAAAATTTTTTATTATTTAGTAGTCAGAACCTATCATATCTGCCTTGTTCTTAGCAATTCAACGTTTTTCTATTAATTCTTTACGCCCTTTGTTGCTTCTATTATAAGAACAAATTTATGCAATATTGAATTAGCTTCTTGATGAAACAGGTAATTGCCACAATCGAATTTTTTAGACAAGACCCTTAACTTCTCTTTATAACCCCTGTGATCCATCTTTGCCTTGTTAGTTGTCACATGCCTTCTACTTCTCTACTTTTTATTTTACGTTTTGCAATTCTCTATTTACGATTCTGTGATTTATTCTTATCCCCATTGAAAATATTTTGTTTTGTATTATACATAACATATAAAGGGAGGCATTAGTCGTTAATTTTGTGCTCAAGATTTTACCTGACTTGAATGGAGTAATCTTATTGACATCCTTCTAGAATCCCTAGACGATGTAATAGAATCAAAATAAATGTTGGGTATGGTTTTGGATCATAGAAGGGCTGAATATTTGATTCAGCAAAGTGACGAATAAGGGGAAATAGGCAGCAAGTGCCGTATAATTTGCAGGACAGCAGGGAAACTACGCCCGAGAGCTAGAAACAAAGCAGTACAAATGTCAGAAGGTCCACCACATGTGCTCTAACAAGATACATACATCACTTGTAAGAGCACGATTGCATCATCTCAAAGAATAGAAATCTGATGAAATGTCAAACTAGTATAAATTAAAACCAAAAAACTATTTTAACCATAATAAAACAAACAAATATCTAGTTCTCGATGCAATTAACCATAATAATGTTAATTAATGTAATTAAGACCCTAAGGATTTGGCATAACCATCGGTGGTTGGAAACCCTGGATGAGACCAGATAAACAAGAATTGCATTCGGTTCTTTGTTTCATGGTCCATCCCAGGCGAACGTGGAAACTCTTCCCGCAACATTTGGAGGAAAATTACACCCTCGTAATTCTCCCTAGGTAGGAGATGCTTCCTTATTCACTGTAAGCTCCTGAATCCTTTTAGTGCACTATTAGATTAAATAGGTTACAAGTAACATAAATGTTATAGTTCTTAGGCAAGTCAAGCTTGTATGTGTCATCATTAATTTTCTTGACAATTATGAATGGGCCATCAACTCTTAGCTCGAGTTTTCCCCAAAAAAAAATGTGGGGAACCACTCCTTCAATTTTATGCACATTAAGTCTATTTAATACTCGGTAACTTTTGAATTAATCGGCATGCTTCTGGTACTTGGTTTTCTGTTTAGCAAAATCCATCCTCACCTGTTTATGTAGGGCTTGAATTTGTCTGACTCAAATCTCTACGTTAGCACTAAACTCATTATCTGGAAGTATCCATATTAAATCCAAGGTGAGTGGCTTTCACCCATGTATATTCTCAGAGGGACCAACTTGGGGACTGATTAGTAAGACCTGTTGTAAGCAAACTCAAAATGGAGAAGAATCAAATCCCACTATTTGATGTTCCTTTCCACATACTGTTCTAAGAGATTTCCCAAACTATAATTTATCACCTCTGTGTGTGCAATTGAACTGGAATTTTGTACTTGGTTTATTCCACAAGATCTTTTAAAATTGATTGCGAAGTTTCGTGTCTCTGTTTGAAGTAATAGTCTGAGGCACGTCGTGAAGACATACCATCTATTATATATAAATCTATAATATGCAAAGCTTGCATCATAATTAGACAAGGTATGTAATTTACTTTATTAAAAACGGTCAATCACTATCATAATAGAGTTCTTACTCTGCTGAATCTAGAGCGGAGCCACTACAGTTCGTGCTCACCTTGAATCATGTTGACTATGGGATGGATATGGAGCGTATAGACCTATATTTTGTTTTTGAGTCTTTGCCAAATGACTAAGCTTGCAATGTTTGACATGCATCTCCACACTTGTATCAGTTTAGACCAATAGAAATTTTACTTCACTAAGGAGAAAGTCTTGTCGTCGTTAAAATTTCCTGCATTCTCTCTATTTTGGCATTCTTACAAAATGCTTTCCTTGAGTGAACTTCTAAAAAGGCATAAGTCGGTTTTGATGGAATAAATAATCATTTGATCGGTGGAATTGCTCACATGGTCTCTCTTGAGAATTTCAGATCTCTCGTCTTTATTGTTGGTATATAGATCTTTCAAAACTTTGAAAACATGGTGATGATCAATAAGTGACGACGATTTAACACATTAGATACCTTAATATGTCTCCTAGCTTCATTTTTAAGCATGAAATGAATGAATAAATAAACTTAACCTAGGAACATGTTTATCTTTCAACTTGTTTTGATTATTTAGAGACCTTTAGGTTTCTTGATCAGTATGTAGAGTGAATGCACTATCGACAAATACTGATTCCAGTGATTGAGAGCTCTCATAACGAATAAAATTTTTGTTGTACGTAGAGTACTTTCTTTTGGACTCATTCAACTTCTCGGTAAAAAGGTATTTTCCTTGAATTAGCACAACTCTAATTCTCATATTAAAATCATGCACTCCATCTCCAACATTGGATTAAGAGCTTAAAGTGTTTTAACAAGAACTAGGGTTACTTGTTTCTTCCTACAAATACTGATTCCAGTGATTGAGAGCTCTCATAACGAATAAAATTTTTGTTGTACGTAGAGTACTTTTTTTTGGACTCATTCAACTTCTCAGTAAAAAGGTATTTTCCTTGAATTAGCACAACTCTAATTCTCATATTAAAATCATGCACTCCATCTCCAACATTGGATTAAGAGCTTAAAGTGTTTTAACAAGAACTAGGGTTACTTGTTTCTTCCTAAAAATACTAAAAATAGAAATCTCTAAAAATCCGACACCTCTAGCCGGTTGGACGAGTATAGATACTCATCAAGCCCAACTTGGTTACAAAGAGCTCAAAACTAAGCTTGCAAAATGCCTTGGTGAAGCAAAATGCCTTGGTGAAGATATCTGCTATTTATGGTGTTGTTGGGATAAGAGACATGCAAATAGCTCCACAATCAACTTATTTTTAATTAAGTGCTTGTCAATCCCCACATATTTTGTGCGATCATGTTGCACTTAGTTTTTTATAATACTTATGACAACTTTATTATCACGATACTACTTCATTGACATGCTTATTGAGATCTACGACTCTTCAAGAATTCCCTTTAACCATAACATCTTACGTACTCCATTAGCCATAGACTTTATTTTATCTTGGCACTAGCCCTCACAACCACATTTTGTTCCTTACTTCATCATATAACTAGATTTTCTTAGATATAAGTATAATATTCATATGTTGATCTTTTGTCAATAACTCAACACGCCTAATTCGTATCAGTGTATGCCTCTATATTCTGTTGTGTGGCCTTTTGAAAGAGTAAGCCCTTATCTGGTGTGCTTTTTAGATATATGAGAATCTTAGTAACTTTTTTTAAAGTGTTTCTCATATGGAAAATGCGTAAATTAACTTACCAAACTCAGTCAAAATAATATCTTGTCGTGTGTGTGATGAATATATTAACTTGCCCATCAATTTTTAGTACGAAATTGTATTCACTAGGTTACCTTCCTTCCCATCTCCTAGTTTTCGATTTGGATCAATTGGAGTATCTGTAGACCTATACTCACCCAAATTTTGTTAAGAAGATTAAAAACACACTTTTGTTGGGAAATAATGATCCCTTTCTTCGATCTAGCAATCTTGATGCTAAGGAGAATCTCAAAAATTACATCCTTGGTCTCAAAAGCTGATGAAAGAAGTTTTCAAACGGTTCATCTCATATATGTCATATCCGATAAGAATTATATTGTCCACATTAAAAATCAATACGACTATTTTCCCATCTTTTGAATGTCTAAAGAACATTATATGATCTCTTAACACTTTAGTATACCCTGACCATCAACAAACAGAGTAAATTTCTCAGACCATACTTTCGATCATTGCATCAACCAATATAAGGAATTTTTTTAGTTTATACACATTTGTGCTAAACTTTTTACTAAATGCTAGAGGTAGATCCATGTATACTTCTTCCAAGTCCCTATTGACGAATGCATTTTTTTTATTTTCAACCGTCAGAAGAATTTTCTTGAAATTTTCTTTTGTGATTGGGGCGAATGTCTCTAAATAAACCATGCCATAGGTCTCAGTGAATCTTTTGGCAAACTGTCTAGCCTTATACTATTCTAGAAATCTGTCAGAATTATATTTGAATGTAAACACCCATTTACACCCTTTAGTTGTCTTCCATCTAAGTAGATCAACTAATTTTTGTGTCATTTTTTCAAGAGCTTTCATCTTCTCGAAGACAAACTCCTTTCATTTAAGAACTTTAAAATTATCCTATATAATATTTGAAATCTCCCTTCAAGATAATTGTGAGGTAAAAGCATGAAAAATAGGCGAGAGATTTTCATATGACACATAATAGGATAATGGATGTTGGGTGTAAGACCTCACCCTCTAACAAGCAACAATGAAAACATTAAAATTATTAAACATAATATTAGAACTCGACTAAAGTTCAGAACTAAAAGACTCATAACTCGAAAATAAAGTGGATTGAACATGCAATAAAGGCTTAGTGAAGACATTACTTCGTGGATTCGGGGTAGTGCAAATGATTCATATACCATTTTTTTCGAGTTGTCCTCCGGCTCAAGCAGACAATATTAAATGTATCAATATCATATTTGTTTCTTTGTTAGTTTTTATAGGATCATGAATATCATGAGATGACACTGTAGGACGACTTAGATTATCTTTGATATCTAATGACTTGTTCCACTTTCTCCTAATATAATATAGCTTAGATTTTTATGTTGATCAATCAAGACTGAGGATATTATTTTGTGAATCTTTGGTTTGAAAAAGATATTGAAAAGGAGTAATAAAAAATTTTGTTTTATCCCCCTATTGAAAGAAAAGGTGTAAAGAAGGGTTTTAATTTACAAAAAAAAGTCATTCATGATAACAAATATTTTTTTAGATATGTGATCAAATTGTTTATATCATTTTTGAGTGAGAGCATAGCTAACAAAAACTTTTTGACTTGGAGTTCAAGTTGTTCTTGATTATGACTATGAATGTGAACAAATATAGTACACCCAAATATTCTTAAACTTAAAGAAGATGAGAACCAGTTTGTTGGATATGTTTTGTGAAAAACATCACATGATATTTCAAAATTAAAAGCTTATTTGGTGTTTTATTTATGAAGAATGTAGTACTAAGCTTGATTTTGCTCCAAAGATATTTTTGCAGATGTTTAGTAACAACAATGCCCGAGTTACTTTTTAGTAAGTGTTTGCTTTTTTCTCAGCCTTACTATTTTATTGCGGAGTGTCGACGCAACTGCTTTGATGAACCATTCCTTTTTGGAAAAAAGTTGACCTAAAATATTTTTGAAATATTCTCGACTATTTTTACTTCATAATGGTTAATAAATTTTCTAAAATTGTGTTTGTAACACGGTGTAAAAGTTTTTGAAAATTGTTTCCATTTCAGATTTTCTTTCATTAATTACCTATTTTACTTATATGTGCTCATATAAAGAAGTCACACCATTGTCTCAAAGAGTATTATGAGAACCCAAAATATCATTATGAATCAGAGTAAATGGTGTAGTTGGTTTGTAAGCTTGGGGAAGAAATGATGCACAATGATGTTCAACAAAATGACAAACTTCACATTAAAAAGATGACATTCTTATTTTGAATAAAATTGAGAAATAAGTATTTTAAATATTGAAAATTAGGATGACATAATTTTTAATGACATAACATAATATCTTTATCCTTGAAAATAGAAATAAAATTTAAACAAGTACGTTGATATTGTCTATTTGAGTTAAGTCCATCTTCAAAATAATTCAATCCATTTTTTTATTTAGTATTGCAAATCATAATTCTAGTGATAAATTTCTGAAACTCATAATAAGAAGGGTAGAAATTAACTATTATCAAAGATAATTTTATTAATGTGCAACAAGTTATAATGTAAATTGGGAATTTTGGAGCACATTGTGAAGAGTTAACACCAAATGAGTCTGATAGGTTCCCATTTCGACAATTACCGAGAAGGAGCCATCAACAATTTTGACTTTTTATTGCTACAAATGGTTTGTAGGATGAGAATAATTTAGAGTAACCAGTTGTATGATCAGTTGCACTAAAATCAATTATTCAAGGATGAATAGAATTAGAAATAAAACCTAACAATGCAATTGCTAGAGTGTTACCATTTTGTGCGAAAAGCAAGACGGAGTCAAATATAATTTTGGATAGTGAGACAATTTTTACATGTGCTCTATTTGTTCCTTGGTAAAAAAGACTGTATCTAAGCTTCTAGAAGACTTCATGGTTTCTTTGATAGTGGTTTGATAAACTCGACTTTTTCGTTTTGTTGTTAATTTTCAATTTGCAGGTTTACTATAAAGCTTTCATCCTGTCTTATTTATATATTGATTTTTTTGCAATGCTTGCATTATGATTTCTCATGTCATTCTGTTAGTATCAACACTTTTTTGACAAAAGAGCCGATGTCTCATGTTCAGTGCTAAAAGAAGGTTTGGTGTTACACAACATGATTGTTCTTTTTGACTCACCACATCTAAAATAAAGAAAAAAGCTTCTCGAATATAGGGCAATGGTTTCCTATCGAGAATGCAAAACCTTAGACTTTTTTTAAACTCCAATTAAGGTCAATTAAAATGTATGGATCTGATCATTTTTTTTTCTTATGGCAACAAAATTCTTTACATTCTCCCAAACGTGATTATAACATTTATCAAACTCCTATCATAATGTTACCAACTCATTGTAACAAGTATTAGCATCACCTTTATTCTTTTTGGATTTTCAAAATTGAGTTTTCAACTCAAAAATGTGGGAAGAGTTCTCAAGTTTATATGAAGATCTTGATCGACCTTCTAGATATTTCGAGCAATGGGAAGAATTATGTGAGACTTTGCGATGCCAGTTTCCATGGAGTTGATGAGCCAAGCTATAATAAGATAGTTTTCAGATTGCCATTTTTTCAAATTCGGGTCACCGACAACAAGTTTCGAATTTTCACATGTTAAATGGCGAATTGCGCCACTCTCGTCAATTGTCAATGCTATTGATTGAGCTCATTTGAGATAGTTGTGCTTATTGAGTTTTATAATTGTTAGACAAAGGTCTGAGTTACGGGAATAATAATCAGTAGATACTAGCATAAGGAAGGCTATAGGTTGAGAAGTGGTTTCAACATTAATATAGCAAAGAAAGGAGATATTATTTCTTTGTACTAAGGTCATCATCGTTGACTTATACGACATCATTAGAATTGAAGGAAGAAAATACATGAGTAGCGGTTAACTCGAGGGAAAAGGCACGATTAGTGGCTACCTCGAGGGATGTGTTAACAACAGCTTTAATCGCGTGTTCGGTCATGATGGGAGTACAATCATACGTTCGGTTGTGATGGAAAAAACAGAAGCAATGGCTACCGCGAGGAGTTATTGCTTCGACCGCACCTTCAATGCGTATTCAAGGAGCTATCATGTGGTAAGAAAAAGGTCATGAGTGGCGTCTTCGGCGAGCAACGCTTTGCATGTGTCCTCATGACCGCATGTTTCTCACAGGGAGCATTAGAGCAGTTTTGGTTGAGAATGAGAGAAAGCAGAATGTTCGGTCAAGAGTGGGAGAAAGCTGAAGCTTTGAAGATTGGCGTCATTGGGTTTACTGTAATGAGATTCGTGCTTGGCAAAATCTCTGATATAATGTAATTTTTGTGAGAAGGAAAAAAATAATTATTCCTCAATTTTGTAAGGAACGTTTAAAAAGAATGAATTGTTCAAAACCTGCTTTGTACATTCATAACATGAGTTTAAATAGGTTTGCAATATTCTACAAATACTTTCCTAGACTTCTTCAATATTCCCTTTTTTTCCAATAGGACTAAATAAGGTCCAATTCTCAACACAACTAAGTCCTTAGTGAGGCAATCAGCTACTAGCTCTCCAGTGGCAGCATGGCTTTGCTCTAGTAGTCTGTTATTCAACTTTTCCTTTAAGAAGATCTCCACATGTTTTGTTCTATAATGTTGGACCTGGTTGTTGGCAATGCTGATTGCTGATTTGTTGTCACACCATTGATTTGAGTTCCTTGGTCCACCTTCTCGACCAACAAGGCTGTTACCTACATCATCTTGACAACTCTTACGATCATGGCCCTGTACTTTGCCTCTGCTGTTGACCTCGCTGCTATAGATTGTTTTCTGGCTCTTCCAAGAGACCAACTTTGCCCCCCACGAACATGCAATATTCTGAGGTGGATCTTCCGTCATCTGCACAACTCACCCAATCAGCCTCACAAAATCTCTCAATGTCTACTTGCCTGTTCTTCTTGTAGATCAACCCTTTTCCTGCTGCACTCTTCAAGTACCTCATAATCTGATACACTGCATCCATATATCCCTTCCTTGGATCATGCATGTAACGGTTCACCATGCCCACTGCAAAAGAGATGGGTCAAGTGTGGCACATATCGATCATACGACCACCAATCTCCGGTACCTCTCACGATTAACCGGTTCTCCTATCTCTGCACTCAGCTTGGTCTTCTAATCAATTGGAGAGACTGAAGGTTTGCACCCTAACAACTTATTTTCATGAGGAGATCTAGTGTATACTTCCTCTGGGATAAGTCCATCCCCTCAGGTCCAAAGAAAGTATCTGAGTTGTCCATGGTCCCGTCACCTCAAATTCATTTCCCAAACTTATCTTTAGTTGGACAATCTTTGCCTCAACATCACCGGTGACAATGATGTCATCAACACATACAAGTATAGTGGTGCGACCTTTATGTTTTCGAAAGAACACTGTATGATCTACATTGATCTGCTGATATCTAATGCCCACCCCAACCTTTCTAAACTTATAAATCAGGCTCGAGGAGACCGCTTCAAGCTGTATAGTGACTTTCTGAGCTTACACACCATGCTCACGGTTTAGACTCTAGTGAATCACGGTGGCATCTCCATATGTACCTTCTTTAGTAACTCACCATGAAGAAATGCATTATTCACATCAAGTTGGGATAACCTCTACCCACCATTCACTACTAGAGAAACCAGTGCCCTCACTATGGGCGGAACTATTTCATCATAGCCATATGTCTGACTGTACCTTTCGCCACCAGCATGCTTTGCGCTGCTCCCACTTATTCTAGAGTTTGCTTCACTGTGAAGATCCACTTGCACCCAACTGTCTTTTTTTCCTGCTGCTAGTGGCACTATCTCTCATGTTTGGTCTTTATCGAGAGCCATAAGCTCTTCGTGCATAGTCGCTTTCCATTTGGGATCCTCCCTAGCAACTTGTCAAAACTTAGGTATAGAGACACTGTCCAAAGATGCCATGAATGCTTCATGTAAATATGATATGTTATTATATGAAACAAAGTTAACAATGTCATGTTCCCACCCAAAATGATCGGGAGGATGTCCCGCTTTGCTGTGAGCGGTCCTCCCTAAAGTTGGGGGTTAGGAGGAGTAATCATTGTTGTAGGAGCTATCATGGTACATTTTTATAGGCTATGAGAGAGACGCTAATGAGATTGGTCTTCGTGATGCTAGAAGACAGTGACATGGGATCCAATACTTGAGGCAGTGCGACCCCTAATAGCAGACTTTCATGAGGTTTTTACATATAATATGCCACTCGTATTACCATCTTTTTAAGAATTTCAACATGCCATAGACCTTATCCCAGGATCAATGCTCTGCAACCGACCAACCTACCTGATGCAATCGGTAGAGTATGAGGAGTTATAGAAGCATGTTGTGGATTTGATGGTTCAAGGATCAGTTTGCAAGAGCACCAGTCCATGTGCTGTGTCAACTTTGATCACACCCAAAAAGGATGGATCGTGTGGCATCTGCATAGATAATAAGATTGTGAACAAGATCACAATCAAGTACAAATTTCCTATTCTTTGATTGGATGATTTACTTGATTAGTTACAATGAGCCAGTCTTTTCTCCAAGATTGATCTACGCAGTGGATATCATCGGATCAAGATGATGACAATGGATGAATTGAAGACAACCTTAAAGACAAAAGATAACTCCATTTGGCTTGTTCAATATCCCTACCATTTTAATACGGTTAATAAATCAGTTTTTTGAGCCTTCATTGGAAGATTTGTGGTTGTGTATTTTGATGCATCCTGGTGTACAATAGTTTAGAGGAGGAGCACTTATAACATCTGAGATAGGTCTTTGAGGTTTCTCCGAGCTGAGTAGTTATATGGTCATTTAAAGAAGTGCCATTTTCTTACACCGTAAATGTGTTTTTTGAGATACATTGTTTCTGATGCCGAGGTTGATATTAACGGTATGTTTGATGTGGTGTTTGAGATTTGAGTGTTCGGTAAGTATTAAAATTTAGGTACACAAGAATTATGTGGTTTGTATGTTAATCGTCCTAATTTATTTTGTTCATTTGTTAATCTATTTTTATTTTAGCAATATGCATTTGCTGCATGTTTGACTAAACCAGTCAGTAATAAATTTGACAGCCAGCGTACACTCCCTTCTTTTCATGATTAATTCTTTTGTCCATTGCTTGTTTTTAAAAATGTCCATTGTTTACCAGTTTTATTATTATTTAATTCAGGTTAGTTGGAGATTTGATATATGTCGACATTAAAATTCTGGAAGGTACTGAGCTTTGCATCAGCGGTACAACCAAGGGTTTCTATGTGAATTCGAGCACAGGAAACATATTTGATCCAAAACCAGCTAAAACAGCACACGAGGCTAGCACACTAGTTGGTTTGCTTCAAAAGTTAAGCCCCAAGTTCAAAAAAGGTATTCCTCTTTGCCTGCTTTTATTTCTTAGTTGCAAGCATATTTTGACATTGGGTATATAAGCGCTTTAATAAGTTCGTTAATCACTTTATAGGTTTTCGTGAAGTTTTAGAACGAAAAGCTTCTGGACATCCTTTTGAAAACGTTCAGTCTTTGTTGCCACCAAACGCATGGTTGGGTGTCCATCCAATTCCAGGTAAAGAAGTTTTTTATTTGTGAATGTTGCATCACCACCTAGAGATAAAATTTTTTTTCATGGATTGTTCCTTGTTTACTCCTTGTTTTTTGATTCAGATGCACATCAAGATGTTAAACCTTTCGTTCTCCAACTGGATCATGGATATGTCTTGTTGCTCTTTTGTTTATAATATGAAAAATAATTCCATATAACATAATTTCTTATGTAGTATGTATCAAGGTACAGGCTTTTCTAACGCTAACACATACGGACATCACAATTTCTTATATAGTATGTATCAAGGTACAAGTTTTTCTAATGCGGACGCATGTACTGAATTGCATCATAAATAAAAAGAGAAGGCAATTTTAATGAATTTCTAGTGAGGATGCAAGAAAGTCAAAAGAAAAATGTACGAGTTATTTTACACTAAGGTTCCTGAGTTATGGGCTTGATAATATATATATATATATTTTTTTTTTTTTTTGTGAGTCAACGAACATCTTGACAAGACAAGAACCCAATGACACTAAAAACAACTTGATATGAGCCTACACGAGCTCAAATTAAGTTGAAACATTAATTGAAAGATCAAATGATTTTAAAATTTGACATTCTTATAGTCAAATCGAGCATCTCGATTAGATAAATCCAATGAGATTAAGATAATTGAATTTAGAGGTTATTAGGACACCTACATCTAAAAGAATGTTATGGAATTGCCCTTTCCAATACTCTACAAATAAGACCTCATTTTCAATATGGAGGGGGAGGAGTTTAAGAGCTATGTCAGTGATGCGCCAAAACTTATTGTGAAGTGGCCGTACAACGTAAGTGCACATGTCAAGTAGTAGCAGTTTAATAGTCCGCATATCGATCTCATAGGGAAAATGTTAGCAATTTGTTTTAATAGAAAAAGCTCTAGTTTACTAATTTAATTACCTACCTGGACGAGTTCGCAAAAGGCGTTATAATTCCTAAGACTCAAGCAAATAGAGAGATTAGCAGACAATAGATAACAAAAACAACATAAAGACTTTTGTGAGTTTCTTCAAGATATATGAGACTCATACCTGTGTGATTCGGGGATCATGATGATCGCGTTTTTCCTAATTGTTTTCATAGTCATAGTTGTCAATCAGGGATATATTATTCCTTATGCCTATGTCTAGATCAAAAGAAGCCTATAATCTATCAATTTGAGGTTTTCTCAATTCACATGACATTCCGCGTAATTGTTTCGATCCCTTAGGATGTTTGTAGAATTCCACTGAAATATGTCTATCCTTTCGGAATTCTGTGGTTAACCTTCTTTTTTACCATGCAACGGTTAGAGGTTGTAGCTTCACGAAACATTCTAACATCCTAGTTGGTCAGACTAGGAATAAATTAGTTAAGTGGTTAATCAACAACTTCGTCCATGAAAGCACAAAAAAATGCTAACGGAAAAATCTAAATCCACCTCTATATTACAGAGACACGAATAACGAATTTAGCCACACATTGTTGAGAAAACCATAGCACGGAAAATGATACGGGTTCATTGCAAGAAACAAAAAATGTGAAACTTACAAGAAATTGTTTTTTCCACATTTGCAGCTCTTCTTCCTCTCAAAACACAAGAACTCTAACTCTTTAAGGTTTCTACCCAAGGAGGAAGAAGACCTTGAGGAAAACTCAAATTTATCTTCAAACCTTGCCTTTAGCCGTCTTCAATGACTCATGAATGCATAACTCCCTCTAGCCGTCTCCAATGATTCATGAATGCATAACTCCTTCCATGAAGACCTGGAAATCTCTCCTTTATTAAGAATTACGGCTTGGGCTATCAAAAATTTTTCCTAAAGTGTTTTTTTTACTTGTTGGCGTGGTCATGCCCAAATCTGGCGTGGTCCTACCATTGAACCGCTGAGGGCGGCATGCTTACTCGCGACAGCTGCATGGTCATGCCGTTTGCGACATGTTCACGCCGCTTTGCTTCGATTCATGGCGTTGTTACGCTGCTTTGGGTTACTTTTTCGCTTAATTTTGTCGTTCCAAATTATTCATATTTAACCCTTGCAACTTGCACAACATCAATATAAAATATTTTTCAAGCACAAATCTGTGATAAATAAGTAAAAATAATATGTGAAATGTAGGGAAAATTACAGGTGAAATTACGTAAAATTTATGCATGTCAATACCTCCAAGCACCTTACTACTTGCCCTCAAGTAATCACATGACTTAGTTAGACTTTTATAAATTGAATTGACACTCCCGTAGGATTCTAGCTATTCAATCTGTTACCATAAACTAATAAAAGTGCTAAATATCATTATAGGATCAATTAGCTTTAATGGTTAATAATTTGACCATTCCTTAATTCCCTTCATTCTATACTTGAGAAAACTCCATAAATCTTTAAATTGTTGTTAATCTAAGCCTTTTTCACTAATCTTGAATGCCTTTAATACAGTTTTAGTAAATTAGAGCTAAGTTAACATTTCCTTAATTTTCCCTTGAAGATAACTTTTAAGGCGGTTTTCATTAAAGAATCATAATAGAGATTTATCACTTAATTCCTACTACACACCTTTCTAATTCTTTTTCTCTTTTCTTAAATTTTCATTATGCCAACCTCAAGCTTTCCCTCAAGAAATTTTTCACTCTTGTTTTTGTTTTCTTTTTTTTTTCTTTTCTCATAAATATTTGGTTGATTTAGATGTAATTTATTTTTAGTAATAGTAGCTCTAGTGACAGAAGTGTAACTTTGGGTGATCAAATTATTAAAATGTGTGATCGATTTAAATATCTTGGGTCTATTGTTCAAAGCTATGGTGATATTGATGGGGATGTTAATATTAGAATTCAACTTGGTTGGTTGAAGTGGAGGAATGAATCGAGCTTATTTTGCGATAGAAAAGTACCACTTAGACTGAAAGGAAAATTTTTTATAAGGTGGTGATGGGACCTGCAATGCTCGATGGTGCTGAATGTTGGCCTTTTGAAAGAGAAGCATAATACTAAGTTAAGTGTTGCCGAGATGAGAATGATTATGTGGATGAGTGGTATTACACTTAGAGACAAATTGTGAAATGATTATATCCGTGATAGGGTTGGTGTAGCTCCAGTGACGAACAAAATTAGAGAGAGTCGCCTTAGGTGGTTTGGTCACGTTAAACGTCGACCATCCGATGATCTCATTAGGAGTGTAGATGTCTTGGATTCGACTTTTGTTAAGAAATGCAGAGGTAGACCTAGGAAGACTTGGGCTTATTGCATAAAAAATGATCTTAATTTATTAGAATTAAATGAAAATATGACACTAAATAGGACGCAATGGAGATAAAAGATTCATGTAGCCGATCTCACTTAATGTGATAAAGGCTTTGTTGTTGTTGTTGTATGAATATCTGGTTGACTACTTTTTCTTTTTTAATTTTTAGTTGAAAGGCAACGTTCCTTAAGTAGTAAAAACTCAAATTTTATATTTTAATGCCACACATTGTAGGTTATCTTTTCAGTTATGATTAAAATGCATTGAAAAATATTGAACATTTATGATTTTCTACTTAGCACTTAAATCACACATTTTTAATAATCTATGGGTTATGTTAAGTGAAGTCTGAAGTTGTTAAGTTCTGAATCTTATTATTAACTCATTAAAGTTAATCTTTTCTTAAATGACATTTATTTATTTTTAATATGCTATAATAAACACTTTGAAATATATCAGAATTCCTTACAGGAGTTGACAAAATTAATTTTATTTATTTGCTGAGTTTTTTGTGTTATCTTTCAGTAACAAGGTACATTCCCCCCTCCAAACTTGTTTTTTCACATGTTTAATAGAGTCAATAATAAATGAAAAAATAGGTAAGTGCAGGAAAAAGTAAATACCGGGTAATCACATGAATCTCAAAAAGTATAAAAGACATCATAATGCACGAATTAGAATTTGGGGATTCTTGATTCCTACCCTACCATCAAGGGCAAATTATACTTTAGAGAGACAAGGCTCGAAACTAATCCAAATGAAAATTTAAAGCAAGTTTCGAAGTAAAATTCAAAACAAACCTCAAAATAAATTAAAAAGAAAATGCCGAATGTAAAAACATACTCAACGCATTAGATAATACTTGAGCTGCCTCCCAAGATAGTACTTAGTTTAACGTCCTCAGTCTGATGAAAAATATTTACTTCAGAAACAAAATTTCAATTTAGTAATTCTCGATCAATTGCCTAATATTTTGTTGGTCTTGGAGTTCTTACTAAGTCCTCAAAATTTATTTTTTATTGAAACTTTTCTCTCTCAATTCGATAGCAGACTTCGAGAGAGGGTATGTAGGGAGTTTATTCATATGATTATTTCTAAGGATTCTTTCTAAATATGAAGTTCTCTCAATTAATTCCCTTTTCTGCAGTTCATTGCTTTCCTCACATGTTACAAGAAACGGGTCTCTATAAGATAGTTCAAGTTCTCCTAAACTTTGTGTTTGGTTCTTCTCAGGTTTTTTAGGTTCTGTGTCTAATTCTACTGGGCACTCTCCTTCCTAGGGCTGTCCTCCAGCTTTTCCCTTGGGGTACTCTTATGGGTGATACTATAGACTCAACTATCTCCCTCACAATGCAACGGGGTGGCTTGAAAAGAAGAGCAAGTTCTTTCTCAGTCATTGTTCAACAAAAATCATCCAACTCACCTCGTTCTTCAGGAACCAACTCTTCTGATTCAAAGTTACGACTCTCCACTGCCCTCGACATCCCATGGGGTTCATTGCTTAATAAGTTAGCTAACTGCTCAACTTGATTTTCTATGTTTCTAAGGGCATCAACTTAGCTTTGTAATCCTTTCTATGTTTATCACTAATTCCTTCAAATGCTCATTTTCTTTAGGGTAGTCACTATCCATGTTATTCCAACTTCCTATAAGATTAACTTGGGTGCTCTCCCATTGATGGTTGTGTACTCTAGGGTTATTATTATTCTCTCAAAGCTTGGGTAGATATGTGTTTGATTCATTCCTCAAATTTACTTACAATTCTTCTAACGGCTGGTTATTCTCCCTAAATTGCAGTTTCGAGTGGCTTCTTGGGGTTGAGTTTGACAAATGTGTCATTGCCCCAGTTGCAGTTTTCTACAAGGTTGGCTTGAGTTCTCCCACAATGTTTTTTTTTATACTAATGTAATTAATGTTCCAATTAGAGTTTGGGTAATTAGTCCAATTGGGATTATAGGTATTGCAAGAGGTGTGATCAAAACTATCTCCTATGTTAGGGTGGTAAAGATCATGAAGACTAGCCATCGACGTGTTGCTATACTCCTCAAATGATCTAAAATAATTTTCTTGAGGGGTCATATCAAAGTGTTGGAATATTTTTTTTTTTGAGTTTCATAATTTTTTCAGTACTTGCAAGAAAACATAATAGAAATATAGACACAACAATAGAAATAATAAACACAAAAAAAGTTGAGAAAATCCAAAGTTAGATCATAAGTTTTTTTACTAAAGCTCTCCTGAAATTAGAAATAACTTTTTAATGAATTTCCTTGGTAACGACGTCAAAAACTTGAATCCCTAAAACTTACCATGAAGTAAGTGATCGTACAATACAAATGCACGTGTTAAGTAATATGCGGTCCAAAAGTTTGCGTATCAATTCCAATGGGAAGTGTTAGCAATTTGTCTCAATGGAAAAATACTCTAGTTACTAATGTAGTTACCTGGCTTAGCGAGTTCGCAAAAGGGGTTTAAATTCCTATACTCTAGCAAATAGAGAAATTAGCAGGCAATATAAAGCAAAAACAACGGAAAGACTTTGGTGAGTTCCTTCAAGGTGTGAGGCTTGTGTCTCTGTGTTTCAAGGATCGTGACGATTATGATTTTTCTAAATGTTTTTCTTCGTGATAGTTGTTAATCGGGGATATATTACTCCTTATGTCTATGTCAAGGTCAAAAGAAGCCTATGATCCAGGAAGTTGAGGCTTCTTCAATCCCATGACATTCTGTGTAACTGTTCCAATCTTCTTGGATGATTTCAGAATTCTACTAAAATATATCTATCATTTCAGAATTTTGTTGTTAACCTATCATTTTCACTACACAATGGTTAGATGTTAATATTTTAACGTCCTAGTTGGCCAGACTAGGAGTAAATTAGGTTTAGAGGTACCGACAATTTTGGCCATGAAAGCATAAGAAAACGCTAACGGAAAAACATTATGGAAAAATTACGATTAAATCCATTCTCCTTACATCACAGACATGAAGAACGAATTTGGCCACACATTGTCGAGAAAACAAAAACACGAAAAACGATGCAGGAATTCATTGCAAGAAACAAATATATGTAAAAGTTATTGGAAATTGTTTTCTGCAGGGTTGTAGCTTTTTTTCCTCTTATACAAATTTCTCAAAACTCACAAAATACAATAACTCTAATCCTACAAGGTTTTCTTCAAAAGTGGAAGAAGATCTTGAGGAAAACTCTCAAGTTTCTCTCCAAACCTTGCATCTAGCCGCCTCCAAAAACTCACGAAATTATAGGTACAAAAAATTTTAGATGACACCAGTTTTAAAATATGTATAATTATTTTATACAAAGAATATATACTGAATTTGATTGCTAGTTTCTTTATTTACTTAGTTAAATATCATCTAAAATACTCAGAGGTCATAAGCCTACGGAAGGTTTGATGACATTATGCTTTCACCAGGGGACAATATCTCAATTATTGTATATTGGATTAAAAAAATATAATGACTTGGCTTCTCTAGTGGGAAACTCTTAAAAACCAAATGATTCATAATTCATCAAATATTCATACCTTAACTTCATACATTAAAAAGATCTTATTTAAAAGATAAAGAAATTGAATCTATATGATGATATCAGTACACTTTATAGTGATTTCATTTGAAAAT
Source organism: Papilionanthe hookeriana x Papilionanthe teres (assembly GCA_022702705.1). NCBI lineage: Eukaryota > Viridiplantae > Streptophyta > Magnoliopsida > Asparagales > Orchidaceae > Papilionanthe > Papilionanthe hookeriana x Papilionanthe teres. The sequence goes on along the minus strand of CM040424.1, from coordinate 96,306,352 downwards.
TTTTAAAATATTCTCTAATTTTCAAACTCCACATCAATTCCTATTGGTTGCTATCATCCTCTTTGATGTTTGCGGTAAGAATAAAATTATTTCTCCGTAATAACTCATTACTATTCAACATCAATATCTTCTAGCAAGCGATCTCGTTTAAAGAAGTTATTTGCTTCATTAATATTGATATTTGATATTAATGTCAAATTGAAGATTCAAATTCATCAATTTCAACTCCATAGGAATTATGGGTTTTAATCACTTTCAAATTTAGTTCATTTATGAAGGACATCCCTGTACTTTTGGTAGAGATGTACTAGAACTTATTGGGGGCAATTATGTTCTGCCTAATGAGTATAGTATTTAACCTTTCTTAAGAAAAGAGCTAATGACTACAAAAAGTGAAAGAAAAGGCATCAAATTATCTTACAGATAAAGGGGCATAACCACTAATGATTGTAGGCGCCTCATCATTAGTCTCTAGTTTCTTATGAAATTTCATCAGATCATAATCCTATACAAGAATCGATCAAAGTTTTGTTTGCCTTATAATATCATATGAATGATAATCATTGATATATGTTAGTAAAGTTGCTCTCAAATTCATCAGTGTAAGAAAATTTCAACATTTGTTGGAAGAACTCTGGAGCTTGAAAAGATGATACACATCGCCTATCTCGGACAGTTTCAACTCTCTGTACAGAGAAATGATACCAGAGTTAACCCAAAATCACAATGAAATCGAAATATATTGTTGAATTTAAAGGTGATTTAAGACAGAAAAACATTCACATAAACACAAAAGACTCCCTACGACGAAGATCGAGGTTGGAGGTCTGTAGTCAAGATAGGGGAGTGGGCAATGGTAGGTGGTAGAGAGGTGTCATGATAGCAAGGGGCGCGGCTGTTTGGCTGTTGAACAACAAACATGTGGTTGTGGGAAGGTGCAACAACAAGTAGCGACCCTGGATGGGTGCGACAACAAGAAAGGGGAAGGGAAAGGTGTCACGACGAACGACGACTATGGAAATTGTGGCGACAAGCAAGGAAAGGTGTAAAAGTGGAAGAACACGAGGATATAAATACCACGTTGGAGTAGGATGTAATTGGAACACCACCTGTCCTTGGAGACATCCCTAGCAAAGGAGAAAGTCTCTGATGGTAGAAATATGAAAGCCAAATCCAATCTAACATAGAAAATAGCATATAAATACTCTTACGGTAATAAGTAGTGGACCCTGCTCCAAACCAATATCTCTGCCGTCTTGGGGTGGCAGTTCGTGGAGAGGAGAGAAGTGGTGGATGGGAAGACTGGGAAAGGCTGGAGCAACAGTAAGGTTATGGAGGGGGCGGTCTCTGCGGCTAGAATAGCAACAAGGCTGCTAGGGGTTCCTGGACTGCTGCAACAATGATGGTAGTAAACAGGAGAGCTGGAATTGCAGAGCAAAGAGAGACATTGGAACATTGATGACAACGAGGATGGAGGGCTGGAACAATAGGAAGCTGCAAAAAAAAAAAAACCAAGGAGGGTTGTTTATTTGCTGCAACGCGTACGATGACGACAATAGTGGAGGTAAGTTTGTGGAGGAAGGGAAAATCGAGGATAATCACTATCTCAAAATTAGATAAAATTGGAGCACCACTCGCTCTTGGATACAACCCTAGAAAGGGAAAATGGAGACATTGACTACTGTCTCGATAGAAAACGCGACCTAAAACTGACTCTCTAAATCTTAATACAACACATGTATAAGAAATGATAGAATGGTTAGAAGGATAAATAGAAACATGCTGAAAATTGGATTGAAATCGAAAGTGGAGTGGTTCAGTTCGACATTACGCCGTTTGAGCTGCCCCGGTGTTGCATCTGCTCCCGTAGTTGGACCCGCTCGTGTCAGTCTCTTGTTTTTGGGGGAGTTCCATCTCATCCTTTGAAGCTTCTATCTCATAATATGAGATCATGTTGACTCTGTTGAAGATAGGGGAAATGGTGCAATCTACCGGTAAGTTAGTCTTTTAGGCGCTGTCATTTCAGAACATATTTTGGTTGAATAAGTATCCGTCCTTTTTTGGCATAACATGAGCTAGAGCTGCATATATACGTGAATTCTCACAAACCAAATCTCGAGTAATTAAATCTATAGTCAACTTCTCTCACTTCCTGTGCTCGGCTGATTGTATTTGATAAACTAGTCTGTCAGGAGGAACACAATTTATGGCAGGCTAGATCTCACTAAAGTGTAATCACCTAGGAGAGGCCTCTTTTTCTTCTCGAAAAGGACCTGTATTCCACTGTAAGATGCTCTTCCCCACAAGCTCCTAAGATGATTTGTAATATTGCAGAACTTCCCTCTTGTTTGATTATCTTATGGTGGATACACTGCTGAACTGAATTTAATACCCAAACGGCTTTATATGATATCCCAAAAGTAGCTCAAAGTCTTCTTTTCTTTCATATATTAAACCTCCTTCAGTAGAAACAACTTCACAGGTAGGTTATATATCTGAAATATTGAAATTTTCTTACTGAGGTTGCCTTGTGTACCGTGACTGCTCCTCAAACTCATGGCTCTTTTGGACATCCAATGCGAGTCTTACTGATGCTTCTTTCAATGCCTGCAAAAAACAAATCTCGAGGCACTATAATCTCATACTCTGACATTACCTCAGACTTAGTCTCGTCTAGAACTAATGTTAATTCAACTGGTGTCTATAAATCATTGACAGGTCTTCCTCATTAGTTGGTAGTTAAGAATCATTTCTAAAATCTTCATCTTCTCCTATATCACTATCTAGTTCTTCAACTACTCCCTGATAAGTGAAAAAGCTTATTGTCCTGTTTGTGCAATCTTCTTCATTATGCTTAAAATTATGGCACTCAACTCACTTTTTGGCTCTGACAGATTTGGGAATGTCGGTTGGCTCCACTGTCTCCACTCTGAATTAGCTTCACTTTAGGCGATATCAACTTAGATGTTCCCATTGGTGTACGCTGGCAGCTTGAACTTGGGGTTGAACTTTGTATGTAAGATGTGGCGGTTATCTGATAATTTTGCCTCTCCCATTTTGAAGCTTGGGTTTGAACTTCCTATCTGTAATGAACTGGTAGGTACTAGCGCTGTATTTTCTATTTCATCTTTAGACCAATTTGTAATCTTACTCTTCCCATCTTGTTGTTGAAGAATCTTCATATTCTTTCACCGCTAAGATGTACTTTTCTTTAACTTACTGGCAACTAGTTTCACCATTCCGTCTGGTGGAACGCCCTAAAACTCAAAAACATATTCCACTGTCCAAAGCCACTCAATGAACTTGTCCTGATGTCAAATCCACTTTTACTTTAAAATCCTGATTCCTCAAATATTTAATTACCAAATCTTCTTGGTACTGGCTCTTCATTTCCAAATCCATCTTGATGGTCTCCTCTCGAAGGTGACATGCCTCCGTTAAGGTTAGAGGATTTAATGTCGTATATTTTTTCAAGAAAGTTTCTGAACATCTCTTCACGGACTTTTCATAGGTGACATTGTATCATTTCTTACCGATCAAATTTTTGTCACTTATCTCCTAAGCGGCCTAGCTCGGGTTTGGGCTTTAGGTAGATGAATGAAGGTGTGGGGGTGATGTAGAGTGAGAAAGAAAATTTTGGGTGGCCGGTTTGGAAAATTCAACAAGTATGTGGAGGGATTTTACTAACCCTAGGATAGGACTACGATTAAAGTAGTTCTGATACCAAATGATATACTAGAGTAAATCCAAACAATAATATTCAACAACAACAGGCCTTTATCACGCTAAGTGATATAAAAGAAAAGAGATAGAAAAGAAAGGAACTAGAAAAGTTAAGGAGTATATTAGGAAGGGGAATTCCCATTAGAAGGCAGGCCGGTCTAGCCGCCTTGTTGGGCCGACATCCCCATGCTGGACCGATTGGTCCAACAGGGCACTGCGTCAGTCTCCAGAGGTTGGGGGAGTTTCGACTTCATTCGTCGAAGCTCTAGGCCTTCGTAGCACGATGTCGGGTCTGAGGCATTAAACATAGCGGAAACATTGTAGTTCCTTTGCAGGTTGATTTTATAGGCATTGTCATTCAATTATTGAAGTATCCTGAAAGATCCATCTGCTCTGGGCTTTAGTTTCCCGAATGCTCCTATTGAAAATCTCGCATTCTTCAACCAAATCAATACAAGTTTTCCTTCTTGAAACTTCACCTTCTTCCTGGTCTTATTCACCTGAGCCTGATATTTGTGGTTTTGCTTAATTTTTCCTTCCCGACCTCCTCGTGGAGCTTCAGAATCTCGTGAACCCGTTTTTCAGCATCACATGGAGCTTCAGAATCTCGTGACCCCGTTCTTCAGCATCACACTGATCTTTGATTTCGGCACGATTGGGACTAACTCAATTGGAGTGAGCGGGTTGCGCCTGTATATAATCTCAAACAGAGTCTCATAGTCAGACTAACAAATTTGTTGTATGCAAATTCAACTTGAGCTAGAATCAAGTCTCACTGCTTGATATTTTTCCCACAAAACATCTTAGAAGATTCCCAGGCTCCCGTTTGCTACCTCTATTTGGTCGTCGATTTGAGAGTGTAATGCGGAACTAATCATTCCTATTTGACTTGATGGTCCTTGGTATCCTATGCAGTCTGACGATTTGTCCAAAATACAAGTTGGCGATATTGAAGGCATCTAGTGTTCGGTGACATGATAAGTTTTGTGCCATCTTTGATACTTGATCTACGATGGTCGTGACTGAATCGTTATTTCGCTGCATCATCGAATGTCTTACCACGAGGTCCCATGCTAATGTCCACCCATTGTGCCTTTGGGATTGGTAAGGGGGTGTACAACCAGACGTTCCGTCCCCTGTTCTTCACCATATGGCAAATTCTGCACTGCTTGACATGTTACTCTACATCCCTCGTCAGTCAGGGGCAAAAGAATCGCTCTCTCACAGGTGCAATTGCCTTGTTTTTGCCAAAATGTTGTACCAGTCCTCCATTGTGGCTCTCTTGAACTATGACCACTCTTAGCGAGCATCTAGGAATGCACAATTTACTCTAGTTGAACAAGTAGCCATTAGCTCGATAGTACTGCCCGGTAGACTTCTCCTGACATTGCTCTCAAATCGCTTTGAAGTCTTCATTCGACTCCTACAAGTTCTTTATAATCTGAAAACCCACAACTCTAGTTTGCATTGATGTGATGAACAAGTGATGATTAGTTAGCGCGTCTGCTACTCATTTATGAATCCTGGCCTTGTGCTTAAGCGCGAACTAAAACGATGCTAAGAAAACCATCCAAGTGGCATGTCAGCCCTTCAATTTGCTTTGTTTACGAATTTCGAGGCTTTTTTATCTGTAATCTGCGTGAACTCGTTTGTCAGTAGGTAGTGACTCTAATGCTTAAGGGCTCTTACAATGACATAGAAGTCCTTATCGTATGTTGAGTACTTTCTCTTGTAATCATTTAGCTTTTCATTGTAAACTGCAATAGGGTGACCTTCGACTTAGCATAACTCCTATCTCTATTCTAGATGCATCACACTATACCTTGAACAGTTGGTTTAATTCTGGTAAAGTTAGAATTGGTGCTCGAGTTAACTTTTCCTTCAGCGTGTCGAAGCTAGTTTGAGCTACAGTTCTCCACCTGAACTCTTTTCTTTCCAAAAGCTCTGTCAGAGGAGCAGTGATAGTGCTGAAGTTCTTGATGAATCTCCGGTGGAAAGAGGCTAGCCCCAGAAATTGCCTCAGTTCGGTGAGTGACTGCAGTGTGGTCCAGTTCACAATGACCTCGATCTCTGTAAGGCCCAAAAATATACCTGGTCCGTTAGAAGCGACATTTTTTTGGGTGGGCACATAGTTTTTCTTCTAGCAATACTTTGAACACCGTCCGTAGGTGTTGTTAAGTATTCCTCATCAAATCAGTTGTACTCTAGACTGTAGACAAAGTAAACCCCCACAAATTTCCCAATTTGAGGTTGAAATATCTGGTTCATCAACCTCATAAAAGTGCTAGGCGTGTTTGACAAGGGCATAATTGTCCACTTGTATAACCAATCTCGTGTCTTGAAAGGGGTCTTCCACTCGTCACTTGGCTTCGTCTGGTGTTACCCACTGTATAAGTCAAACTTGTAAAAGATGGTGGCTCCATGTAATTGGTCCAAGAGATTGTCCAAGCGTGGCATGGGAAGCCGATATTTGATGGTGACCTTGTTGATGGTTCCACTGTCAATGCACATCCGCCACGACCTGTGCTTTTGGGGCACCATCATGGTGGGAACAACACACAAACTAGTACTCTCTGATTAGCCCTCTTGGGATGAGATCCTATACGTGTCGCTGTAACTCTTGATGGTTTGTTCATATTATTTGTTCTATTGAAAGAAACCTTATAATGATGCATTGACTTGTTTTACAGTTACCTAAATTGCAACTCGTAGAAGTTTTAAGATTTTATCTTGTCGTCCGATTTAATTTTAGAACCTTTGAGGCTTCTCTTTGTTCATATGTTATGTTTATGAAATGTATCTTATAGTGAATGTGAATATTTGGCGTTTATTATCTTCAGAATCTTGAACTTATGATAGTACTATGACTGTAGGAAAGACTCCACTACAAACTTCAACTTATGTGATGCTTCTCAAACTGTAAAATTTGGATGCAAAACAATGAGTTTTCACTTTCCAATGATGACGAGTGGATAGAACCCATGAACCCATTCACAGCGGCCAATATTAAGAAATATGAGTCTCATGAAGGGTGGAGATCAGGAGTGAGAAATTATTTCACTCAGTCAAGTAGAGATATACCCTCTACTAGCTATGAACCTCCTGAGCCTACATAATCAGAATGTTTCTTTATATGGGTTTTAGTTATTTGATCATCTTGATCTATCTATAATGCTACATAATCAAAATAAAAATGCGTTAGTGAATAAATTTCATCAGTGAAAATGATGGAATATAAAATGAAGTCTATTTTCATGTTTAGACTTTCCTATTATAATAGCTATTATTTCTTAAACCGAAGGTATGAGTGCTGTTTTCTTTTTCTCCCATTTTAGCGAAATGCACGTGCGGAACTTATAAATGACGACTAATCCTCATCAGCTTTATCGTCTACCATTTTTCTGTTACCGGAATTGCTATAGGCTAGTTTTCAATTGAAAGCTCTCTTTCATGCATTTTAAGAAATCTCAGTAACATAAGCCTTAGTTAGCCACCTGGTAAATTACAATTGCTTATATTAAAACTTGGACCTTGGGGTAATCTAATAAAATTTTTTCCATTAAGTAATGTGTTCTACGGGTATCTAGCAAATCCTTTTTTGTAGACTTTTGTCATTGAACAGTGTGATTTTTATTCTAACAGATCATTCCAGAGATGCAGCAAGAGCAGAGGATGCCTTGGTTCTTTCTTTTGGGAGTGAAATAATTGGAATGCAGAGGGACTGGAATGAAGAGTTACAGTCTTGTCGGGAGTTTCCTCATGAGAGTCTTCAGGAAAGGTGCAAAGTTGTGCTCATATTACGACATGAACCCATAAGTTCTAGCTAAGTTTTTGTCTTTCAAGTGGACAGTAATTAAGGGATCAGCCATCCATGAATTTTTTTTTGCAGGATCTTACGTGACAGGGCGCTTTATAAGGTGACTTGTGATTTTGTAGATGCAGCAACTAATGGTGCAATTGGAGTCATAAATAGATGCATTCCTCCTATTAATCCAACTGATCCAGAGTGTTTCCACATGTGAGTGAATTTAAAGATGCTCTATCCCAAGTTAATACTTGCGCGATGGTAATGATGATATATTGGTTGGTTTGATAATTAATATTATCAGTTTTAGATGCCTCACTTTTCTGTGTTCTAATGGCCTGTACACTAGCAATATTTATGCTATGAAAGAGAATTTGAAATTGTGACGTCTTCCTTGAGATCTCATTTGATCAATGTTAAAGCTCATAATATGTGATTTAAACCCGAAATTTGCATGCATTTAATTAGGTTGATTTTTTCTGCCCTTTCGCTTAGTAGTTTGGGTTGCATAAGATGGAGACGAATGACCATTTATGTTTGTGAAAGAGTCGGGAAACTACCTGTGATTCAATTTACTACATAATTTAGGATCTGTTTGGAGCAGCTGTATTGAGGATAAGCTGCCTGGTTGTTTGTTTATTATTGTTTGAAAACAGCTGCAGCACAACTGTTTCTGGACGAATGACCTTTCTGTCCTGTTTCTGGACGAATGACCTTTCTGTCCTGTGTAGTAATGTTGTTTGAAACAGAACTACTATAGCAATATATTTGATTCTTTAGAAATAAAAATCTACTTCAAATAGTGCAAAAAATAAGATGTACACATCACTTAACAGTGAGTATCATCATTATTAAAATAAAAAAAATAATATTAAAATAACATTTATAATATGATAATATTATTTTTAAAATAAAGACGACATATGTAACGAGCCAAACCGTCCTCCACGGATACTATCCATTCCTGATCACTCTCGGCGGTGGAATCTGCCAGCCTGTCTGTCCACCAGAAAAGTTACACTTTTCTGCGCATCTCCACAGGCACCTATAGAACTGTTTTTCGTAGCTATATGGCTGGCGTGACGTCAACCAAAATCTCTGAAGTCCATAATGCACACAAATCCTCACGAGTTACCATAAATTGTCGAGCTCATCTTCTTGAATACTTTAAATGACGATTCATTAGTCACAACACAAGTACATAATTTTCTTCAGAAATAATTAAGTAGGCATGTGGTATCAGAGAACTCAATATACCGGCCAACAAATATGTCACTACAAGAAAACATCAGACATTGTCAAAAAAGGGTTCTTGGTTGTGATTAACTCACGTAATATTAAGCTCGTGTGTGTCACTTTATGCATATAAAAAAAGACCATCCAGAAGAACTTCAAAAACCGCAGCATCAAAAATAAGAGATGAAATTGGTTGTCTTAATTAGGATTTCACATGTGACACCAACCAATACCGATAATCAGGCCATCCAGAAAAACCCAAAAGGTCCGACATCTCATCATGGACCTCCCAAACCCACCAAAAGAAAAATAAAAGAAAGGAAACAAGAAATAGACACTTACAAACATCGTAAAAAACCCAAACAATCATAATCAAACATACAAGAAACAAAAATAAACATGAACTATATAAAATAAACAAGAATTGGTCCATTCAACCTCCAACAATGGCGTTTGTAATCCGCTCTCTTAATTCAATCATTCCCCAGCACCTTCACCGCCATGGGTGCAACCTTCTTGTGACTCTCCTTCTACCTATGGTATAGATTGTCTTATGTGATATTCAAATACTTCAGGCGGGATGTTTAAATGATCATGCTCATCCATGTTGAACTCTATGTCAGTTCTAGAATGATGTCGTCAAATATAGTTATGAAGAGCCATTGTGGCCGCTACAATCTGCACCTCTTTTGAAAATTGATATGTCGGTATATCATGCAGTATGATCCTTTTTTTTCTTCACACTCCAGATGTTCTTTCAATTACATCGTGTAAGGATGATTGTCTCTTCTTAAACATTTCTTTCCTACCCCCAGCAACATCGCTAGATCTTTTAAAATCAAGAATGATATTTTTTATTTCTGGAAATGGCTGCAGATACCCCCTTTGTAAGAAATATCTAATATTTGTCTGTCGCAAATACAATAATTAGTGCAAACTTAAAAAAAATGTCTAATAATATGATTAATACTTGAACAAACCTGGAGATTGGTGAGAGAAGTTGTTTTTTCGATTTCTTGTGGCAAAAGTGAATATGTGACTGTCATGTGCATTGTCTTCCCCCAATCAGCCATAACAAAAATAAATCACATTTTGAAATCACATACGCCTATCACATTTTGCGTTGATGATCCACAACATCCAATAAATGCAACCATTTTATTATTGGATACACGTGCATCCACGTGTGTTTCATCGATCGCTCCAATTCAATTCTGACAAATTAGAGAAGGTTGTATGAATTACAATACTCATTTTGATTTCTGAATATAATGAGTAAAATATTTACCTTAAAAATGACATATACCGCAGGTCATTTGCAATCTTTATTAGAGTTCTCTCAAATTTTGGATCCTCTTAGTTGATAATCTTTGATGACAAACTAATAAGAGCCTTCAACCCTACTTAAAAGTATCTGCTGATTGTTTCCGATGAATGTTTAAATTGCTTCATCGCTCCTCTCATTGATTCATTCTGTGATAAAATGTAGATGATTATTTAAGGTGGCAAGAAGGTTTGTTGGGCTATTTGGAGGTAGGTTCGAAGGTGGGGTAGCAAGCTGGGAATGCTCATCGACAATTTTTGAGGGCGGACAACGATAGGGGAAGCGCCGATAGCGATGGGAAAGGCCTGGACAACAAGGTAGACTGCTTGAAGTGGTTGGAATGACTGCTGGGAGGAATTCTGGACAGGTGGACAACAAGATTGGGTTGGTCAGTAAGGGCGGTTGAGTGTTGGGATTGAGTATGGTGAGCTACGACCATGCTGAAGAAGGCTGACAGCATGTTGGAAGAGGTGCAGTGGCTTGCTTTAGGGATGGGAAGTAGGTGGACAACAACAGGAAGGGTGGAAGGAGAGATAAATATCTTGTTGGGTTCGAGCTACAACTGGAGTACCACTCCTCGGACAACGAACAGTCGAAGCACTACCTCGACGTCGGATATAACCCTCGAAGGGGAAAATACTAAGGCTAAAACGTGATTTCTGATATCAAAAATAAAACCCCTAACTTTAAGCACATCACCTTCTATTTATAAAAAGACTATCTATTTTAGGATGGATTTCAGATTTTAGAAAGACTTTCAAGATAAAAAAGAAAAGTAAGAAGGATTTCAGATTTTTGTAAAGGCTTTTAAAAAGGAAAATAAAAAGAGATTTCAGATTTAAATAAAAGCTTTTAAAATAAGCAAGGAGAATAAAAAGAGATTTCATATTTTGGAAAAGGGCTTTTAAAATAAGGATAATAAAGTTAGAATTTCAGGATCTTGGAAAGGATTTAAAATAGGAAGTGCTTAGGAAGGAAAGTTTGGGGGGGAGATAAAGGAATGGTGAGGGGGAGAGAAAGGAAAGAGAGAGGAAGAAAGGGAAAGAAAAAGGGAGGAGGGAAAGGAAGAAGGGGAACGCCGACAGCCCCCCTTTCCCCTGAGGACCGGTTGGTCCTCCCCCGATCCACGCATCAATCTCCTGGGTTAGAAGAGCTTCAACTTCATTTGTTGAAGCTTCAGGTTTTCTATGGCCATTCGTGGATCTCACTGGCGACTGCCCTGCCTCTCAAAACTTTTGAGGAGTTTTTCCCACCTGCAAGCATACCTCCTTCTTGATTTGTTATTGTTTGGTATAATCTGGGTCGAATGTACACATCGACGTCGGTTTTCTTGAGCCAAATTTTGAACAAGTAAATATCTCAGATGCTTCTTATCTATGATATGACTTGTTGGCTCTCAGCGGGTTTAAGGGTTTGCAAGAGTTTGATTGATGGGATCTCTTGGATCTTCCCTCTGACCATTGAAGTTTTAGAGAACTGACATCTTTTGCTTCATTCCAATAACAAGAGCTTCGCCATTACCTTTTGTCTCTTCATGTGGAACACTGGGGTCAGAACTGGAAGTGTAACCTCCTGCGATCTTATTAGTTGATTATTACTAAGACCATCCATCGAAATTTTAAATGCTGACTTCTAATTTGTGTTACCTTTTTATGTCTCAACAATAAGTTTTCCATCTTCTAGGAGAGTGGGAATCACAATTTCATCAAAAGTCGCTTGTTACTTTTGATCACATGGAGGAATGATGTCGGATGTATCCACCAATAAGGGAGTTCCCCAGAGGAAGACATCATCGGAGAATAATTCTTGTTCGAGCTTCTCTTCAGTTTCTGCAGTGTCCTTACCCCAAGTTTCAACAACGCCCTACTCCGTGAAATAGGTCACTACCCTGTGCATTTTGCTTCCAAATGTACGAATCCGTGGCACTTGCAGTGACAGTCTTGCAGATTGGTTTCACTGGATAGTAGCACCGGGGGGGGGGTTCGACAACTTTTGGCGATAGTAAGTTCGTAGTAAGCGCGCATCGTCTTTCTCGCTTGATCTTTATATTTTATCTTTTTTTCCTTCGACTTTCCAGCATGGTCGATGGTAACTTCCCACTGAATTTTCTCTTTAATATTCATGAGGCTTTATTGGAGGTGATGGAGTTCTCGCCATATCTCTTGCTGGGTAGGCTTGGGCATATTCCTTCTTGGATACATAGTGTATGATTTTGGGATTTGGTGAAGCAAACTAAGAAGGAACAAAGAAAGAAGAGAAAAAAAATACACAAAAGAAGGAACAATTTGGTGTGGTGGATTGTGTGGGGTGGATGTTAGAAACCCTAGGATGGGATTAGGCTTGGGCGGGTTTTGATACTAAATGATATCGCATGAGAAAATCCAAATCACAAAAGAAACATAAATATTATTATTGAAGTTGGAGTTGGTTACAACGACTCTTCAAACCATCAAGCAAACGATAAACAAACACAAAGAAACAAGACAATGCCTCGAAAGTGTATCCCAGGGGCGGTGAAGGTTGGCCCAGTGGATCTGGAGGCTTGGGGATGACAAGTGTGAATGCAGGAGAGGGACCAGAAGCAGTTGGAAGGTGAATTGAAGGAGGGAAGCAGTAGATTAAGATGGCAGGAAGGTTTGTTGGGCACTTGAAAGGTAGATTGAAAGGTGGGGTAGCAAGCTTGGATAGTGGGGCAACAACGGGGAAGGCTCGTCAGTACTTTTGGAGGGTGGACAGTGAGCGGGGTGCGCTGGCAGGGATGAGAAATTTCTGGAAAACAAGGTAGATGGCTGGAAGTGGGTGAGTGCTGGGAATAATTCTGAGCAGGTGGAAAACAAGATTTGGTTATTCAGGAAGGTGGCTAAGTGTTGGGATGGGGTATAGGGAGCTGCAGCCTTGTTGGGAGAAGGCTGACAGTAGGTTGGAGGGAGGACATTAGCCGGCAGTTGTCGGGGAAGTGGTGCGGTGACCTGCTGTAGGGCTGTGAAGCGGGTGGACAACAATAGGAAGGGTGGAAGGATAAATAAATATCTCGTCGGGGTCGAGCCACAACTGGATCACCACCCAGACTCGTGGAAACGATCACCACCTTCGACAAGGGACAGTCGAAGCACTACCTTGACGTCATATACTGCCCTTGAAGGGGAAAATATCAAGGCTAAAACTTGACCTAAGATATCCAAAATAAGTTCCCTAACTCTAAGCACGTCACCTCCTATTTGTAATAAGGCTTAAACTATCTTAGGAAAGATTTCAAATTTTGGAAAGACATTCAAAATAAGAATAAAGAATAAAAAGGATTTTAGATTTTTGGAAATAGTTTAAAATAAGTAAGAAGAGTAAAAAGAGATTTCAGATTTTAAGAAAGACTTTTAAAATAAACAAAGAGAATAAAAATAGATTTTAGATTTTAGGAAAGAGTTTTAAAATAAGGAATGAGTAGAATTTTAGGTTTTAGGAATACATTCAAATTATGAAAGTACTTAGGAAGTAAAGGTGAGGGTGGGAGAATGGAAAGGTGGGGGAGGGGGAGGGGGAGGGGGAGGGGAGGTGGTGTTTGGGGGAGGAAGAAGGGAAATTGGGAGAAAGGAGGAAAGGAAGGAAAAAGGGGAGGAGGGAACAGAAGAAGGGGAAGGAGGGGGCGAGAGCACCCCCTTCCTGAGGGCTGGTCGGTCCTCCCTTGAGCCCCACGTCATTTGTGCTTGATTTGTTTATGATAAGTGAAGGAGCTAATAAAGGAGCTAGAAATTCAAACAATTATTTAAATTTTCATATAAAAATTCAATAAATAATTTTACAAATCTTATCACATTAATTTGTTGATTGTAAGTTCTATAAAAATAAAAGGTAACTCATGAACCATGATCATATGCGATATAATTTCTCATTTTTTAGCATGATCATACACATAATTTAAAGTTTGCACCAACTCCCGCATCAGATGTAAGTGTTGGTTTTCTCATAGTGATATGTACTTGTCATTTTTCTAGTTTTTTTGGATAATCTTGTAGGTGTCTTTCATATTGAGTTGTTGCACCATTCTTATTCTTGATTATATATAACTTATAATGAATGTATTATATTTTCTCAACACCGCTTTTAAATCCAATAGAGTTTATGAGCAGAGTGGAAAAGGGTGATATGAGACACTAGAGTTTCAAAGGTTCTTGCACACTGCAATCTTATCGTTGCCTTTGATAGTTGTACGCCCTAACAACTCAGGGTTTCGTATGTTTCAAGTGAAATTGGGAGACACGAAACTGTGAGAGGCCAGAGTGAAAGTCAAGTTTAGAGGGGTTTAAAGATAATTTAAGTGACATTTCATACATACTATATAAATCTTATATCATTTAACATCTAACATCTAAACTTTAATAAATAAATATATAATTAATAATTAATAAAAAATATTATTGTTATAAAACTATATTACTATTAAATCTATTATTAAATAAATTCTAGTTAATTAAATTTTTCTTTTTTTTAAAATATGATATTTTTGAATGAGTTGCCATCGAGTTTAATATCGAGTATTTAACGAGTTAGTTGTTGGACAACAAAAGAGTTTGTTCGGGAACATCAATGAACATGTTATAACAAACATGATCGAGTCTTAATTGAGCCGAGTTAGAGTTCTTCATCTGGTGCATTGGTTCATTTACCGCCCAATGAAAATATGACATAAAAGAGTATAAGCTTCCAAGCGATGTTGGCAAGAAGCTAATGGTTTAATGGATCATTCTAATTGACCTCATGAGAGAGCAATAATAGCTCTGTCATAATATCTTTTATACTTTTTACACTGCGAAAGAAAATGTGTGCAGTTTTATCATAATAGATAGATAGTTGTGGGAATGTGGTGTCTACCCAACTAATAGATAAGTTGAGATTAGGGTGTTTGAGAGTGAGAAATAAAGATTACGAGTGAGGTGCTGTTTGTGATAGGGTTTGGTTTGGTAACAAGAAAGGCTGTGGTTAGGGTTAGCAATTGAAAGGCAGCATATGGTTGGGAAATGACTCTATGGTTTGGGATAGCTCTGATCTGTTGCTATTATCAAATGTAAGGTTTTTATGTGCATTATTTAATAGGACACACCTTATTTATAAAAAAGGAATGAATTCAATGTTCTTAGGTGCCCCAGGATTAACATATATTACTCTCCAGCTATGGAGAACTTTCTTAATATAACTCTATGCCGTCGTACTTTAAATAAAATAACTCTCTGTGCCGTTCCATACAATTCCCCCCTAATACTTCATTTTCAGGTACGTACACAACAACATATTCTTTAGCTTTGCCGTGGATGCGGACCTTGGATTTATATCCAAGAATCAGATGCCAAGTGCTGACCATAATCTCTCTGAAGATCAAGACGATACAAAGAGTTCAAGTAATAATACAGTCACTGAGAATTGTGGCGACTCATTTCATGAGAAATGTAATGACTTGAGTACCACTGCCACCAGCACAAGTACAGGAATTCAGACTGTTTCAGATGATAAATCTGGGGCTAGAGCTGAGACGCAGATTGCTGAGAGTGAGCAGGCAACATATGCTTCTGCTAATAATGATTTGAAAGGAACTAAAGCATACCAAGAAGCTGATGTTCCTGGGCTATTCAATCTTGCCATGGCAATAATTGATTTCAGAGGTCATAGAGTAGTTGGGCAGGTTTGTAGAACTCAAGTTTACTTTGGCTTGTTTATACTATCAAGTTTATGTTAAAACAGTTTATTTACGTCATAATTAGTTTTATCCTTTCAAGCAAAGTGCCCAAAAACTGAGGCTTGAATTGCTGCAGTATATCTGGAAATCTATCCAATTATAAGTGATATGCTAGTGTAGTAACCTTTATAACACATCTTGATGGTTAAAGATATTTCACTGATGCGATGGGAAAATTTTGCACGAGTATAAGATGGTTATTTCTAGTGTATCTGCATGAAGTTACGAGTTTTCTTATGTTCTTTTCGAAATATTATGTGATTGACCTCGTATATAATAGCATGGCAAAGCTTCTTGTTCTTGTGATTACTTCTTTCAAAACATTAGGAATAATGACTTGGTCAAAATACTTTTTTCTATGCTTTGGTGGATAAATATTATCTACGGTTTACCTCCTTCGAGAGAGAATATTGCCTACTTCATTGACTAGGCTTAAACTCGAGCAAATTACAAGAGTATCTTTGGGAGGGCATAAGCAGAGACCTTTTTGTGAAAGTCACAGAAAAAATTTGTGTACAGCTGTTCTTTGCAAATACTATTGTTCTACGCTTTATTAACAATTTTGATGCCACAGAGACTACTAATAGTTTTTAATCTGTCGGTTCTGATAAATACAAAGCAGAAATTCGCTCAAGTCTACTTAAATAATTAAAATCCTTTTAGCAACGGACACCAAGTCCTACTTTCGGTATATAATCTCTCAAGGAGATTCCACTTGAAATTGTGTAGATTATGCCATATTTTACACTTTAGCTGGCGGCCTAACTAGTGATTTATTTGTGTTAGTCTCTTATTCTCTTCTATATTTTAACGCTCTTACTCAAGTGCAAGGCTTGATTATTTTGTTCGTTCTCTTCTTGTTTTTCTTTTTTACATAGCGATTATTTGAAATTGTCATTGAATGTATTTAGAATACATATGTTTATTGGTTTCCTTTGGTTGGCTCAAACTGTCACAACTCAACTGGCCCCCCTAAAGGGTCAACTGCAGTGCGCTAGAGGTGGACGATCCGTTAGACTAATTTCTCACTAGCACTCGTCCCGACTTATAGAATCAGGACCCAATGGGTGATGAACTAGTCTAACTAAATCGGCACACATATATTTGATACATTTCATAAATCATTCATATGCATATTGTTAGAAGCGTGCAATATGATATCACCAAAATATATATATCTATACATAGCTGCTAAATCTATAATATAATAAATGCTTTTACCTAAAAGTCTGAACAATTTCTTAAGACTATAGCATGTAAAAGTTATATAAGTCACGCCTCAATATTCTTCTGGTACTCCTTTCCCTTTCCTTAAATTGTGCAACGTAGAGTGAGTAGTAAGGAGCCTAACAAAATAATCAAGTTTAAAATAAGATTTAAGAGACGAAAAAGAAATAACGTGCATGCTTGTATGTAATTTATGTACATGTCGACAATACATGTCACAATATGCTATTATCATTTAAAACATGCCAAAAAAAAATGCAATCCAGCATATCATGACTGTTGTATAAAACATGTATTTCATCTATTAATGCATAATCATAAGCATATTCATAAAACTCATGAATCTAATCATAAGAATGTCACTTTTAATTGTATAAACCTCAACTATTTTTTATCCTGTCATGTTATGGGTAATCATTTAGCCCGAAAGTTACATCAATTATTGATAATGTTGGGCCCCTAATATAGTTATCCCCATAGATACCGATAGCTCTAAATGTTCCGCTGTCGTCTGATCCCAACGATTCCTGGAGTTCGTCTCTATCTGAATATCAGGAGTAGGCAATCCCATCATTTTCTTTCATCCATACTTGCAAGTATTCGCATCATCTGCGATATTTTTTAAATTATAATTCCCGTAACAAGCATTCATCATAGGAATTTTATTCATCATATGCATGAATTATAATAAATAAATATTTGCAAGCAATGAATGATTTCATAAACATATTCTTCAGATTTATAACTTAGTAAAATCATAGTTATTGTAAGTAATAAATCAAGCTTGCATTAATAAAGTCTATGCATGTATACATCCACAATATGCAGAAACTTCTAAATGCAATAGTGTTAAACACATAATCACATGAAAATTTATAGAGTTATTTTTCTTAACTTAACACATGACTATTTCACCTGAATTGATGAAGCAAACCTACGACGAGTTTTCTGAAGCTTACATTGAGCTGTTGCCTAGTGTAAACAACCTGAAATTCATAAACATCTCAGGATTTCATGAATTCTTGGCTCATTTCATGATTTAACATGAATAGAATTTGTTTACCTCAAATGAGTTTATCTGCATAAATCTTCCCTGAAGATTTCTTCTATTTCATTGTTTCTTTCTTTTCTTTCCTCCCTTACCCTTTTCTATTTCTCCGCTACCCGTGGAATTGGACCTAGTTGGGAGTGTAACTCTTGGTTTACTAGCTTTGCAATCATTCTCTCTTAGATACAGTAATAGGAATCACAGAGAATGCTTTAATTCGTAGCAAATATCTGAACGAAAAATTACAAAAGGAAAAAAAATGTGGAATATCATAAAAGAGGGTTTCCCACCTTTTGATTCCTCCCTAGAACCTCTGAAATGCTGCCTGCGTCTCTCTGCGGGCTGCGTGGCTCGCCCTACTACAAGAACTTCAGGCGCAAGGAAATGAATTGAGTTGGAGGGTATAATGAAATGGAATGTGGCAATTGAACTTACTCTAGTTAAGTCTTAATCATTCAATCCATCCCATGGTTGCATGTCGCAAAATAGGTCTGATGGGAATAATGATGGGCTTAAGTGTCGGAAATTTGATCGATTAAGTTTAATTAAACCTATAACTTCATAATTTTATATCTTCTCACACTTTTAAAATTCATGCTTGTTGCTATATATCAAATTGATCAATTTGATGCGTAGAGTTTTTTAAAATATCTTCGGTCAAATTATGAGGGATGCAAAATTTGGGGCATGCCTTACAAAATAAAAATAAATAAATACATTTTGCTGGTGTTTGATTCAACTGCTGTGAGAAGAAGGTTCAACTGGTCTAAAATTTTTTTATAATAAATATAGTTATTTTAACTAATTTTATGCTTATTTAAATTGGTCTATCACAGTATAATAATATGAAATTTAAATGCAATAATTATTTTAATTGCATAATCACTCATATCATTGTTACAATGATATTTTCCAGCCTTTTATCATTCTTATATAACTCTTAGATAGGAATTTTACAATATAATTATCCACTTTACTTCGCTGTAGATGTACATCACATTATAACAGTACCGAATGAAACTAAATTTCATAGTTTCCTATCAGTTATTTGATCTTAATGCTGTCATTTTTTTAGTTTGTGATCTATAATCTATGAGATAAAGTTACTAACACTGTTCTAGGATTCTTAAAAAGTGTTGTAGGATCGAATTTGGTGAGTAGAGGTTGTAATAAGGCAAAAGGGAGGGAATATGTAAAATTGTTGGAGTTTGGAAGAGGGTTGAAGTCGTTTGGCAGTTGTTTGGTCTGAAAACTGCAGGGTGAATAACAAGACAGTGTTTTATGGATGACGAAGGGGGTCCAACACTTTCTTTTTAAGTTAGAGATTCACCACTGAAAGAAAAATAGGTACACAGAGTATCAAAAGCTTATATAGTAAACTTGCATGGATTCTTTGCCACCAAGTGAATGGAGTCCCCTATCGACTTAGTGAATTGGCTGGACCTTTACAGTATCAAGCTTGTCCTGAAAGGTCATTTTGAGCAGCTCACGTCAAATGTTACCAATGAGGAAATCTAAAATGCTATATTGGAGATGGTGCCCCCAATCACGCACTAGGCTTTGATGGCTTTACCACTTCATTTTAAAAGTTCTTGACATGGGGACTTGTGGATGAACTGGTTCAACTCGGATCAACAAGGGGTAAGAGTTGAATTGAACCCTCCTTTCTCTTTTCATTGGGCGGTAATTTTCCCCCCTTTCTGTTTTCGTTTCTCGCATATACATCTTCTATTTATGTCTGTGTTTGTTGTCCCAGGCTTTCAACTTATATTATTTTCTGATTTCAATTTGTGGGGACAGTCACGACATCCTGTTTTCCCCTCGAGGGCTGCAATCGACGTTAAGGGTGGTACTCCCCTCTGCGGTAGTGATTATCTCTCTCGAAAACCACCTCCCCCTTCCCTTCCGACAGCCAACCGCCGCTCCTAGCAGCTTCTTGCAGCCATTAACCTCCTAGGCTTGGTGCAATCACCTTCCTACGATCCTAGAGTACCGCTCCTCCCTGCTGGATACCCAAGCTCTTCTGTAGCCTCTTCTCTACCCATCACCTCTTCCCCATTTCCGTAACTCTCTCCCAAATTCCCTCCATACAACAATCCCCCGGTACATCTTCCTTCACACTGCAAACCCAGCCCGATCACTCCTCCCAGCCACAATTCCTCTTGCCTGGCTGCCTTCCTCCCCTGCTTCCACCTCTCCTGTGTACCCAGATCCAAGCCATTGTTCTCTGTCGTGGCACCTAAACTAGCTGCTACCTGTGTCCCTGCCATCCCTCCCTTTCTTTGCTCTTACACTTCACCCTATCACCTCTTCACATCAGCCACAACTGCACCCACTAGCCCCCTACCAGCCTTCCTGCCTATTGCCCAGCAGCCTACCACCACCCTCGTCATCTCCCTAGAGTGTCTTTTATTAATTGTGATTGTATTGTTTTGAGTGCAAAGTGTCTTTGATTGTAATCCTATAAAATTTCAGCAATAATATTTTCATTTTATTTATGGTTTGGGTTTTTCTTCGGCACGAGTTCATTTGGTCCATCATAAGAAAAGATGTGCATGTAGCCCTCAAGGCTTTGTACTTCCAACATGCCAAATGTCTCTTCTTGTGTTGTTGCCCAAGACCGAACATATGCTTATTCCCCCAAGCTGTTTATTCCTATTAATCTGTCAGACTATATACAAATTTATCGCCAAAGTGATTGTCAGTTGACTCAATGGTGCTCTTCCCGTCGATTTATCTCCGGAACAAGGAGCCATTGTCCCCCATTAGTGTAAGGCTCATCATTTATGTTGGCTCAGGATATTGTTAACAAGCTCAGGCTCTCAACAACCAAATCCGAGTATGATAATTAAGATTGAAATGGAGCAGGCGTATGAGAGGATGAGCTAAAGTACCCTTAAGAGAGTGCTCGATATATGGGGCTGCCCAATAGGATTTTGCAACTGGGTTATTAATTGTGTGGAGCATCCAAGCTTTACTTCAATGAGCGATGCAAGGCAATCACAGCTGAATGCAGATTCCGTCAAGGATACCCGTTATTGTCTTATCTCTTCATCATTTGCTCAGAGTTGCTTTCGATGGCTCTGTCTTAACATGCAGGACATGCCTGGATAAGCTTAGCTAAAAATGCTCTGCCCCTTACACAACTATATGCTGATGATATTATATTTTTTTGCTCAGGTCTCTATGGCAATGGCTAAGCTTTTAAAAAATGATTATCGAAGATAGACTCTGCAAAACATCAATACAAAAATGTGCTCTATATTGTTCAGCAAAGCAACGGTGGAATGGAAGAAGAGAAGGATTGCTGATTTTCTACAGTTTCACTAGATATTGGAGCTTGATTACCTCTGAATTAAGCTGACACTCCAGAAGCTCCATAGTGAACGTATACTACGGATTTTTATTCATAGTGAACTGCAGCAGGATTGCCATGAACTTAATCACAGTTTCATTGGCAGAGCCATTTCCACTTTAGCCTATGAGACTGTCGTACGCTCTGTTAGTTCCCGCATTTGACTGGCTTGCGTGTAGGAGACTATCAGACTTCCGAGAGTGCCCTTGATGCTGTTTGAACAGGGAAGATCACACGCACAACACAGGGAAGTGCGGATTTTAGTGTGAGTTTACTCGCGTTATGAATGAATGGGGTGTTGAGCTGCTCAAATGCAGTCGTTTTGAAGAGGTTATGTATAAGCTTAGTACTGTCAACCTATACAATAATGCCCAGGCCCAAATTTGTTTCTATATTGTCCATCAATGTTGGCGAGCTTGGAATCCTAAAGTTAACAACTTATGGAACTCCACTGTTATTACGGCCACTATACTCGAATCCCTCGTGTTCCAGTTGCCATCATTAGGGATGATCAGGGGAGTGGCTTTGCAGTTATAGGACAACAATTCGAGCACTAGGATGATGTGCATTAGTCCTCTCTATTCAACGCATTTGTTAACCATGGATGTTGAAAGGGAAATGAGTCATTTTCAAGAGTGATAACATCAATATTATCCAATTTTTGCAAACCATCATGGAGAAGTTTTGGTAGAAATTTCTAGATTTTCTTCGAACCTTGCTTTTCTTACTTCCTTTAGACATGTTATTTCATTGATACATCACGAGAATGCAACAATACAAAGCTTACTTTTGTGCTTGGCATGCCTTGGATGATAGTTTCACTTTAGAACATGTAAATGAGAACAATACTCTCTCTTTCATACTCATAAAAGATAGGTCTCATTTTCTAAGTGGATAGTGACCTACTTGCATTATTTTGTAATTTTTTTATTTACTTAGTGCAATATGTATATTTCAAGAAGAAAATTGGCCACATCTTTCTTATTAGGAGAAAATAGGGATAAAAATATCGAAATAAAATAAATCAACGCAAAAGTCAAAAAACAAGAAAAGAACAACATAATAATAGTTCCCAAGCAAAAATAACCCTAATTTTGATTCAAATAATATAACAACTCAAACTTCTACTGACGCAAGAGTTTGGGGGCTGAACAGGCCAACGACCGAACGGAGTTCGGTAGGGGGTTGCAAGGGGCCGACCGAACCCTTGCTTGGGGTTAGGGTTGCCACCCAAGGGATATATATATATATATATATATATATATATATATATATATATATATATTAGAAAAGCCCGTGGGCCAATTCATTGAAATAAAGCATTGATACAAGAGTTATGAGAAAACCCCGTAGCTGGGGCATCTCCCAAGAGCACAAAAAAACAGAAAAAACATAGGCACTCTGAAACAGGGTGTAAACAAGAAAACATACAAAGGTATTAGAAAGGAAAGTGGAAATGTAAGTCTTCCACTTTCACAAGTAATAGCTAAAGACGTCCGAGCCTTCCTCTCGTTGGGACGTGGAGCGGTTTGAGCGAGTAAATTTTTAAGTGCTTGACCCATTCCATGGGAGCCAAAGTATCGTCAATTAAACCTTGAAACTTAGAGGTACCCCCTATCTTTCTCTTTCTCCGGAAATGTAAACTTGCCATTGTCGTTCTTCTTCTTCCTTGTCTTGTTCTTCTTCTTCTTCGGTCTCATCTTCTTCTTCTTCATCTTCGACGGTTTCTGAGGGCTGGGTAGCATATATGTCACCTAGTTGTGTATTAGGAACTTTAGTTTCATCTCTCTTAATAGTCACTTCTGCGCCGAGAGGAGAGACATTAGTGATAACCGCGGCACTAGGAGCCACCCCCTCCCCCTAAAAATGTGTCTTCCGTAAGTGAGTGGAGAGCAAGAGGAGGAGAAGCAGCATCAGTTGCATCAATAGGATCTGGGATGAAATGATCATCATGTGGATCAAGTACGAGTACCGGTGGGGCCTCTAGGATTTCAGTGTTCCGCGGGACATCAGCAGTAGAGTTAAGAGGCTTTGCAGTGACAACTAAATTCTCAGGCTGATGCTCAGAGGGCCGTGAGACGTCCGTGGTTACAAAAGGTGGCACTTCGGCGAGGACGAGCAGGAGGAAAGGGGTGGGAGACAGACCCAAAATTGTTCCCCAACGAAGGAGCTTGCGGCTTTAAGTTTGGATGTAGCTTATAACAAGCAATAAGGCTATGACCAAACATGAAACAGTGCGAGCAATAAGGAGGGTGAGGACCCCTCACCATCGGTTGCCAATACCTGTATGCCAGAACCAATCCAAACCTCATCGGGGTATGGCTCGGTAACATCACGTTCAACCAAGAAACGTACATCGGATGGACGGGTGTTTTCTAAGGTTGGATTATCCACCTCGTAAGCGGTTTCCCAAATCCTTTCGGCAAGTGAGAAGAGAATCTCGTAGTTGAAGTGATGATATTTAAGCCCGTGAAACTTAATCCATACCGGTATAATAGGAGATTCGGCCTTTGGATCAAAATCCACTTGTCCATTCGAGAACCTTCATGAATGCGTTGTCAATTTTTATCACTTTGCGGGAGAAAATAGAAGTGTAGTCGATATCAGTAGTGAGATGGATCGGAACGTGTCTACCGTCAAGGGAGCCAACTTTCCAGGATCCCGTAAGCTTTAAAGTGTCAAAGAAATGGCTTATAATGACCATCTTTGGACGCCCGTATAGAAATTTTCCCACTAGAACCGCAACAGCACGATGAGGCTAGAGTGTTCGTGTCCTCCTCCGTGAGAAAAAGCGCGGGTTTGCCATTCTTACGGCCCAACTTTCGAATGAACCTGTAGCTGCCATTATCGAGTTCGAGGGCGTCGTGGAACTCCTGAGGAAAAATGCAGGAATGCCGGGTTGGACTTGAGTTGCTGCCTGCCGTAACAGTGGCAGCGTAGCTGCGTGCCATTGACGAGAGCGAGAGAGAGAGAGTAGAGCAGAGAGTACCCGTCTGTGAGGAGACGACAGCTCCAGACTCAGGATCTGTCGCAGCAGGCACGCACGGCTACGCCTAGGCGAGACGCAGACTGCGACTGCTAACCTGCGTGCGAGGAGACGGCAACTCGCAGTACGGTGTGCGAGCTGGTGGGAGGAGACGACGAAACGATGTGCGACCTGCTGCAAGGAGACGACGAGAAGACGACGACGACGCGCGCTGAAGCTTTGTCTCTGTGCTCGACGAGATCGACGCAATGGAAAAGATCACCGCGGGGTTTCGCCATCAGGCGAAACCCTAGTGGAGCGGGAGCGGGACGACGATGCCATATTAAAAGCATATATATATATATATATATATATATATATATATATATACACGCGATGGGGGCTCTGCTAGGGTTCCCTGATGGCGATTCCCGACGGTAATATCCTTATTCTCTTTCGACGACGTCGACGACATATACACGGCGGTGACTTACCGTCATCTTCGCACCGCACGATTGCTCCGCCATCTGCGAACCGCACGACTATTGTCGGGACGACGCTCCCGGTGGTTACGGGAAGACGTTTCAGCGCCAACGGGTAAGAGCTCTCTACTCTACTCTGTCTCGCTCTTGTCAATGACACACAACTACGCTGCCGTTGTCACGGCCGGCAACAACCCAAGTCCAACACGGCATTCCTGTTTTTTTCCGCAAGAGTTCCACGCCGCCCTTGAGCTTGAAAATGGAAACTACAAATTCATTCGCAAGTTGGGCCGTAAAAATGGCAAGCCCGCTCTCTATCTCACGGAGGAAGACACAAACATTCTCGCATCTTCGTGCCGTCTGGTTCTGGTGGGAAAATTCTTGTACGGACGTCAAAAATAGATACTATACACCATTTTTTCGACACTTTAAAGCTTGCGGGACCCTGGAAAGTTGGATCCCTTGATGGTAGACATGTTTTGATCCATCTCACCACTGATACGGACTATACTTCTGTTTTCTCCCGCAAAATGATAAAAATTGACAACAGAATCATGAAGGTTCTCAAATAGACAGTTGATTTTGATCCAAAGGCTGAATCTTTTATTTCACCAGTATGGGTCATGTTCCCTGGGCTCAAATATCACCACTTCAACTACGAGATTCTCTTCTAACTTGCCAAAGGGTTTGGAAAAACGCTACAGGTGGATAAACCGACCTTAGAAAACACTCGTCCTTCGGATGCTTGCTTCCTGGTTGAACGTGATGTTACACGACCGTATCCTGATGAGGTTTGGATTGGATCAGGGCATGCAGGGTATTGGGTCCTCACCCTCCTTATTACTCGCATTGTTCTATGTTTGGCCATAGTCTCACTGCTTGTTATAAGCTCCACCAAAATTTAAAGCCGCATGCTCCCTCAAAAGGAAACAATAGTGGTTTGGCCTCCCACCCCCTACCTCGTGACGTTTCTGTTGCTGTGCCACCTGCACTGCCACCTAACTCTTCTGCTGATGTCCCACGGATCTCTGATTACCCGCCAGAAAATCCGGAGGTCCCTCCAGTGATAATAGTTGATCCACAGCATGTTCATCTTATTCCTGACACTACTGAGGCAACTCATGCGGATATTAATATTCAATCCAAAGAATTGACTTCTGTCTCGCCTTCTGCTCCTTCTGTTACTTTGACTACAGATCATATGTCTCTCCATGAAAGGGAGGGGAACGGGGTTCTCCCCCTTTTCTCCACCAACGTATGGATGACCCAGATCTTCAGGGGGAGGAGATAGCTCCTCCTATTCCACCTCGTGCAGTTGAACCAGTTACGGTTCCCACTAAAACTTTGGAGTTTGAACGGTTTGCGCACACATTTAGCAGGAAGAAGGGAATCCCCAAAGTATTGAACAAAAGTCCTACGCAAGCAGCGGAACCTATAGTGGCCTCTCCAGCTTCTCTCATTGATGAGACAGGTCACTCTTCAGATGATGAATGGCAAGTTTACACTTCACGGATAAAGAGAACGGGTGGCTATTCTTTTCAGATTGGGGACATAGCGGATGATACTCAGGTCTCTACTGGCAATGGGACAATTCTTAAGCGCTTGCTTTCTGATTACGACTCAAAATCCCATGGGAGAAAATGCCCAGGCGACCTCCTCAGTTTTTTTTTTTTTTTTTAATTTTTGCATGTTTTTTATCTCTTTAATGTCTTATGTATCCAATCTCCCTAAGTTATCCTTATAGTTTGTAACTTAGGAGTAGGACTTCACCTCTAGGGCCCTCTCTTAAAAAAAAATATTATGTTGTATCTTCTCTATTTCAATGGAAATATATATATATATATATATATATATAAATAGCGTCGTATTCCTCGCCTTCTTAGGGCACTGCTAGGGTTTCGCCTCATGAAGAACCCTAGCGACCGTTACCGCTGCATATCACTTCGATTTGCCGCTTCTCTGGCGTCGTTGTCGCTACAGACAGAACGACGCGTTTTGTCTTCGGCTTCGCAGAGTTCGCAGGGCTCGCTCGTCCCGGGTCGCAGTTTCTCGGGACGGCTCCTCTGCTCGCAGGTCGACCTTTGCTCGCTCGTCCGGATTGCTTTTGCTGGTAGGTCCAGAACGACATGATCGCGGCTTCGCATAGTTCGCAGGGCTCGCTCGTCCCGCGTCACAGTTTCTCTGGACAGTTCCTGCTCGCCGATTTTCTGGTAGGTTCGTCCTCTGCTCGCTCGTCCGGCTCGCATTATCTGGACGACTTACTGATTGCGGCGCCAGGTTATCTTTTCTGGACAGCTCATCCTGTGCCGCTCCCTGCGGCCTTTCTCTGGATGGCCCGTCTATTTGCACGACGGTGTCTCTTCTTTGGGATCTCTGTGCGAGATGAAGGGCTACAGCGGCTACTTTGTGTGCGTGCTCGCTGCGCAACTCACTGACTGTAGAGGTCGCTAGGCATCGTCTTCTTTTTGATAGCAACTAAAACTTCCTATGCTGGAGTTGTGGGCAGCAATTCCCACAATGATCATCTTTTTTTTCCATAAGAATTTCATGACACTACGGCTGGAAAAATACAGGGCGATTTTATCAGTCGATTAAGTATTAAAGATGGGAAACCGTCGTTATCTTTACCACACTGGAAATGAAGGTTCTCTCCGATGATGTTAAATTTACTTTAGTTGGGAAATTTCTATTTGGTCACTCAAAGATGAGTTTAGTCAGAAAATTTTTTGAGAATCTGAAACTTATTGGTGGATGGAAATTGGTAGTGTTAGATGGCACACTTACACATTCGGATACAGAAGGAAGAAGACTATGCCAGAATTTTCGCTCAACAACCGGCTTTGGTTACTTGCACCCGCATGAAGCTTAATCAGTGAACTTCCGATTTTGACTCATCGAAGCGAACCTCCTATCGTTCCTTTGTGGTTCAAACTTCCGGGGGTTCCTTTTCATTTGTACAATCCACGTGCTTTGTACAACATTAGTGAAGCTCTCGGGACTCCTCTCAGAGTTGACTCTCCTACTTATGATAGGGTCTCTACAGGTGGGGCCAGGGTTCAAGTGGAGAGGGATTTCACTCTCCCTGATGTGGATAGATTTTGGATCACTGATGGTGCGGATGGTTTTGGCAGGAGGCTGTGGTGGAGAGCAGGCCTCTCTTTGCCAGCATTGCAAAATGTTTGGGCACGTTGAGACACCCGCTTATGGATCGCATCCTCCTCGAGGAAAGCGCCATGGGCGCTTCGTCGTTGTTGGAAACTCCCAACATAGAGTTGACGTTACCCTGGCTCAGGAGAATAGGGTAACATCTGATGCTGAAAAGAGTTTAAACTCAGCTGATATGGTTGTCGAGGAGAACTCTCAGCCTGTTATACAAATTGCCACTCCGGAGACTACAGTGATTACTGAACAAGCGAGATGTGCGACACAGCTTCCTGTGCCGCAAGCCGTTCAGGGGGCTACTTCAGCTGACCGCTCTAACAGATACATCCAAACTTTCAGCAGAAGAAGAAGAATTCCCCTACCTATTGTCGAACCCACCGGCAAGAGTCAGCAGGAATCTACGGAAGAGGAAGAAGTAGAAGAAGAAGAAGTGGAAAAAGAAGACGATGGAGAAGACTGGCAGGTTTATTATTCTCGAGTTAAGAAGAAGTCTGGGGTTACACTGCTATTTGATGATAATTCGGTGACTCAGGGCAATGGAGTAGCATTAAAGAGATTACTCTATGGATCTCCAAGAAACAGAACGAGAGTCTCACGTTCTCGCTTTAGCAATGTGTTGTAACTTTTGAATATTTTGGATCTTTTTGTTAACATCGTATCGCCGAGAAGGGCTCCATGGGCCCTCTCCTCGAGCTTCATTACACGCTTTTAAATCAATATAGGCCCTCGTGCTTTTTTGCAAAAAAAAAAAAAGAAAAAAAAAAAAATATATATATATATATATATATATATATATATATATATATATATCCGTACGTTAGGGTTCAATTTTTGATGAAATTTTTGTTTGGACAGCTGTCGGCATCCTTTCCTTTTTTTAGGGTTGTATCTGAGGACAGGTGGTGCTGCAGATACCGGTGATAGCCCTCCCGTTGTTTTTCCTATAGTCCTTCTATCACCCCATCAAGCGCTTGCCTTCCCCCTTGCCACTGCCATCCATGCCACCCTCCTGCTGCTGCCGCGACCCTCTCTCTCTCCCTCCTTTTTGCTGCCGCTATCCTTATCCAATCTCCCTGTTCCTTATCGCCACCCCTAATTATTCTGCGTGCCTGCTTAAGTCCAAGAGCCATCCTTTCCTTTGTCGCTAGCCCCCAAAACATCTTCTGTTGCCGCAATCCCTCCCACATCCCCCCACACACTGCTTAAGTTCCCTTCAACTCTCTAGTTGCTGTCATCATCTCCCATACCAATTACTGTTCAGCTAGCATTCACTACAATTGTCCTCACCTCACTTGGGGTGTCGTTTATGTATTGTACTATTTTATTTCTATTTTAAGATTCGTTGTTGTATCTATTTTATTTCTATTTTAAGATTCGTTGTTGTATCTCTTTTGAATTTCAACAATAATAATTTCCTTTTCATTGCGATCTGAGTTAACTACACTTCCATCCAGTATTAGAGCTTGCCTAACCTTAGTCATGTTCTAGATTTCCTAGCATCCGCCGTATCCCCTCTACGAAAATTGTATTTCCTATTCCCAAAACATAGCTCTTTACCAAAAGTTGTGTTTCCTATTCCCAAAACATAGCTAAACTTTGACCACTGCTTTTTGATTTTTAAATTCAGCAACCGTAAAGCAATTTTTTACATGCTCTCACCTCCCAACTCTAAATTCTAGCAATGTCACTAAGGCGATATATGTCCAGCCTATCCGGAAAGAGATACAACTAGAGATCCATCTACTTCAGCGAAGGTTTGCAGACATTGAAGATGAAACACAGGGGACTTAGCCTCGATAGTGATAGGGAAAGTTGAAGAGGCGAAAGCGATGAAAATTTCAACCCCTTCTATACGGAGGATTCCTGGGATGAAGAAGAAATGTCATGATGCTTTGGAATCCAATATCAGAGGAGATCAAGAGAGGAGTCGACATATGGAGGACACATGGAATTCAAAATAAAGGTGTCTACCAGTGTTTGATGGAGGTACATATCTAAAGGAATTTATCGAATGGTTATAATAGTTGAGAGGCCGTTGAGTGCAAAGAGTAAAGCTTGTAGCTATCAATTTGAGAAAGCACTTGTGGTGGGAAAACTTGCATTGGTAGAGGAAAAGAGAAGACAATGACAAGATTACCAATTGGGAGAAGATGAGGAAGGTAGCGTAGAGAAAATACTTACCTCACTATCACCATGATATGTTTCTAAGAATCCACCTGCAACAGAGAGAGCTATAAGTGGAGGAGTTCACGATGTAGTTCGACTAGTTGTAGATGAAGTGTGATTTGGTCGAGCCAGAGGAACACATCATTGCCCGTTATCTGGGGGGTCTTAAGCTTGTTATCAGTGACATTTTGTACTTGCAGCCTTAGTGGACACTGGGAGATTTTCAGAAGTTAGCCCTGGAGGTGGAGACAGATAGACAGATCAGGCAACACCAGCAGTTATCCAAACCACCTTTCCATCTAGCGCTTGCCTTCCCTCTTATTGCTGTCATCCAAACCACCTTTCCCCTTGCTACGACCGCCGCCATCCCCTGTCCAACCTCCCTCTTGCTTGCTGCCACCCCAAACTCTCTTGCTTGCTGCCTTAAACCCGAGAGCTATCCTGTACCATGTCGTCAACCCCCAAACATATCTTGCTGTTGCTGCAATACCTCCTACATCCCCCCACCCTCTGTTGAAAGTTCCCTCTAGCCCTCGGGTTGCTGCCTCATCTCCCAAACCACCTGCTGTTGAACTGGAGATCACCACATTAGTCCCACTTGGGGTGTCTTTTATGTTTTGTGCTATTTTATTTCTATTTTAAGATATGTAGTGTAATCACAGCAACAATAATTTCTTTTCGTTGCAATTTGGGTTAACTCCGATATCACATACCCATCAAGATATTATCCGCTTTGGCCTAATGGCCTTATGGTTCGTCCCATTGGTGTAACGTCCCAAGAGGTCACCCCGCTTGGAACTCCAACCATTGCACCGATAGGATCCTCAATGTTGAAGAGCTCGGGTTCATTATACTTAAGGGGTTTCACAATCTTTCCCATTTAAATAACTGAAGTCCTCGTCAGTACTCTAAACCTAGAGTCATCCATTAGGCAGATAGGATTCTAGTGATGAACCTTACAGATTCAAGAGGTGGTTTCCATAGCCTTACATTTTGTTCTTTATGATACTTAGTTCCCATTTTCAGGCTGATGAAAGGCTCTGATGCTATTTGTGCTAGCTCAAGCTCTTACCCATTAAGATATTGTCTGCTTTGGCCAAATGACCTCATGGTTTTGTTCAATTAGTATTATTTCCTCAGAGGTCAACCATCCCACGACGAGCATGATTAACTTTGGAGTTTCTGGTGAAAGACGAACCTTTATACCAAAAGCACCTTGATGTTTAAGAGTTTAGGTAATTGTACTTATGGAGTTTCATAAATAATATAAAAGTTGGGGTCCGCATGATTGGTGGCACTCGTAGGTAGAAAAAATTTTAGAATAGTCTTTGTAATGGGAATGGGAGTGTATCGGTTTGTATTTTGTGTTGAGTCTTAGCCAAATGACAGTTTCCACTATTTGACATCTTTCTCCATATTTTGTACTAATTTGGGGCAATGGGAATTCTCTGTCAGTACAAAAAGACTCTTATACATGTCAAAGTGTTAGTATGCCTCCATTTTGACTATTTTATAATATAGTTTCTCTCGGGAACATGGGAGTGTAAAGTCTATTTTGGTAGAATAAGTAGTCATAGGACATGTGAAACTGTTCATGCGGTTTATCCTAACAACAATCTTAAATCTCCTAGAAATTCTCCTCTGTGCGATGCATATCTTTTAATATAGTTACTTCGACTTTATAGTAGTGATCAACAAGTGATGATGGCTTAGTGCATTTTCTACTTTGTTCTGACTCCGTGCCTTGTGCATAAACACAAAATTGAAGAAGAGGAAAATTTGATCTGAGGCGTTGTGAGGCATTTTTGTCTTTTAGCTTACTCTGTTTGTCTAAGAAACATTTTTGCCTTTTTAGCTTACTCTTCGGCGTGAAGAGTAAACTTACTTGCAAGTAGCTAATGACTTCAGTGACTAAGGTTCTTATTATAGTGTAGAACTCCTTATCATGGGTATGATATTTTCTTATGTACTCATTCAACTTAAAAAGATAATAGGGTGTCCTCCTTGACTTAACACAAGTTTAATTCTCACATTTGGTGGCATCATATTCTACCTCAAGCCAGTGATTAAATTTAGAAGAGCTAGGACTGGGGCCCGAGTAACTTGTTTCTTCACAGCTTTAAGGCTACCATGCGTTTGAACTAACAATGTGAATTTATTTGACTTGATAAGTTCTATCAAGGGTTTCATGATTGAGCCAAAATTCTTCATAAGTCTCCTGTAAAAAATTATCAATCGATTAAACCGATGTACCTGAGTAAAAGATTGTGGCCTAGGTCAGTCCACAATAGTCTTGGCCTTCTCTGGATCAATCTCAATACTCCCGAAACAAGATACCCAGGAAGCTCGTATGCTATGTTAGAAAATGACACTTCTTTTGGTGGCCATGCAGCTGCTCTGGCCAATGAACACCAAACACCGGTCACAAGCGATGCAAGTGTCCCTTCTTTGAATGACTATATATCAATTTTTTGTTGAAGTGCACAACCACAAACTTGCTAATGAAAACTCAAAATATTATTCATCTACTATATGAAAGTGTTCACTGCATTGGATAGACTATTAAATCATAATACATCAATCATCCTGATAGCTTTTTTTCACTCATCTTCTAGTCTCATCCCGATGTGGTGATAGCCATTGTACAATTCGTCATTGGAGAAGATGTTGGCTCCATGTAACTGACCAAATAAATCACCAAATTTTGGAATAAAAAATCAGTACTTGATTGTGCTCTTGTTCACGAGCTTGCTACCAATGCACACGCACCACGAATTGTCCTTTTTGGGAACACTCAAAATTGGTACAACATACGATTTTGTGCTCTCATGAATTAGTCTTCAGGTCATCGAGACCTTTACCCGCCTCTGTAGCTTCTCATACTCTGCTAGTCGCATCTGGCAGGTTGGTCAGTTAGGGAGCACCGAGTATGAGAGGAAGCCTATAAGATATTGACTTTTTTGTAAGGGTGACAATTCATGTGATAGGTTAGTCATAATATCTTGGAACTCTAATAAATATTGCATTGCCTGAAGTATTGGCTCTTTCATCTCAATGCCCTCTAATATCTCTAAGGCAAGTCCCACTAGTGTCTCTCATGGCCTGTAGAAATATAGCCCAAGGCACTGTAGATGTTATCTTTATCTGAATATTATGGGCCCATCAATGGCAAAAGTGTAATAATCTTCTCGTACTTGGTAAACGAGTAGGCATTTTTGTGGCCATCATGAAGATTATTCCTATCATATTACTACGATCGGCCCAAAAGAATGGGATACACTTCCATAAACACGACATTAAATTGCACTTGAGGTTACAACCTGTCTCCAATGGAAAATTCTATTTGAAACCTCTAACAACATTGATTTCTTTCCTCTTTTGCATCTGGGTAGTGAGGCAATTTGTACATCATTTGAGTAGATACTATATTCTTACAACTGCTTTTTTTGGTGATGAAAGTGCACACATTTCTTTTCAAAATGCAATGGGCACTGAAAATATTATGCCTAAACCACTTATGATCTCTTTTATGCTCGGTCTTAAGAACTCGTTAAACTAAAAACATCTCACCATCATATGTGGATAATTGGTATTCCTCTCCAATTTTCACCTCCCTTGAGTCTTTTGTCTCTATTTCTTCTACTGCACCCGGACTTAGGATGTCATTTGTCCTTATCCATGAAACTTGAAATACTTTCGTCCTGAAATTGCTTGAGAGTTGTTGGCTTGATAAGTTCTCTTTTACTTTTATGTTCTTTTTTCATGAGTGAAAAGTGTTGGCCATCTGGTTGGTGTGCTTTTGTTGTCCGATTTGATGGTTGACTCTGTTTGAAGGGTGGTCTGAAGGTGATACTACTGTTCTGTTTTTACTTTTTTAGTGCTAATGTCTGGGCATCTTGTCACGTCCAATAGAGCTATAGCTGCATCATATTGCCAATAGATAGTCTCAATCTCCCTAAATATCTTGCTATGATGTTTTCTTTGGGCTCCACTAGTTCACATTTTAATAAAATTTGTTTAAACTCAATAATGTAATCCTTTACTGATAGATATTTCTACTACAGGTGGTGAAGTCTAAAAAATACATTGTTTGTAATGTGTTGGAAAGTACTCTTTTTGCATCTCTTTCTTTATCTTGGATCATTTTATTATTTTATTTTTTCTCTCACATTGGCACAAACACTTCATATGCTTCCACTCCAAGGAAACACTCTTCTTTAACCTAATAGTAGTTAGTTTTACTCTTCTGTCGGATGCAACACTCCTGTATTGAAAGATATGTTTAACTGTTTGGGGCCGCTTATTGAATTCGTTCAGATCCATGCAATAGTCAAAATTCAACAAATTAATCTGTACTTCAACATCACGCTCCCTTATGTATTCTATGTCGAATGAGTGCAACATTGTCTCTTCATTGCTTGAGGTTTTTTGGTGGAAAGCATTTTCTTCTTTTTTTTTCGGATGCTCACCATTGTTGATGTGGGTAACTTTCACATCGTTTTCAAAGTTAGTGAGGTTTCATTGTGAGTAGAAGATTTTTTGATGTATATCTTTCATGATAAGGGGTTAAACATCCCTTTTGTGGACTTCTCACCGGCTGCATGGCAGATCTTCTCATTTTAGGGTCACGGAGATAACAACAGTTTTGGATCTAGGGTTAGTTAAAAGCTTAGGACCTGGTGGAGGATATTGGGATAGTTTTGGTGGAAGTATTAGGTTATATGGACTTTATGTTCAGGAATGGGAAAAGAAAGAAAAAAGTAAATACCTGAAGATTTTGGATTAGCCGAGCCTTGATACCAAATGACATCGTTCTAGAATTCTTATAAGGTGTTATAGGATCGGATTTAAGGGGGAGTGTTGATATATGGCAAGAGGAAAGAAATATGCGAAATCAGCAGAGTTTGGAAGGGATTGAAGTTTCGGCAGTTGTCCGGTCTGAAAATAGTGGGGCGAAGAGCCAAATAACGAGGAAAGGATGACGAGGAGAATCCACCACTTGTTATCTTCAAGAAAAATAGACTACAACTCTCTAAATAGGAGAAAATAGAGAGAAAAATCTCCAAATAACATAAACTAAAATAGGAATCCCAAAACAAGGACATAACAATATATAAATTGTTTTCAAGCAATAAATAATCCTTTCTATTTCAAATAATATAAAAGTGGGGTCCACATGGCTGACAACACCTGTAGTTGGGAAAGGCCTGCTATAGGGATTTCACGGGGTTGAAATCCTGTTCTGCTTGATCCAATGTGCATGGGAGATCGCGAGATATTTCTAGTGTCAATTGCCCTAATGCGCTATGCTGTTGAAATCCCCAGGTTTAAGTTTTACTGCTTTCTGTGAAGCATATAACATGACAATGATTTATTGAGTTGTCGTTTTTCTTCCTGTTAAATTTCTGCATACTTGTTTTGAATCTTTTTGCATGTTTGATTGTTCTTAAAAAGGGTCATTCAAATTCCATACGAACTCAAGAAGTTTAATTTCGTTAGGGGAATCCTTAATTCAAGATTATTCTTTATAGATGGGAAAGAAATTGGTTGCCACGGTTTCTTGAGTATAATTCGGAACTAGAAACTTCTAAATTAAATTTAAAACCACTTGCAATGCTAAGGAGAAGGGCAAGGAAGTTTTGTAAATTTTATCTTAAATAGCTGGGACAAGGCTATTAATGATGATGATAATGATACACGTGTTCTTAGCAAGGAACTTGCATTCTCATGTGTCTTGTGATGCTCTAGCGACATTATCAATGATGTCTGGGATATTGAAGTAGTTCGACGTTTAGGACAGTTATCCTTGCACACCACGTTTAGGACGCTTCTCTATTTTCGGTTCTTCGTTTTACATGTGTAAGCTTATGCAAACAGAAGCTATGCAAACCTTCTGAATTCCAATTTTCTTATTTAATTATAGTTTTGGTTATGGTTTGTATCTATTATCTGGCCATATGATTTATTTTGTTTGTTATATTCATATGAAGTGTACATTTCTAATTATGAATTTATTCAAACGGTGTTACACCATCCTTTCCCCACTTAGTGGGATTAAGGCTTTGTTTGTTGTTGTTGTTGGTGTTACACCATCCTTTCTTTTAGCTTATAACATACTTTTTTGTGTGCTAGTTTTCTTGATGCTTTTGTATAGTTTCCTGATTATTTTAATATTCAATTTCTCTGCAGAGCATTATACCAGGAATCCTTCAAGGGGACAAGTCAGATTCCCTTCTCTATGGCTCGGTTGACAATGGGAAGAAAATCTGTTGGAACGAATCATTTCACTCCAAGGTGCCTGCTTATTTATGTACATCATAAGGTGTCTCTGATTATGTAAAAACTCTTCATCAAGTATAACTTCAAAAGCACTTTTTTTTCTACTTGAATAGATCGGAAAAAGCTACCGATTTTGTAACACTTTTCAGAGATCTTTTTTTAAGAATTGTGATCTATCTATTTTGCACTGACCTATTTATTTGAGCTACGCACCCTTTTTAAATATTGTTTATAGATATTTTTCTTTTAACTCTATTTTAGCATTCAATTTACCACAAAGCTAGTTATCAATAATATACCATAGTATGAGATACAAGAGTTATAGGATTTGGATAAGGTGTATGATTGACGTGGAGCGGTCCTCTGTGACCCCTTGCATATGCAAGACTGGGATGATGGCGGGCTTCCATCTTGTGAGATCCAGAAAGAGGGATTTATAATTCATGGCCAGTATAATTATGTTACTTGGAATCTGATTATTATTATTTTTTTATTTTTTTGAATTGATTTATGCATCTGGAGACTGTATTTTCTGATTTTTCTGCCCCAGGAGTGGTTGTATCATCTTCCTTTTGCAAGCGGTGTTTGTAGCTTATTCAGAAATCGCTGGTGATCTTTCTCGACAACCGTTTCTCGCCATTGCCATCTTGCTGTGTTCCTTGCTGATTTCGGCTTAGAGAGCAGCTGGAACTAAATTTTCCCTATTCAAATCTTTTTTTTTTTCCCGTAATCCTTAATTATTATCATCAATTTCCCTAATAAACACCTTGATCCTTGAACACTAAGATACTCTTAAATGGTTTCCTTTGATTTCTGAGCTAGTAAAATTCTACATTTTTATGGATTTTTTTTCCAATCCTAAATTTTAAAATCCACTTACCCTAATTTATCTAACCCCATTCTCCAATCGTCTAATCCAAACCCTAATAAAAAACAATCATCTCTTTTTAAGTTGAGATCTTATTTGGGAGAAAGAGAAATCATGTCGCTGAGGAGAAACACGCAAATAGGTGTTCGAAAGCTAACAATGGAGGACATGCAATGAGTGATCATCTAATTTCCAACAAAGGCTTGTTGCATTTGAAAGGAAATAACCCGAATAGGTTACCCTTTACCATAATAGTAATACACCTGATCACAAGGAGAAAGGCAACCCCATCCATCGAGAAGTTTTTCAGTGATGAATAATCAATGCCTCAACAATTTGACATTTATTATGGAGGAGGGTCAATTAGTTTAGTGTGAAGATCACATTGTCAGATTTTGACAGTCATTTGAATCTGAATGAATTCATTAAGAGGCTCCAAATTGTAAAATGAGTTTTCAAGTGCAAGAAGATTCTTAAGATGGGAGTTAAATTGGCAACCATCAAGTTCTGGAAGAATTTTTCCTATTCATTAGAGAACATAAAGTGTGTTCAACAGCGGGAACGGAACTGTAAAATACAGCGCAAGACCTCCCTCCATATTATTGGCATGAAATGTTCCTAAAATTCTATCACCTGCATTAGAGAGATTCTTTTGTGGAATATACACAACTGAATTTGATCAGCTCTTATTGAAATGTGAGTTTGATAGAGCTAGAAGAGCACACTGTGGCAATGTATCTTCGAGAGTTGGAGCTATTCATTGGTAATGTGGTGTTGTTGTTGCCTTATTGGTCTTTACTCGATATACAGGCCTTAGTTTTGAAGGCGGAGATGCAATGTCATTATCAAGGGACCACCATACCTTATTGGACCAGGCTTAACTTTAAGATCAGGCATTAGGAGCACACCCGTTAAAGAACCTAGGGTGGCTCCACACAATGTGAAATCAACTCATGGCAGAGAAAATGCAGGGACCACCAATACTCTCAAAATTTTCATAGCTAGGAAGTGTTCAATGCTATCATTTTGGACATTGTATCAGATTGTCTAAACAGGAGAGTAATCATTTCACTAATCAAAGAGTAGAAAAAATGGTACTGGCATATGAGACAAATTTGAATGTGAGAACACAAAAGAGCAGTGCCAGCTTCCATCCAATGAGGATGCTAGAGGTTTGGTGAATCCTTTAGATTGAGTCTACGAGAAAGTTATAGTTGCTTTGCCACAATATCTTTTGTATTCACTGCCTTATAAAGGAAAATATGTGCAGTCTTATCATAGTCAGAGGAAGTTGTGAGAATGTGCTTTCTGTCAAAATGGCAGACAAGTTTAGCCTTACCATACAAAAGCACGACCAAGAAGACTATGCTAGGATTTTCTCTAGGAAATACCTCTCCATTGAAGGAAAAACTATGAAGTTGCTCAAGTGGTATCCTGAATTTGATCCAAACCAAGAATCACCTACAGTACGAATATGGTTTAAGTTACCTGGGCTTAAGTTGCATCTTTTCAGCCATTAGGCCTTTTATTCCATTAGGGCCATGTTTGGGAGACCAATGATAGACATACCCACTTTTAATCTCACCAGGCCTTCTGTTGCCAGAATCCTTGTGGAGAGAGATATCACTTTACCTGACATTGAAAATGTTTGGTTTGACACTGCACATAATGGGTACTGACAACATTTGTTATGGAACAGAGACCATACTATTGCACCCATTATAAGATGTTTGGAAACACAATTGAATAACGTTTCAGGCTCCATCCTAATTTGAGACCCCAACCTCAAGTGCCTCACATAACTACTCAAGAAGCACCTATTCCACCGACTGATATGGTGGAAACTGTAACTAGAGAGGATAGATATTGCCATTGATTTTGTCCTAGAGGAGCACCCCTCACTATCTCAACACCGTCACTTTGCTAAAAATGAGGATACTCCCATTTTGATGCCTGCGATGCTCCATATGCTATGGAAACAATTATTGTTGATGTTGAGGTCCCCCAAATCTTGGCGGAGTGCCAAGTTCAAGGTGATCAATAGGTAGAAATTGCTCCCATTGATGATCAACTCAGTGATAAGTTGGGACAACCCTTGGAAGATGATTGACAAGTTTACAAAACCAGGAAGAAGAAAAAATTACTAAAAAAATTCAAGAATTTACAGGAGGATGCTTTGCTCGTTTCGGGTGGAAGCCCCCATCACAATTTGGTGCTCGACTCCCTCTCTAGAACCAGAGAGAGAGAGAGAGGAAAGCCCACTCATCATGATTAAGCTCTCTTGTGGAATTCTACTCCTCCCGAGTAGCCCGTAGACCATTTTTTTATTTCTTAGGGGAAATTGTCTCTAGCTTTTTTTGAGGTATACTTGTACATTTTTGTTACTTTTTTGAGTCTTGTATGTCTTGTGATTGGGTTCCTAGCACACGATCACTAAAACCTTTGTATCTTCTTCCCATCAATGAAATTTTTTTTTTTGGCGTGTGAATATATATATATATATATATATATATATATATATATATATATATATATATATATATATATATATATATATATAAAGTAGCCTCAACAGTAAGTAATGGATCCTAGATTATACCGGTTTCTCTTGCTCTCAACTAACCTCTGAAGTACTTAGGGGTAATCTTGCTTTCTGGCAGAGTAAAGTAAGTCCAATTTGATGAAATCATTAGGAAAATTTCTACCCAACTTGCTAGCTGGACCCATTCTTTCTTATCTAATGGAGACAAAATAACTTTACTTAAGAGTATTCTTACTACTTTCCCCTTTTATACCCTCCAAATGACAAACATGAAAAAAAGCACACAACTTCAACTAGAAAGAACTTTCAACAGATTCCTTTGGGCTGGCCAAAGACACCAGCTTCACTGTGCATCTTGGCAGAAAGTGGCTAATCCCACCTGGGCTGGTGGTTTAGGCTTCAAATGGCTTAAGCAAGTGTTACATGTCAACCTGTGCAAACTCTGGGTTAAATTCAGATCTCATAAATCTTTGTGGGCCCAATATATGAAGGGAAATATTGCAAGGATGTTCACCCTTCACTTATAATTAGAAAGCTTGGTGACTCCAAACTATGGGTTAAGATGCTCCAGGTTAGGCAAGAAGCTGATCAAATGTATCTATGGGAGCTTGGAGATGGGGAGATACATTTCTGGTTGGACAATTGGTGTCCAAAAGACTGGCTTAGACCCCTTACTGATAACATGATTCCAAATCTTCTTGCGGCTGATTGTTGGGAGGGGATAACTGGTCACTTCATTTTCTTAATTCCATCCTGCAAGAATCTTCTGTCAAGTTAATTTCCACTATACCATTCAACAAGAGCAGAAACGACAAGGTGATTTGGCAAACTTATAATAACCAGAGCCTTTCTAAAGCTATCTATGCTAAGTTGTACCATTGGGACATGATTCCTTGGGGAGATTTCATCTGGAATAGACACCTCTCCCCATCTTTGTCTTTCTTTTGCTGTAGAATTTTTCATAAAATTATACCCACTGATGATATACTCAAACTGAAAGGCTTGAGGGGCCCTTCATGCTGTCGACTGTGTAAAGAAGAGGAGAAATCTTATTCTCATCTGTTCTTCAACTGTAAAGTTTCTCAGCAGGTTTGGAATTATATTACTAGACGACTTCGCTCGAACCTTATGCCTCCGCAGTAGGATAACCTTCTACAATGCCGGGAGTGCCGGCGAAGGCAAGGGTGGGTGCAATTCCTCTTGTAATTGCCTGGTTTATTTGGATGGGAAGAAACTAGGCTACCTTCGAAGATAAAGCCCTCAAAGTGGATGTCATTGACAGAACTTGTATTACTTCCTACATAAACTGATTCAGCACAACAAGCTTATGAATGTTTTTGCCCTCTCCATCCCTGAGAAGCAGAATCTTCCAAAGATCCTAAAGTTGAGGTAGACTCCTCCTACTGAACATCTAGTAAAAGTTAATATTGATGGTAGTTATTCTGTTAGAGGAGCTGGGTGGAGGGGTATTCAAAAATCATCTGGGGAACTGTCTGCTCTTTTTCCATGCACCAGTCCTTGCTACTAATGCAGGTGAAGCTGAGTTAGAGGCTGTTTACTGGGCCCTTAAACTTGCTCTTTTGGAGTGCTCTTATTGTTGAAGGAGATTCTCTTGGTACTCTCCAACTATTAGAAAACATGAATACTGCCTCATGACATCATGTATATTGGGTCCAGAAAATTATTTACCTCTGGTCCCAACTTACAAACAAATTTCAGTTCATCTACAGAGAAGGAACCGACCTGCTAACTAGCTTGCATGTGTGGGGATGTACTCCTCCTTATTAGAAGTATCAACAGTACCCTCCTCTCTTCTTTCCTTTTTGTTGAAAGGAGACCAACTTGATGACCTTCATCTTAGGATATGTGGGAACTTTTACTGAGCTACTTGTTTGGAATATGTGTTTTTATTTTATTGTGTGGAGTTGTATTGTGATTGCAAGCTCCTCTAGGAGTTTTCTTGCCTTAATTTTTTGTTTGGATGAGGAATTTCCTTTCCCCCTATGTCTGTACTCTTTCATTTTCATATGAACTTGTAGGGAGCCATGAACTGCTCTTTTGTCAATATATATATATAGAAAAAACCCTAGGGCCATTTTTATTAAGATAAAAGAGGTTACAGCACAGGTAGCATGAGAGGGCCCAATGATGGAGCTCTACTTATAAGAAACAAAGAGTAAGAAGCTCAAACAAAAAGTACAAAAAATAGGACAAAAGTAAAATAAGCAACTAAAACTTTTTCAGTGGACGAGGTCGCCAAGGCCTTCCTCTTCTATGTGTTCTTGCAGTGCATTCAATAATCAAGCTCTGGAGTGATTCTTCATTACCAGGAGAGACCAAGGTGTCATCCATAATATTCCCAAGTAGCATATTACCCCCGACCTTCTTATTCCGCCTAGAGGTATATACTTGTCACTCTACCTCCCGAGGTGCGAGCCGTCCGATCCGAAGTGGGAGAGGCCGCTGCAGATGATTAGTTTCAATGCCGGATTCTCCTACCGCTGGAGCGGTAGAACAACCAACGTACTATTAGCCGCGAGATCTTCCTCGCATGAGTAAGCACCTTTTCCGTCGCGAGATTATGAGTGTTTGTTTATTCCCCGTCTTCGCACTCGTCTCAGTGGGGAGTCGAACTCCTCCATAGTGGTGGGTACTCGAGTGTTAGATAGTTGTTCAATAGAAGAAGCGCCGAGAGGTGACCACTTCCCGCCTATCAATAAGAACTACCCGATGTTCTTCCAAGGTCGATCCTTCTCACCCCGATCCGAGCCTAGCAAGTCTGCAGATATCCGT
Organism: Papilionanthe hookeriana x Papilionanthe teres; assembly: GCA_022702705.1. Taxonomy (NCBI): domain Eukaryota; kingdom Viridiplantae; phylum Streptophyta; class Magnoliopsida; order Asparagales; family Orchidaceae; genus Papilionanthe; species Papilionanthe hookeriana x Papilionanthe teres. The sequence continues at coordinate 96,263,652 of CM040424.1, read as the reverse complement.
CGCAGGAATGTGTGCGCAAGTAGATTTATACGGGAGGTTTTAGATTCTGGATGCAGGTGGTAACACCGTTGTGTGAGAGTGGTCAAACATACTACAATGGTTGCAGACAGAGCGCACTGTTCGAGTTCTGCTGGTTGCCAAAATCCCTGGTGTTGTGTGTCAATCCAAAGCTCTTTCGGGAAGGGTAACGTAATATCTCATTCAATCAATATTCTAGCCTCAGAAGGTCTAGATAGATGCCCTGTATGCGGATCAGTGTGGAGTGGCGTTCCATATATCTTTGCGAAAGTAAAGAGAAGCTCTTGATCATAAAGATGTACCTGTAAATCTAGGAATCGTAGCCACACCGGAATTATGGGAGGTTCAGTGCCATGGTATATATATATATATATATATATTTATCTATCTATGGTTTGTCCTCTGCGCTCTGCTAGGGTTTCGCTTGATGGCGAACCCTAGCGTCTGCTTCACGATTTCATCGTCGTCTGCTCTCGTATTCGTCTGGTCGCAGCGATTTTTGCGGTGCTGCTCGAATACTTGTCACCTTGCTCGAAGGCGCATCTTTCTGCTTGAAGATGCCGGGCCTGCTATCTCGTCCATCGTCATCCCGCTCGAAGGTTCGTCATCCTGCTCGAAGACGCAGGGCTGTGTTGAATCCTCCGCTCTGTTTCTAGTTTCTATCCTCGTCTGCTGATGCCATCTGCTGGTCCCTATGTCTCCTCGGCAGAACATGACGCCGACTGCTCAGCCAAAGTCACTCGAACCTGCTCCTGTTTCGTCTGTTTGCGCACCTTGGTGCAGTCCCTTCAGCGGGATTTGTGCAACCACAGCAATGGCCTCGGGTCATTGTTATGCTGACGCCCTCGCCGGCTATAACCCCGCTTGCGCCCCTTCACGTTCTAAATATGTTCCTGCAGAAATGTCATGATGCATTCACGCAAGGCGTTGAAACTGGGTTTCTCAAAAAAGCTTCTCGTAAAGACGACAAACTTGCAATCTTTCTCACAGAGACAGAGATCTCCACCCTAACTGCACTCTGCCTGCTGTTTCTAGTAGGTAAGATCCTCTACGGTAATCCTAAACTTGAACTGATCCAAAAGGAATTTGAACAAATGAAGCTGAATGAAAGTTGGAAAATTGGTAGACTGGATGGTCAGCACGTTCTCATCCAATTAACGGATGATGGAGATTACACTCAAGTGTTTGCTAGAAGAATCCTTCGAATAAACAATCTGGTGATAGAGGGTGCTAAAATAGACGGTGGATTTTGACCATTGTACTGAACCTCCCATCATTCCTGTTTGGCTGTGTTTTTCAGATCCGCAGGTTCACCTTTACGATCAAGAGCTTATATTTACTTTCACAAAGATATATAACACACCACTCCAAACTAATACGCCTACAGAGAATCTGACTCGACCTTCTGAGGTTAGAATATTGATAGAATGGGACGTTATGTTACCTTTTTCGAGAGAGATATGGATTGACACACAGCATCAGGGATTTTGGCAACCAACAGAACTTGAACAGGTACCACTTTACTGCACCCACTGTCGTATGTTTGGATACTCTCCTCATCAGTGTTACCACTTGCATTCGAATCTTAAACCTCCACGTACAAATGCTACTGGGTCACACATTCCTGCCACGATTATACCCTCTTCCTCATTGCCTGTGATACCTAATGCAACGCCCACGCCGGATACGGTGCAAAAGTCTACTGATACTAATTCAGAGCATGTTGATAAGGATCGACTGTTGGAGGAGTGTCAGGTGGTTGTACCTAGAAGGCAGGATGCGGTCACTGCTCCTTCTCAGCCTTCTTCTATTGGAGTAGCAACTACCGTGGAGGGTGCTCTGGCTTCCCTCCCTAACATGATTGAACTTAGGGAAGAACCGAACATTCACATTCAAATGACGGAAAAGGTGTCTACCACTACTGAGAGAGAATTACTGTCAAACAGTAGCCTTATTACTGCTACTAATCAGTTGGTTGAACTACCCGTTCGTAGGGTAGGAGATCCCCAAATATTGGAAGACTGTCCTACACAATCACTGGAACCTATCGCTGCAACTGTCTTACATTTTAAGGATCAGACCGACCAGTCTTCAGAAGAAGAATGACAAGTTTACACTTCCCGGCGGAAGAAGGGCTGGGGTAATATTCAACTTGGAAACTTAATGGATGATACCTTAGTCTCTCCTGGTAATGGAACATCACTTCAAACTTTGATTTTTGGATGCGCTACAAGAACCAGAGGAAGAGGAAGGCCTTGGCGACCTCGTCCATAGACAATATTTATTTACATGTTTTCTTTTTTTCCTTCTGTCTTTTGTACCATTTTGTTTGAGCTATCTTTGCATTTTATTTATTATGAGTAGAGCTCCTTCTATCGGGCCCTCTTATACTACTTGTTTTGTACCCCTTTAATTTCAATAAAATAAGCCCCAGGGCTTCTAATTTATGTATATATATGTATATGTATATATATATATATATATATATATATATATATATATATATATTATTAAAGCCCGAAGGTGAATATATTAATAAGAGGAAATGTACAAATAGGTTGGAAAGAAATGACTCAAAATGGGCCCTAACCATCCGGCATACACCACAGACATAAAATGCATGTATACCCAAAAAATCAAAAAACCAAGACTAAAATGTAGACATAAAAATTGTACACCAAAAGTCTGCCAACATTCGTAGAATCAGTTAGCTTGCAAAATTCAATTTAGCCCTGCTTCTGCCTCTGCTTCTAGGACGGGAGCCAGCTAACAAGTTATTAGGTTTGCTATCATTACCCGAATCAACCAATGTATCATCCCTCAGATTTGGTAGTAGTCTTCCATTCTTCTTCTTCTTCCTGGATGTATAAACTTGTCATTCATCACTCGTAGATTGACTCATCTGCTCCGTGGATTGGTCCAAGGATTGACGAACAGGTGTAGGCTATTACACATCATGAACTCCATGTATCCGAGTCACAGTAATGACTTGCTCTATCTGATAAGGCGGTAGAAATTCAATAGAATGATTGTCACCCATTTCATCAAAGTTAGATTCTAGGGTAGGTGAAGTGTGAAATGTCTCCCCTGCCCCCACGAGAAGAGGTTCCAAAGTAGGACCTACATCATGAGCTTTGTGTGGCATATTACCCGCGAGGATAGTGGCATCTTCAGGAGTATCCTTCTGATGATCAAAAGTGTCAATATGTATATATGTATATACATATTGATATATAAGCATTGTTATGCTTGATTTTGTTGTGACCTAAAAAAACAAAAATTTATATATTTTACCATCATGTTTGAAGAAAGTGGCATAAATTGGTTACTGTATCATCTAGTAAATAAGATGAGAAAACGAATTACATTAGACCCAATTATGTTAATTCTTAAAATTATGTTTATTTTACTCCTCTTCATAGTCGTTACCTATATTTTGTTTTCATATTTTACTGATTCATTCATATACTAACCTGTTTCCTTTTATAAATTTTATTGGCCATGATGGCTTCTTACGCAATCAGGTTCTGGAGGCTGCCAAGCGATTGCATCTGAAAGAACACACAGTTTTAGATGGTTCTGGCAATGTTATCAGATTAGCTGCTCCAGTGGAATGCAAGGGCATTGTTGGGAGTGATGACAGGTGATAAAGTCAATGCTACTATTTTAGGATTATTGTGTTTCCTATAATTTATTTATACATATTTTAATAATGAACAATTTTGCATTTAGATTTTAGTTGGCTTTTCTAAGTATGTGTTTGGAAGTGGTTGGAGCCAAGTCCCATAAGTGAATTTCAAGGTTGTTTCTTGACTTCACACACATTTGCTAACATGGTGTCAGTGTTTTTTTGTACTGTAGTGAGTTTCAATTTTACCCATCATTATTTTATTGCTATTAAGAATAAAATTGATCATCTAAACCAATCACCTTTTAATTTGTATTATTTTTATTTTAATATTATACAAATAAAAAAGATGAAGTTGAATTCTAATCTCTCATGAATGAAACTTCAAACTTCTATGAAAATGAGTTAAAAAATATGTACTCACTTTCATCGATTCCTGCCAGACAAACACCATAATGTTGTTTTGAATCTTAATCTCTCCCAAATAGATAGTGTAACAAAATCACACCCAAGTGTGATGATGAAATCGACTTAATTTAACATTTTAATCATCTTCGATATCAGAGGTCAACATCTACATTATCTTTTGGATGAAATACATAATAATAATAATGCATATTTGACATGGTCGAAATAAACTTTAAACCTTTCTGTATCTTTGAGCATTATATTGAAGTCTAGTAGAAGTTACCGAAAGGAGTTAAATGTAATCATTTATTTTTTTATCTTCTTTGCATTTTCGAGTTTTTATTTTCTTGCTAGGCTAAATGAAACAGATCTAGGACTCCTAATTGGTGTGGGTAGATCGAAAAAAATATTAGTGTGTTCGTTGAATAATAAGAAAGGGAAAATTCAGGACAATGAGAAGGATTTTGACAGGACTAAGTGAGACTGCTGCTGTCTCGCTGGATGACAGAAAGAAAGAAGTCGGCTGACAGCTGTAGACGACAGGTATCAGTGTTAAGGACAAACCACCAGCTATTCCAAGTCAGAAAGAAGGTACAGCACCTATAATGAAAGAGGTTACAGCAGCCTCATGGAAGAAAATAACCAAAGAAGCAATCTTCAATCTTGAAATCAATCAAGAAGGTATTCTTATAGGTCTCCTAAGATAACACTTATACTAAGCAGCAATAAATTCTAACTCTAATTTAAAATAAAGCAAATATTGGCCCACCAGGGCGGCTTGCCCTGTAGGAGGGAAGCAGATCTCATGGCGGGATGTCCTTGGCGAAAATTTCACTCTTCATCTCTCAATTCATCTGGATGGGAGTAGCTCGAACTGGGTCACTTTCCTTAAGGGTGGAATGGCTTCACCTTTTTCTTTAAAAGCTTTTTGATCCTCATAGTGCGGCAACCAGCCATCGACGGTAAATGTAGTAGAAATATTATAATTTTTCGACTGGTTAATGTTATAAATACTTTTATTAGTCCTCTTGACAACTTTGAATAGTCTATGAGTTTTAGGCTTGTGCTTTCCAAAGAAATGTTCATAAGTTTCGCTTTCTTCATTCTAATCCATGCCAAATCACTTTCCTTAAAGATCATAATCTTCAATGTAAAGCCTATATCTATTTACATCTACTTTCTGTATCAATGCTAACTCAGTAGTTGGAAGTAGAGATTACTAATTCTAGAGGCGTGATAGAACTTTACTCATATATGACTTCAAAGGGGTTGTGGCATGTGGATTAGCTGGTAGACGTGGGTGTATGCAAACTCAACTTAAGGAAGAATTAAGTGTCACTGCCTGATGCTTTTTCCCACAAAGCTCCTGAGAGGATTTCATAAATTGTTCATAACTGTCTTTTCATTTGTCTGTAAGAGCATTGTTGAACTGAACTGGAGCTTTGTAAGTATGCAAAAAAACAGATTTCACACTTTTATCTAACATGGTCCTGGGCACATCATGAAGATGGAGTAACTTATTTAAGCACAAGTTTGTAGTGTGTGAAGTGTCCATTTTACTGTGGCTTGGTAGCATGCCATTTTGGAGAAGCGATCTACTATCACAATTTAAAAATTTCTAACTCCGTTGGTCCGTGGAAAGCTCACAATAAAGTCCATGTTCACATTCACCCATATATGACTTCAGAAAGAGGATGGAATTGTATAGAGTTGTATTATGCCCTCTGATATCGGATAAGTGATGTTCCCTACATTGTTGAACATACCTCTCCATATCTCACACCAATCTGAACTAATAAAAATTCTCTTTCACTAAGGAAATCATCTATTCCTTGCCAAAATGTTTAGTCATTCTTATATTATGATTCTCCAATAAGATAGTCTTAGTGAGATAACTCATAGAATGCACAACCTATTTCAAATGAACAAATAACAATTAGATTTATGTTACAACTTATAGTTTCTCTCTTGAAAATTGGTCCAAATCTCTTGAAAGTTCTCATTAGTTGAATGGAAGACTTTCAACACATCAAAGCCAACTACCTTTGTCTGCATAGTAACAACCAGTAAGTTGGCGACGACTCAATGTATCCACTATACTTTTTTTTGATCCCAACATCGTGCTTGAGCACAAAATAAGAAAAAAATTGAAATTTTGCCCAGGAGGTGTGTCCTCCTTCCAACTTATTCTGGCTATTTGTTTAGGAACTTCAAGGCTTCACTATCAGTGAAGAGAGTGATCTCATTGGACAACAGATAATGTCTTTAATAGCTAATGGCCCTCACCATAGCATATGACTTCTTGCAATACATGAGATATATTCTTTTGGAATCATTTAACTTCTCACCAAAGAAGGCGATGGGGTGAGCACCTTGGCTGAGTGTAGCTTCAAATCCAACATTATAGGTATCACACTCAACTGCAATCACGTCTAAAAAATGAAAGAGCTTAGATAGGGGATCGAGTAACTTGCTTCTTCAAAGCATAAAAAATGGTATGGCCTTCATTTGGCCATGAAAATTTGTTTGCTATGAGCAGATTTGTTGGGTGTGCTACTATAGAACTGAAGCTATTGATGAACCTCCGATGGATTGAAGTCAATCTATAAAATTGTCACACTTGGGTGAAAGATTGTGTGTTTGTCCAGTTTAATTTAGCCCTTATCTTTGCTAGATCCACCTCAATATCAGCTGCTAAAATAATGTGTAAGGAAGCATATTTTTTGTCTAAGTGATACTTCTTCGAATGGATTTTCAACTGCTTTGTCTGAAAAACTTTAAAAATCCATGATAGGTGTTGCAAATACTTTTTTGAAGGCTTGTACATCATAATTTCATTAAAATCATAAATTTTCCGAGGAATCCTCAAAAAGCCTGGTTCATCAGCCACATAAAAGTACATGGAGCATTGTGCAGTCTTCCACTCATTCTTGGGTTTCATCCAAATCTGGTTTTATTTATTATGCAGATTATCTTAGCGAAAAAAGGTTATAGTTCAATGTAATTGATTAACAAATCATCAAATCATGGAATTGTGAACTAGTATTTAATGGTAATTTTATTTACAGCTCGGCTACTGATGCACATATGCTATGATCTATTCTTTTTGGCATAATCGAAGTTAGTACAACGCAGGAATAGTACTGCAGTAACCAATTCATTGACCATCAAATCAATATATTTTTGCAATTTCTCGTATTCTGTTGGTCGCATTCTATAAATTAGTTAGTATCCTAGGATGTGATCTATGTTACATTGAATCTCTTAAAGGGGTGATAATACAAATGATAGGCAGTTAGTGAGAATATCTTGAAACTTATCCAAGAGAGGCTACACTACTTTCAGTATATGTTCTTACATATCACTCCATTTCAACATCACCAAGGCTAGTCCCATTGATCTCCCCTTGTAGCCAATGGAATGTGGTGCATGGCACTACAACTCCAATTTTTGTCTGAATACTCATTAATGCTAATTCTTTGAAAGATAGAAGTACAATGCATTTTCCATCTTTAATCAATTGTATATATTTTTATGGCCGCCATGAATTATGTCCTTATCATACCGCCATATTCGATCATACGTTCTTGTTCGATCCAACAAAATGTTGTATGCATTCATAGAGATGAAGATACATTATTGCTCTTGTAGTTTGTCTCTAATGGAAAACTCTACCAATCATTTTATTTGAATATTGATATGATTCCTTCTCTCCACCAAGTTAGGGAATATGACAGTATTCCTAGGTGGTAAAACTTAATTTGTCAATTATTTTAGTAGACACCACATTCCTACAACTATCTACATCTATAATAAGGCTGCTCACATTCTTCTTCACTATACAATATGAATAAAGTTATGCCTCACCTATTGCTGCTCTCTTTTGAGCTCAACTTGAAGAACTCATCAAAGTACAAGCATCTTTTATGTGTTGGAAGCTATTATTCCCTCCTATATCCTTATCTCCAGAGGCTCCATTATTTATTTCTTCTATTCTATGAATGAAATCATTCTTTTGTTTATGCGGTTGAATGCAATGTGTCAATATCAATGACACTTGAAACACTTATTTGTTGAAATGGTCTTGGGGGTACGCTTCTAATCATTCTTTATTTCTGCCTATGCTGAATTATCCTCATGTGGGGTAAATTTTGGCACTATAGTCAGTGTATCCTTGTTGTTGGGCCCCATAGCTCACCTTGTTTGATGGCTTGTGGATTTGATATTGTTGTGTTTTTTCTCCAACTTTAGAGCTAAGGTTTGTATTTCCTGCAAGGTCTTATATGACTATAGCCTCATTACATTGCCAATAGGATGTCTCAATTCTGATGTTGGGTTATATTATTCTCCTCTGGCTCCCTCATCTCACACTTCAACATGACTTTTTTCACACTCAGCGATATACTCCTCAATTGCAAATGGTGAAATCTTAGAAAGATATTTTGTTTGGAGGATACTTGCCTATATCTCCTTCATCTTAGGTTATAGTATTCTCCTTTGGCTCCATCAACTCATACTTCAAAATGTGTTTTTTTGAACTTAGTGATATACTCCTCTCTTAATGGTGAAGTCGTAGAAATATATTATATTTATAGTGTGTTGTAAGATTTTTGCACTACACCTCTTTTTTCTTCTCGGATAAGGTTGTGATTTTGATCATTCTTTCACATTGGCTCAAGCCTTTCAAATTCTCCCACTAGAGGGTAGCACACTTCCTTATCTTAATGGCAGCTGGCTTCACCCTTTTATCAGATGGAATGTTTTGTAGTCAAAGTTTCATTCCACTATTTAACGTCACTTAATAAACTCTTTCAGATCTATATGACTATCAAATTTTGGGAAACCAACCTTTAATCTAAAATTGTTCTTCCTCGACTTGTATTCAATGTCAAATCGGCGTTAAAACTTTATAACTTGAGGACTCTTGGTGAAAGGGGTTCTCATCATCTTTTCCATTCGGAGGATCAACCTTGACTTTGTTTGATCTTATTGTACTATCTTTGTTCAAAAGCAATGAGCAAGCATTATAGTTGAAGGATTTTCTGCTGCATATCCTCTATTGTAAACTCTTAAATACTCCTTCAAAGGTTTCTCTTAAGTGGCATATTGATTTGCTCGCTAGTTAAGGTTTTGGCTGGGTGAAGGTGTGTAGATTTTAGAATTGGCCAAAAGCTTGAGGTTTAGGTGAAGGGTGAAGAACGGTTTTGGTGGAGGTAGAATGGTTAGGTTTTGTGGAATTAGGGTAGGGTTAAAATTTGAGATTAGGATTTTACTCTTATACCAAGTGACACTGATCTAGGATGCCTAATCGATGTGGATGGATTTACAGTATTGGTGTGTTTGTATAATGATAGGAAAGGGAAATAATATCTGAGGGAAAAAAGAATTAAACCACAAAAGAAACTTTTATTAATAGAAAACGAGGTTTACAACACAAGGAAACTGTAAATAACATCGCCAAAACACAAAACGACAGAATAGACACCTCGAAAGTGTATACCAAAGGGCGGTGGAGTTTGGCTAGGTGGATCGGGATGGCTGGCCAGCAAGCGGGATGGCTGGCCAGCAAGCGGGATGGCTGGCCAGTACGCGTGGGAGGGAAGGCCGGACAACAAGTGGGGAAGGCTGAACAGTAAGCGGGGAAGCTGTTGTGGGTGGCCGACGGCTAAGGGAAGTGGAGGAGAAGAGTTAGGGAAGATAAAAGGAGAGATACAATCACCATCTCTGAGTAGGATACACCGGAGCACCATTACGTTCTCAGATACAACCCACAAAGGAAAAAAAATACTCACAGGAATCTGAAATCAACACACATAAAAAAATATTCCTCAGACTCTTGGCAAACTAGTATACATATAGCCCTAGCTAGGCGGGAAACAAGAAAAGAAAGAAGACGGGAAAGGAAAGATGAGGCATCCAGTAGAGACGCATAAGGATTGATGCCAATGCCGCCTCTCCCCCAAATCCTGCTCGATCTGGGCAGAGATGCGAAAGGTTAGGTCGCCTGGTTTGCCTGACGCCGCTCACCCCATTGGATGGCTTAATAGGACTCCCTGGACTGGTCTTACCAATCAGTTCACCCGGCTGCTTGATTTCCCATCTCCCTTGGACCCGCAACAATGCGGGAACCCGCTCCCGCATCCATGCAAGGGAAGCCCCGTGTCAGGAAAATTCAGGAAAACGAGAAGGATTTGCCTAAGAATATGTGGGACAGCTGTTGTCTCATTGGAGGACAGCAAAGAAGCCGGCCAGCAGCTGTGGGGGATGGATACGAGTGTCTAGGATGAACCACCACCAATTTTAAGTGTGGGTACAGGTACGCCAACTTAAACAAAATAGGTTACAGCACTAGGAAGGAAGAAGATACCCAGAAAATCAATCACTTCTCTTCAAATGAAACAAAAAAGTATTCTTACAGATCACCCAATATAATACCTGTACTATGACAGCAATAACCTTAATCTTGATTCAAAATAAAGAAAATATGTGCCCCACAAGGCCTGTCTTCCCTTTAGGTTGGTAAAAAAGCCCAACACTTCATGCTCTGGGTGGAAATTTTGGCCCTCGTTCTTGGCTACCAGCCAGTCTGAGCAGGAGTATTGCTTCCACGTCTCTAAGTATACCCGAACCTCTTACATGATTTGTTTGTTCCATCAACCTTTTCTTCAATTTTCTAGATTTCCATTTTCCATTTCACCACCTTCTTCCCTGCTTCCTCTCTCCGCATGCTGCTATAAGTGATTTTTATTCATTGTACTTTTATTTGCTTCATCCTTTTTGTCTTTCTCTTGTGCAGGATTGCTGTAAGACCCCTAATTCATTGTTGACTACTTAATTTGTTGGGTATGTTAACAGTGCTTGGCTTTTTGCAGAGCAAATTAAGATCAATGAAGAGTAAAATCCACCTTAATCAAATGTGTGATACGGTGTCTTTTGAAGTGCCGGTAGATATTTTGTTTTCCTTCAATCGAAAGTATTTTGCAGGTAATTTCTCATGATGCGATGTGAATGTCATTTCCAAGGCCCCTAGAAATGAAAACTAGTCCCCAGTGAAATTCTTGGAAACTTATTTCCAGGAAGAAATTCTCTTTGCCTTATTCTTCAAGATGCCCATCAGCGATCTCTGGAAGGAATGTATTGCTGCATTTGATCGAATTAGCATTTCTATGAAAATTAGAACAGGGTAGTAAATATTGTTCATGGAAACATTTGCGTTGCTTTTTTTCAGAGAGATTATTAGTTTTAATCTTATTGACCTCAAGAGACCATATTGCTCTCAAATTTTTCTCTCTGAATGCTCATGTATTGCTATACATTATTTTTGAATATACGCATTTTTTGTACTGATCATTGTGTAATAATAGCCTAATTGCATGACTTTCCAAATCTTCATTTTGCTATGTATCAAGCAACTCATTTTATTATCTTCATTGGAACTTAGTAAATTTTTTTCCTTATTAATACCATTACTAATTTTTTGTTTTATGGAAATATAAGGCATAAAAATGTGACGGGTCTTCTTTTACTTTGATCATGTCAATTTTCTAGGAGAGTCTGGTTGCTCTGCTCAGTGCCAACGCTGAATAAATTGACTTGATTCAGTTATCAGATTGTAAAACTTGATTAAGTCTACTTGAGACCGAATTCTTATCTCCATGTATACTTCTATTTGTTAGGCATTATCTCTTGGATTTGATGAGGGTAACTCCTCGTGATGTTAATTACAATGGACCTGGATCCCGATTCTGTGTGTTGAGGCCAGAACTTATTACCTCCTTCTGTGAGGTAAGTGAATTTTTTCTGCTTTATGGAATTGCGAAAGATGTTTAACTTCTGATGATTTTTCTTGTAATTTGTTCAATTGAATTTAATGAAGGTTGAATCTGGAGAGCAGCTGGGTTCACAATCTAAACATGAAGCAGAGCGGGGTACACTATCTAAGCATGAAACCCCACCTTCATCTGATTCTCCAAGTCTTAATGATAAGGCGAGCAGCGAAAGCTTTCTGTATTGTGCTCGACTTTTGATTGCTTGTGCAGATTTTTTGACATTTGATAATTTATTTAATCCACTCCACCAACTTAAAGAGGTTACATGGACAACTGGTTCAGCTAGATGAACCTATAATCATGACAGGCTGAATATGGCATGGAAACAACTAACAAGTCACTAAAACTTTTTAAGTTGCTGTATAGAGTATAAGATCATTATAATTTTTTTTTTCCTTTGATGTTTTATTCTCAATCTCTCTTTCTTTAATAGGAGAATTTGAAGGAAGAAGTTGAGGATGATAGAAACGCAGCTTCTGTTCCTGCTGAAAGTTCTCAATCATGGAAAGAAATATGCCTAAATCCGAATGTTTTTACCGAGTTTAAAATGGCTGGAACTGATAAGGTAAATTGTTCAAGATTTATAAACTATTATAATTTCAATTTACCCAGCCCACTCCCTTTTATATTGCTTTGTTTCTATTAATTTTGTATTTCTTGAATTTTTAGGAGATTGCTACTGATGAAGCATTGGTGAGAAGGGCTGGTTCTTACCTCGTGGATACTGTTCTTCCCAAATTTGTGGAAGATCTTTGCTCCCTAGAGGTTTCACCTATGGATGGTCAGACATTAACTGAAGCACTTCATGCTCATGGGATAAATGTCCGGTATCTTGGTAAAGTAAGTAGTTCTTGTTTTGTAATTTTTACTGGCATTTTCCTTCTCCATTTAATTATAAATTTCATTACCTTTTCAGGTAGCTAACATGATGAAGCATTTGCCTCATATATGGGATCTTTGCACCACCGAGATCATTGTTCGGTCAACTAAGCATATCCTGAAGGTGAAAGTTTTCTTATAGTTTGTGTAATACTTGTTTTAGACATGTGATGAGTCTGTGGGAAGGCTTGCTGCGTAGAAATAACTAACTTTTTGATCACCAAATTTCATTTTACAACTTTTTATCGATGTTATTCGGCACACTTTATATGCAATAAATAGCCTAATGTGATTTAAGCGTTAAAATATATTAAAATAGTTTACAAAAGCCGAACTGGCCATAAACCAAGTACCACAAGTCAAATTAGGCAAAAGTAAGTCTGAACCGGGCTAGCTTTTTGGTTTCTTAGGCTTTTTATGTTTATGGTCAAATTGATTTTATTTTATTTTTTACTTTAAATCATTTAGGTTTCGTCTTCTTTAGGTTAGAATAGATTTCAATTTAAAGTTTAGTGGGATTAGATAGGATTAGATTTGCATGTTGATATTTAGCTCTATTGTTGTAAACCTATGTTTGTTATTTGGGATCAATAATGAAAATTCGATGTTGAATAGTGATTTTTTTTGTAGCTAAGCGAGTATTTTCTAGATCCAAGTTGTGTAGATGGATTGCTCAAAGTTGTGAATGGGAAGTTTTTTTTATTCCCCATCCATTAGGTTGGTACATGAATTATTGTGAAAATCTCATAACTTCGCATGAAAATTGATTAGCTGATTTTCATTAAAATTATTCTAAACCTAGTACTACTATTTATCCTATATTGTGGGAACTGCAAGAGATGACTCAGTTTTGTATCAAAAAATACTTTGCATGAAAACTGATTAGCTGATTTTCATTAAAAGTAGTCTAAACCTAGTACTACTCTTTATCCGATCAGGTGGGAATTGCAACAGAGATGACTAAGTTTTGTATCAAAAAGTACTTTGCTTATCCCTTTTTATTCTTGAACTGAGCTCTTTTCTTTCCACTTAAAAGCGTTGAACTTAGGATTTTATTGTGGAAAAAAAAAGCTATTTTAACACCTATATTTTTTTATAGTTGCTTCAAGTAAATATATTTGCATTTCATTTAAATATTATGTTTGGTTGCACTTGCAGTTTACTTTTATTATTTACAATCATTTATTCTCCCCATATCTGTTCATAATACTTTTGGAGAATATCTTGCTTAAAATAATCAATTTTAAGCGCAGGTCATTCTTAACTTGATTGTTAATAACAAAAAAAGTCGTATCTTTAGAAAGTATGAAATCACGCCATTGGATTAGAATGTCGTTGAAACCATTGATGGAAACCCTCTTTGCATAAATAGGAGGGCATCTACCACTAGCTAAACCATCTTACCACAAAACCCACTTCCATATACTATAATTTATTTTTGAGTTTCTTGTGATTTATTTCTGGATATAGACCAGCCTACACATACCACTATTCCGCACAAACATGAAGGCTTATTTTATTTATCGAAGTTGAGCTTGTAATAGCTTTTATAATCAAGACTATCTCAACCAAAAACAAGATTTGTATGGATCATTTTTGTAAAGCACCAGTTGCATCCATGACCATACTACTGATGGTTATCATGATCCTATCCGAAGGATCAAAGTTGAGTTTTACATTCAAGGGTCTCAATGACCTTGATGCTTACATAGATTTTGAATCTGAGATGGATATCTTCCTTGCTTGACTTGAGATAGATGACATACAATGTGTTAAATTTCCCAAAATGAAATTATCAAAATCAGCAAAATAATATTTGAATAATATTAATCAATAACTTTATTCGTGGTATTAACTTGAATGGAAGTTGACCCATCTTAGGTAATTGAATAGATTTTTAAAGCAAAAGTTTTTGCCTCTGCACCATAAGAGACACCTTGTGAAGGTTCTAGTGAATTGTAAGAAAGGTTTTCAATCAATAATTGATCACTTTAATTAGTTTGAGGAGCTTGTATAAAGATGCAATATTTCTGAGGTTGATTTGTTGACCATGAGATTTATCAATGTTCTTCTTGTTAACAAAATGTTAGAAATGCGTTAATGTAACCATGGTAATGTCGGGGATTCTTATCCGTTGGCTTTTGTTTTAGAAAAATATTGTATGCTTTCATCATGAACTTTTTCATCATCGACTAATCTTGGTAGTTGGTTGGCTACTTAGGTTGTAAACTCTTGATTTCAACTTGAGTTGACCATTGTTTTAACACAATCAAATTGCTAAGGTTTTGTTTCTAAATTTTAGTCTACAGAATAACTAGAAAATGTGCCAGCTAAATTAGTTCACATTTTGATGATCTCTTGCTTCAGGTGTTGCCAGAGAGGTCATACCATCAAATAATGCCCTAAGGTTAATTTTTGATGGATCATGAAAATTTAGATTCCAATGGCATAAAAGGTGAGTTTAATGATGATGTGATTGATTATGAACCTCTAAATAATCAACATACTTGGTTTCTTTACAACCATTGAGTACAATTGCATGTTGTGTGATGCATTTTCAAGTCCCCAACCACTTTTGAGGATTGAAAACAAAATAGTATTTTTTTTATGCATCCAACTTGCAATACAAGAAAGTCGGAAATTAGTCATTGACCTTGGAAGTGCCATGAATATTTTTGTTCAAAATAAGCTTTACTTAGGATTTTCTTGACATTAGGGTCGCTAGTCCTTTTCATGTGGATTTGGTCAATTGGACATATCTAACTATTGCTGAGCATTGTCTTGTTTTTATTCAGGTGGGTAGTTATAAAGACAATATCAAAGATAACATCTAATATGATGTTCTACCTATGGATATCATACATATATTCTTAAATTATCCATGACTTTTTGACATAAATGTAATCCATTATGAGCGACAGTCAGTTAATATTTTTGAAATTTAATGATATATTTATTCATTTGCTATGCCATTCAACTTTTTGACTGTCTTCTTATATTTGCTTATTTATAGTTGAAGGGCGTTTCAAAGGACTTTCACTGCATCCTTCGCTTTATTTTTTCTTGGCCATATGTAACTTTTTTTCTACTTTAGAAAGCCATATACCTATTATGGTCGTAGATATGTAATAATAATTGTCTGACTTTACTTTTGATGAATTTATTGGTAAGCTTTCTTACAAGGAATATTTTAAATGCTATTGATATTTTTTGGCAGTTCATAATTGTCAAGTTTTTCACACTATAAGATGAACATCAAATAATATGTTAAGCTCAAATGTTAGGTTGATGGAATAATTCAAAATGAATTTTGGCTAGAAACTTCCAGTCCAAGGTTTTTCTTTGCACTATTGATACCAAAGAAGATGGTTCTTGTGGGTAATTACATAAGATAAAATCACTATACAATTCATATTCTTTGTATTTATATTGGATGATATTCTTTCATTTGACATTGGGTTACTGTCCTCTTCCAAAATCAATGTATGTAGTGGGTGCCATCAAATTCAAACTTTTCTTAGCATAAATGGATAATTTTATTCATGTTTTAAATTTGCGTGCTATGAGGTCCGTCTTAATATTTTTTAAAAAAATTCGCAATGAAGCTTTTGCCTCATCTCGTACTACATGCGGCTTATGCCTCATATAATGTAAGGCTCTCCTCAAGGTGCTCTTGAGGAGGGCTCCTCACCTTAATTCTTGTGAGACATGCACAATTTGATCGAAGATTTCTTTTTTTTTAAGTAAATAAGTAAAGTAACTTTAATAGCATACTTCTTTTATCCATATAATACGTAACTATGATGTAATTGAAGTTATTATCAACAGTCATTATTTAAAAATCTAATAAATATTATTATTAATTAATGTTAATTAAATAAAAGAATATTGATATTTAAGATGGGGAGGAATGAGAGAACGTAAGCAGGATTGCTGATGAGGAAGGAGAATAAATTGTTACGTTTAGAATTTTAATGAAAGCTTATTGATAAGGGTGCTACCAGAGTTAACCCAAACCACAATAAGGAAAGCAAATATTATTACTCAAAAAACAAATAGAGGTTACAATCAGAGACACTAAAATAGAAAATAGTAGTTGACACAACAAACACTCAACGATGGTAGATTCCGGGTGGTAGTGGTGGTCGGTAAGGGTTAGGAGGCGTGAGGGTGGAAAAGATGGTTGGCAACCAGTAAACAACATGGTAATGGTTTCCCTTGGGCCAAATAACAATTAGACAGCCAGAGGAGGATGCATGAGGGCTGTCCAAGTTGATGGAAGCAGGGGTGAAGGATGGAAACGGTGACAGCTGCAATGAGGGTGCTGCTGGAACCTTGCTGGCGGCTGGCCAGCCAGTAGTGGAGGCTGAAGTAAGGTCGGGAAGGGGCGGCAGTCGATGTGGAGGGCTGTATGGGCTGTTGGGAGGATGGCAGCAAGGTTGGCAATGAGTTGGATGGAGGCAATACCGGTGAGGATGGAGACCTGAATTGATTACGGGGGATGCGGTGGACTGCCGGACAACCAAAGGAAGGCGGTTTTAGGCAGGGGCAGCGAGGAAAAGGATTGGATAATGAGGAACTGGAGAAAAACAGCAAAAGAACTGTCGTCTGGACACTTACAACAAGGGGAATGTGAGGCATCAAAGCAGGATGGATGCGGAGGGGATGAGAAGATAATCACCACCTCGGGAGAGTGATGCAGCCGAGTACCACCCAATCCAACGAATACAATCCTCAAAGGGAGAGAACCGATGCTGTCGGCTGTCCTAAAAAAAACACACCAGAAATTGACTTCCAAATCCTAATACAAAGGACTACAAAAGAATTAAAGATAATAGGAAATAAAACATATAAAGGGAAAATGAGATTATTCCGGCATGTCTTCCACAATATATATTTCTGTGGTATTGTAGAAGCTACAATACTGTGTCCGTAGTATTGTAGCAGTTACAACACCGCGGTAATTTTTTTTATTTTTTTATTATTTTATTATTATTTTTTTTTTTTTGCGGTGCTACCGCATCAAAGAGTATGGAGGATTTTGGAATTTAAAACTCTAAATTAATGATTTATTATGTTCTTAATTAACTGATGATACTAAAAGTTTGAGTGATGTTAACTGTATCAAAATTATTTTGAATTGTTATGTTATTATATCTTATTTTGATGTATGTATAACACTTCTTATTTATATTTTGATATGTAGATGTGCATACATTAATTCTTACTTTGAACAAGTTATTACATTTGCTATATAAAAATGTTAATATGCTATTTTTTTATAATGCACTTTGATCTTAGTGTAATACTCATTGCTTTGCACAATCCCTTGATTTTAAGGCTTATGCCTCAAAGTACCCGAGGCTTGCGTCTCGCCGCATGAACAAAAAACACTTAAATACTCAATTGTCCTATTTTAAAATTTATTTTATTTTGGATAATATATAAATGTTACGGTCTTCATTTTCATTGGTCATGCATCCAATTTATCTTTAGATTGGTGAAGTAGGTGATTAGGCCATTCATTGATAAGTTTTTTATAATGTATTTAGATGCAATTTTGGATTCTTTCTCGACCAAAACTATACATCTTGATTATGTGTCAAGTATTGTCTGAGTTAAGGAATTTAAATTTTGAAAATAATTTCAATAAGCACACATAAATGCAGTAAAAAATCATATTTATTGTTTCTATGTTGTGCTCTGAGGAACTTGTACCATATCCCCTTAAAATCTATGCAAACTTCCTATTAACTTATCATGCTATCCTTCTCTCTTTGATTTTTCCTGAATCATAAGGGTTAGGGTAAGGAGAGAAAGATACCAAAGACTATGAATTTGTTATTTTGGTGAAGAATTTTCTTTCTTACTCTAATAGTATTAGTTTCCCTGTATTTTTGCTACCCTTCTCTTTTTTCCCTAATTTACTGGTTACCTTTTAACCCCCACAACCCTATCGCAAAGATCAACCCTTGAAAAAACTTAGTAGAATTTTTTCTTCATTAGAAAAAAAATTAGGCTCTGAAACACAGAGAAAAATCTTCATGCATCTCTCCTCAAAAAAGGGTGCAAAATCGATTCTTTTTGGAATGTTTTCTTCAGGGGTATTCTTGGGCTATGATCTTATCACCTGTGTTTTATCGGATATCATGGGATATGGGAACTTTGTGGGAACTCTAGGAGCCTCCAACTCAGGTGTTGTTGGCTTCGGGGGTGTTTAACAATCGACAAGTATAAGCTGAAATTATGTGAGAACCTATGGTTTGTAGGCATGCTTACAGACTTTTTTTGTTACTTTTATGATAGGGAATTCTTCCTTGGATATCCGCTGACTTCAAATATTTCAGTAGAAGTTAGCTACATTTTATTAATGGCTTTAAGTTCTTAAATAACATCACTTCCATTTTGAAAAATATTTTGAAGTAGGATAAGTTTAACTGGAAATCTTCTTCCGCTAAAGCTGGTGATTGGATGAAGGTATTATAGGAAGTTTTTATGGTATCTTGGAATGCCTTCGGTGTTGGTTTTGGCAGAGTTCTTAGCCAAGTTCACACAATTGCATGCTTTCATGAGAAGTTGAATGAGTTTAAATAGAAGTATTCATCTTATGGTAGAGAATTGTGTATAACCTTATTCAACCATTAAATATTGGTGACTTAACTCGTCAACAAATGGATTTATTCTCATTCTGTTCTCTTGGCCTTATTTACAAGTACTTAGAAGAAGTTGAGTACTATTCATTCAAGTGGATTGAATACATGTAAGATTAGAAATTTGCCATAGAACGCACACTTGTCAAACAAACCAAACCGATGGCTGCAATATTCAAAGTTTCATTACTCTTAACCCATATTTATGTGCTTACTTGATAGAATTCGAGTTTGTAATAAGTTCTAACATTCATTTGACTGATCACGATATCTGTATAAGGGTGTTAGGCTATTGATTCCTAGAGTCTCTCTTAGTGATCATATTGTTCGTGAAATGTAACCTTAGCATGACAGGTGAAGTTAAATTTATAAATTTAATTAAATATATTGCTTTATTGGTCTTCTAAGACAGGCTTTTACGAGTATTGTTAGTTAGTGTCAACCATGCTAATTGAAAAGGATTGTGTCATAATGTGCTGACATTTACACTCTTCTTCTTGTTACTTCTACTCATCTGGTTTATTTATCTGTAGTTTTTGTATTGGGATTATCTAAGAATATTCTTAGTCATGATAGTATAATGATAGTTTATATATTTTCTATAAGAATATATTTTCTATATTGAGATCCAAAAATTGATTACGTGGAGGATTATTGACACTGATAAGGAAAAAGTTAGACAATTATTTTGACGATGGAATTGAATTGAATAGACAATATTAAAGCACCTGTTTAAATTCTATTTTATGTTTATAAAGAAAATGTTATTTTGTTATGATATTATATGTTAGGCCATCTTAGTTTTTAACATTTAAAACACTTGTTTTCTAATTTATTTGTGAATAAAAATCTTTTCTTTTTTTAATTTGAAGTTTGCTAATTTGGCAATTTGCTAAATATCATCGTATGTCATTTCCCTCAAACTTATAAGACAATTTTACAGTTTTCTCTAATTCATAGTGATATTTGGGGTCCTTGTAAAACTCTTATATATTCTGGGTAGTGATAATTAAGTTTTTTAATGAGAATTTGAAGCGAAAATAATTTTAAAGAAATTTCATCAAAGCTCTTGTGTTGGTACTTCACAATAAAATGATGTGACTTATTGAAAGTAGCTAGAGAATTATTTTCTTACTAATCTAGTGCTGAATTATCTTTGTGGTGAAGCCGTTTTATTGCTACATTCTTCATAACTAAAATGCCTAGTAATATTTTAAATTTTGAAATACTTTTTGATGTTCTTATAAAATTTACCCAACAACCTGGCTCTTGTTTTCTTTATCATTAAAAATATTTGGGTATACTACTTTTGCTCGTATTTATATTAATAATCAAGTGAAATTTGAATGTTGAGCCAAACAATGTATTTGTTGGTTATGCTCCAACTTAAAAGGGGTATAAATTTTTTGATTCTATTTTGAAAAAAACATTATTTACCATGGATGTCAAATTTTTCTGAATTATACCCTTTTTTACGCCTCATCTTCAAGGGTGGACGAAACAAAGATTCAAGTACTATATTTCAAGTCTTTTATAGCCAAAGATTCACAAAATAATACATTCCTAACCTTGGTTGTTCAACTTGAAAATTCTACCTATGTTATATCATGAGAAAAAGTGGGTCGAATTTTTTAGATATTTAAGATGATCTAGATCTTCTTACATTGATATCTCATGTAACAACTAACAAATATGAAATAAGAAAAAGAATGACAACGTTGGTACAATTTGATATTGTCTACTTGCGCAATAAAATTACTCAAAAGAAATGGTCAATGAATTCTTTGCACTTGTGAATCCTCCAATTAACATCATTCATTAAGCCTTTACCCAATGTTCAGTTCACTTAATCTTCGAGTTGTGAGTCTTCTAGTCTTAAACTTCATTATAGCTCCAATCTCAAGTCTATTGGTTCTAATCTTCCCATTACTCTTTGTCAAGGGATAAGGTTTTGCACTTAATATCCATTGTCCCATTATGTATTATATGAAAATCTCTCAATTGTCATGCTTTTATCTCACAATTATCTTGTATGGAGATTCCTAATGCTGTGCAGGATGTTCCGAAAATTTCTAAGTTGAAGGAAGCTATTTTGGAGAAGATAAAAGCTCTTGAAAAATTGGCAAATGGGAGTTGATCTATGTAGATGGAAGACAATTGTACGGTATAAACGGGTGTTTATACTCAAGTGTAATTATGACGGCTCTCTAGAATAATACGTGACACGACTATTTGACAAGGGATTCACTTAGGGCCCATTAGGTGTGGCTCGAAAATTGCGCTTGGTCCATTTGGAAAATACACTGCGGCGGTATTGTGAAAAAATTTTGATAAAATGCGGCCGCAGGTTCAACTATGCGGTCCTGTGTTTCTTGCTTGCCTATTTACCCCACGGCCCCTGCCCTGTTCTCGCGATTCTTCTGCCCTAGTTACCTCTCTCGTGATTCCTCTGCCCTTGGATCCGTGGCTCCGATGACTAGCGTTGTTTTTGGTTGGCTATTTTTTTATTACAAGTGGCTATTGCGGTGACCCTTAATTCTTCTCCCTCTCCTCTCTTTTCTTCCACTCGATTTTTTGTGGTTCTATGCACTATGTGCTCTGTGTGGTCTTCGGTTGGCGGTCATTGAGGTGAGGTTTGTATTCTCTCTTCCCCTCCCCTTTCTCTTCTTCGGCTCAGTTTGGTGGTTGTGCGCGATGATGGCTCTGCGCGGTATTCCCTCTTCTACCTCCCTTCTCTGTTCTTCACCTCTTGCAATATCTCTCTTCTCCGTGTAGTGTGCATTTTGCTTGTTGGTTTACTCTTTTTGATATCTCTTTTTGGCACGGTTTGGTGGTTTTCGTTTTGATATGCTCGGTTTGGTTTATGCTTTTAACGCACTGTGAATTGCGATATCAGTTGGCATTCATAATGGTTTTGGTTGTGCTATAGTGATTTTTGGATTTTGGGTACTTTTGCTGTTAGCAATGCTTCGGGTGCCCTATATTTGGTCTCTTCGGTTTATAGATTTGATCTATCTGCTGTGAATGGTTAGTGCTTTGCAGCGAGTTTTGGATTTTTTTATGAATTTTGATCTTTCATTTGAAAATTGGATGAAGCATAAAATGAACTAGATAGTTATTGCAGAGGGCTTTGCAGTGCTCTCTGTTTGTTGTGAATGGTTATTGTTGGATTTGTTAATAGCAATATTTCGGGTGTTGTGAATGTGTTGAATTTGGGTTGGGATAACATGAATTAGTGTCTAATGGAGGTGTTTGGTGTCTGGTGTTTGGTGGAGATGCTGGTGGTGTTGGTGTGTGGAGGTCTTGGTGTGTGGAGGTAGTGCTTGTGGTGTGGTGGATGTGTTGGTGACTTGATGTGCCAGTGTGTTTGGTGTCTGGTGTGTGGAGGCGGTGCTCGTGGTGTGGTGTATATGTTGGTGTCTTAATGTGCTCGTGTGTTTGGTGTGTGGAAATGGTGTAATTGATGTGTTGGCATCTTGATGTGCCAGTGTCTTTGGTGTCTGGTGTGTGTAGGTGTTCTCGGTGGTGTTGGTGTGTGGAGGTTTTGGTGTGTAGAGATGGTGCTAGTGGTGTGGTTGATGTGTTCGTATCTTGATGTGTCTGTGTGTGGAGGTGGTGGTGTGAATGTTGCGGTGATGATATTTTGGCATTTTGATTTTTCTTTGATTTGCGATATTGTTTCATTTATTTATGTTAATTGGTTTTTTTCATGCTAGTAATATGGTGGTTGAGGCCAAAGCAGCTGGTTCATCTGCAATGTGGGATAAAGAAACAAAAAAAATATTTTGTGACCTTTTCTTCGAGGAGGTTAATCTAAAAAATATGCCGACAATATATTTCAACAAGGGAGACAATATTATTAGAAAATTCAAGGTCCAAGCTTGAAAATTTGGGAGCCGACTAATCGGATGATTCTACTGAAGGCAAAAGCCCGGACTTCAATGAAATTGAGTGCACGAGCCGTTCTAAGCTTACATGGGTTGTATAAAAAAAGAAAATAAGAGTTGCTTTCCTTAGAAGCCAAATATCATAGTTGGTGGCTTCATGCAGCAATGATCCTAATGCATCTCAAAGAACTTTTGTCCAGCATGTTCTCCAAATTCTGAATGCAACTCCAGAAATTTCTCCAGAACTCCACTGTATTTGTTTTCTATAAAGTTGCTGGAAGATTCGACCCAAAGAGAATTTCAATCAGCATGCTCTCCGACTATAGGGTAGCGTACCTATGATATTTTTATGAGAGGAGGAACATTTGATAAACATTTTTTTATTTACAATCATATGAAACTTATATTTGCTTATAAGGCATGTCTCAAGCAATCGATGGAACACAAGATGCACGTGTTCCAAATAATGAGACGATTTCATCGAATGTTGTGGGTCCCCAATATAGAATGTCATGACAGTATGTGACTTCAACATGTGCATCACGTTTGTCATAGTAAGTTGAGAGACCAGAGCACATGATAGTCAAATTTTCAAAGTTGTAATACGGAATAACAAGTACAACTTTCGACATCCATTCATGGATACGCTTGAGACTGAGCTACTTTTCTAGTTCTTTTTTCCCTCAATACTAATCATACAAATCACATCAGATAAATACTATTTGGTTGATGTTGGTTATCCGTTACAACAAGGGTATCTCAAGCCATATCATGATACGAGATACTACATATCTGGCTCTGAGCGAGCCAGCAATGTCACGCGGGGCAGGAAAGAAATGTTCAATAAAGGATATTTTTTCTTACGCAGTATCATTGAGAGAACTTTTGACACTTTGAAGAAAAGGGTAGTACTTCGCGATATATCATCTTATCAGTTTCCCAAACATGTGTAGATTGTGCACAATGGCTCTCTACAATTACATTGGGCGACATCTTTCCCACAATGACATCGACTTCCGTAGGGCGGACGAGGATCATGAGCATGCATTGCCGAGAGATTTGAGTACCGTCTTGGATAGTCTTTGAATGATGCTTCCAAGACCTCTACTAAAGATGAGGAAGATGCAAGTGACATGACACAGTTGAGGGAACGAACTACGGATGCGATAGTAGAGTATGATTTGAGTATTTATCATAATATTATTTGTAATTGTTGTTGAAGAGTTTCACCGTTTATTGTATTTGTATTTTATACAATTTACGTTTATTTTCATCCCATTTTTATTTGATATTGATTTTTTGGGTTTTTATGCTATTTATAAGTGTTTCTTTTTCCTTTTGCATTTCTTTTGTACTTTTTTTTGGTAGTTTGGGAGGTTCGAGATGAGACGTCTGATCTTATGGGTTTTTTTGGTTGACCTGTTTGTTGTTGTTGGTTGGTGCCCATGTGAAATCCTAGCAAGGCAACCAAAATTCATCTCTTGTGTTCGGCGGTATAGTTTTTGAGGTTCTTAATGGCCTTTTTTGGTGATATATATATTTGACACACACGAGCTTAGTATTATCGGAGTTAAAGACAATCAAAAACTTTTTTTTATAAGATCCACTGTCTTGTTGTTGTGAAAGATTTGTTGGTTGATCTACTGAGTTTTTCGAGACCGCATAGCTGCATAAAACTATAATTAATTACTTCTATTAACAATTTTTTACTTGTGTTATGTCTAATGGGATGTTTTTTTACGCATTCAGGAAATATAAGTTTGAGGATTTCTGAACCTTCCAAGAATTGCACTGCCATTGTGGACTTCAATGTTCCCTGCTAACCTCATGTCAGTCACATAGTTACGGGAGATTGTTCTACGGGTGCTCGCGGAGAATCACAAAGAACTGTGACTTTTTTCGGTGGGCAGATAGGCTAAAGATTCTACTGCCGAGATGATCAGGCATGAAGAGTATTCCCGGAAGGTAGCTTAGCTCGTGACATACGCCGTCTCCGTTTTAAAAATAATATTCTCATATTATTAAATATAATTTTAATTGTATTTTTCTTAATTTTAGTAATAATGATACTCACTATTAAGCGAGGTATATATCTTATTTTTTGCACTGTTCTGAAGTAGAATTTTGCTTGTAACGTATAAAATATATTGATATGATAGTTCTGTTGTAAACAACATTACTATACAGGGTAGAATGATCATTTGTCCAGAAACAATTGCAGCACAGTTTTTTTCAAACTATAAAAAACAAATAGACAGTCAGCTTATCCGCACAGATCTTTTGCGCAGCAGTTTATTAATAAGTTGCGATACACTGCCAAACAGACCTATGACATTTATTATTTAGAGTTTCATTCTCAAAATTAAACTCTATAAAAGATTTTCTATCACTGGCGGTTATCTTGATTGGCCCTTACAACAGTTGGATATAAAATGCATTCCTCGATGAGGACATAGAAGAAGTGTACATGTATGCATGACGTAGTCGTCCAATGACACAAAAACAACCAAGTCTGAAAACACTGTTGTCCAATGATGCTGAAAATGCCACATCTAAAGTGGGCGGAGCTTCTGCTTGCGTGGACCTGTTTAGTCCAGGCTTTCCACTGTTCTAAGCTTTTCCTTGTTGTGGACTATCAGCTGATCCCTTGGGCCCACTCATAATTATTCTATTATTATAAATTTGCTTTCGTGAGACTATATGACTACTTTTTGTGTGTTTTGTATCGAGACAATCATCGGCCTCTTTTCTTCCCTTCGAGGATAGTATTCTAGAGTTCTAAGTGGTTCTTCGGTTGTATCTTGATCTCCATGTAGTGATTATCCTCTCTATCCCCTTCTGCATCCTCCCTACATCTCTTATAGTTGCCCTTCATTACTGAAGTCGCCCCAAACAGTAGTCGATTGTTATTTTCACTAAAGTTTTCTAATTCCAGCCACCTGTCCTCTCTATCGCCGCCTTGGACTACCGTCCTCTTGCTATCTTGCAGTCCCTTTCCATCTCCACCATAGCCGCAATAATTCCCTCTTTGCCGGCACCCGGAAAAACGCCAATTTGTTATTCACCCGCAGTTCCTTCAGCCACCCGTTTCTCTCATTCCAACTTGCTATCATTGTCGCAACTCATCCCCTTTGTTTTCGTTGTCCTCCTCCCTTGCTGTTGTAGCCCATAACAGCCTCTTCCAGGCACTTCCCTGCTGTCCAACCGCTTCTTTCTTGCTAATTCCAGGCACTTGTCGTTCCTGAAGCTTTGCATCACCTCACTACTGCCTCGCCTTCCAGCCCTTTCCTCACCCTTTGCTACCTCTTTGAATTACCAAACCCTTATCGTTCACTTTCACCACCTCGAGATCCACCCTAGTTTGAGTCTTTATTTCGTCTTTTTTTATTTCTTATTTTTTAGTGTCTTTAGTTTTATTCTCTATTTGATTTCTGTAATAAAATTGCATTTACGTTGTCATTTGGGTTAACTTCGGTATCATTTAGTTTCAGAGCTAGCATAACTCTAATTCTATCATAGGTTTTCTAGCATGCATCAATACTGAAACCTATCTCCACACACGTCCTTCCACCTACCCGCATCCAAACCCTAACCATCCTAAGAGATAATTATTGAAAACTTGGTCGGTAGGAAATGACATGATGCCGCTTATGAGAAATCTGCAAAGCGGTGTCCAGAAGATTTTGAAGGAGAATATGCAAAGGAAAATCCCTCAAGTACATCAGAGTCTCCCCCTCTGCTTAAGACCACCCAGAGGTATCACATAAATTTCATTTGATCCCCAAGATGAAGACTCACCATCTCAAAGATTTGACCTGAAATATTGAAGAAGCCAAAATTATGAATTAAAGGTGGATTTGTCATATTTTGATGGCCGCATTGTTATAGGCAAGTTCATCAAGTGTTTCTGTACACATTGGATTGTCTTTGAGTGTCAGGACGTCCCACCAGATGGAATGGTGAAATTAGCTACCTTCAAGTTAGGGAAGAGTGCCTCTCATTTGTAGACAAACTTGAAGATTCATGGACAACGAGAAGCGAAGCGTGAAATTATTACTCGGTCGAAAGATGAAACGAGAGATGTAGTGTCAATAACTTCCAATTCTTTACAAGCAGGTTTATCAGATCCAATGTTAAAAAGTGGAGTGACAATATCACCGGATGACTGCCACTTATAGGCATGGTTCAATCCCAAGAAAAAGCAATAATAGTGCACCTAGTGAAATTTTCAAGTTGAACCTACATGAGGAGACAACATTTCAAAGTGGAGAACATGTAAACTCAATCTGTATTCTCAAATCCATTCATTGTCAGGAAGTGTTATGAATTTTAGCATATTAAATCAGATTGTACAATCAGGGGAATAATTGCTCTTGCGATGATCATGAAGAAGTTGAAAAAATAAACAATGATCTGAAAGAATATGAATATTTTAGAGAGTATTCTCAACTCCCAACCAACGATGAAGAGACATTAGCAACTTAAGTTGACCCTGTGAGAGCAACTCCAGTTGAATTATCAGTTGTTGTAGAAGGGAGTGAGTTGGAGGTAATGGATGTTCATGCAGAGTATCAGATTGTTGTGCCTAGAACTACCTTTAAATAGGCATTGAGAGGTGCATCTGTAGGACTGACAGTGGACGTCTGAAAAGGCAATGAGCTTAAGGAGTCAATACTAGAAACTTGACAACCTGAGATAAGGTGATTTCAGAATTCTCAAATATATATCCTATCTCCTGAGTTGCCTTTACTGAGGAAGGTTCTACATGTCAACGATCAGACTCTTTTGCGTTAAGTTTGGAAGACTAAATAAAATTATTTAGGTATTGAAACCAATTCAGTTGTGTACCCACTGACAAATGTTTAAATTATATGAATGAATCACTATGTTGGAAATCACTGTAGGATCTTTAGGGGAAAAACATCCTACGGTGGGATTCATGTCTTTACAAAGAAGAAAAAAAAGAGGTCCAACATGCCATAGATTTTGTTCTAGAGTTTGTTCCTCCTGACAGACTTGTTTATCAGATACACTCACCCGAATATAAGGAGGGAGAGAAGTAAATTATAGATTTACTTGGTCGAGATTTCGTTCATGAGAATCCTTGTCTATTTGCAACTCCAGCTCGGATTGTGCCAAAAGATAATGAATATTTATTCTATTAGGTTGTACTTTGGAATGATAATGCCTACAAGATTGATTTATCGGATTACTACAATATTTTTGCTCCTTCCAAATGGCCGACCCGACTCCATACCATGAGCTGACAAAAGCTTTAGCGAATGAGATTGATACTTGCACATCCCCAGAAGACTAATGCGGGCATCCAGTGTTGCGGAAACAGTCGCATTTGAAAATGTGTGTCCAGTGAAGCGGAAACAACCAAGTCTGAAACTGGCAAAGCGCTTGCTTGCCTGGACTTTGTTGTGGAGTACTGACCGGTCCCTTGTGCCTACTCTTAATCATCTTTTTATTATAAATTTGCTTTCCTGAAAATTTCGGATTAGTGTTTGAGTGTTATATCGGTACAATTACCACTATCTCTTATTCTCTTGAAGAGTTGTATCCAAGTTTTCCAGTTGGTGCTTTGGTTGTTTCTTGGTCATAATGCGGCGATTATCTTTTCTATTCCCTTTTGCATCCTCCCCACGTCGCTCCTGACCGCCCTTCATTGTTGCACCCTCCCTCGAAAAACAATTTGTTTTTGTTTTCACTGCAATTTTCCAATTTTTGTCCCCTGTCTTCGCTGCCTCCTCAATGGAAAGCCATCCTCTTGTTGTTCTGTAGGAACCCCCCCCCCCAATACATTACCCGTAATTCCCTCTTGCTGCCAACATCTGGAGTAGTGCCAATTTATTGTTCGCAAACTGTTTTAACTTTCCGGTCTCTTATTTCTTTTATGCTCGTTTGCTACCATTGCCACAACTTTTTCCCTTCATTGCCTTCGTCCTCTCAAGCTGTCGCAGCCCATAGTTGCCTCTCCTAGCCACTTCCACATTGTCCATCCCCTTCTTTCTTGCTGCTCTCGCCCAGGACAACAACTGCACTTGTTTTTTCTACAGCTTCGCACCACCCCTTTGCGGTTACCCAAACACTATCACTGCCACCACACCTTCCAACATTTCCCCCAGCCTTTGCTACCTCTTCAGATGACAAAACCCTCGTTCATCACCTCCACCACCTCGAGATCCATCCTAATTTTAGTGTTTGGGTCATTTCTTTTGTTATTTTCTATATCTGAGTGTATTTTGTTGTCATCTCTATTTGTTTTCAGTAATAAAAGTTGCATTTACATTTTTATTTGGGTTAGCTCCGATATTAATGCACCTCCAAGATTTGGTGAAAAGTACAACACAAAGGTGTGTAAATTAAAACTTTATATACTATTTGAAGCTGTTGTTGAGAACATTGTTTGAGAAATTTACTCTGTTTGTTAAAGTTCAAGTGTATACTTAAGGACAAGGAAATCAATTGATATTTTTTAGATAGGCAAAGGATGGGAAAATAACCATTTTGATTGTGTTTGTGGACGAAATAATTTTCATTGGAGATGAAATATATAAGATTAATTGTTTGAAGCCTGATAGTAGCTGGTCAAATAAGGAAATGGCTAGATATAAGCGGCAAGGAGGATTCAACACATATTCCTGAGCAAGATACATGCACCCCACTTGCTAAAGAAAATGACACGACACTCTAAGTGCATAAAATAGAGAACGTCTCCAAAACAAAAACACTTAATAGTCTCCAAAACAACAAAATACACACATATAGCTTCTAATAGATAGGAGCCTAGTTTAAAACAAAGAAATATGAAAAATAAGTTAGAAAAGACAAAAATCCTCTTTGAATTTTCCATTTAGATGAATTTTTTCTTGTTCTGCCCTCATCGATCTGTTTGTTATTCAGACCCATCGCATAATCATAAAAATCCCGCAAAATATTATATTGAAATGAGAATCAGTTCTGGCTCACAATCCGGCGGTCGTGCGATCAATTTCATGATTGTGGAATCTCGAATGTCATGGGATGGCTGGAGAAGCTCCCGCGTCATTAGATCTTTGAGGGATTGTTGTTTCCCAATTGAAGTATATTATTGATCTTCTTAGAAAAAATGGGATGGGTGGTTGTTGGTCTATAGACACTCCAATTGATCCCAGTAAAAAATTGAGAGATGGGAAGGAAGGTTATATTGTGAAAATTGGTATCAAATGTTTGTGGAAAATTGATGTACTTGTCGCATAAACGACCATATATTACTTTTTTTGTATCTGGTAAGTCAATTTATGCTTTCATCTTATGAGAAATATCTTTACGCAGTTAATAAGATTCTCAGATAGTTTAAAAGTACACTAAGGGTTTATTCTTTTAGAAGATCACCCAACATAACTTAGAATCATACACTGATGTAAATTGGGCTGGTTCGGTTATTAATAAGAGATCGACGTCCAGATAGTATACTTAGTCTTGGGGAAATTTGGTTACTTGACGAAGTACGAAATATAATGAGGTTGCTAGGAGCAGTGCTGATAAAACTATGACTAATGAAGTATGTGAAATGTTTAAAGAATTCTTGAAGAGATGTAGATCCCGATTAACGTGCCAATGAAATTGTACTGTGTCATTAATAACCCCATAAGCAGTGCAGAAAATCCAATATAACATGATCGCAAAAAGCATGTGGAGATTGATAGACACTTCATAAAATAAAAGATTGATTTTGGAGTTGTTTGTGTGACTCTTATTTTGATTGTGAAACAAATACTAGACCACTTCACCAAAGGAAATTCAGGCCTAGATTTGAGATCTTTATAAGTAAGTTGGGCATGATAGATATCTATACTCCAACTTGAGGGTGGGTGTTGGATTTTTAAGAATTTGTAATTTTACTATTTTTTATTCTATGTATTGTCTATTTTGAGAATTTTTTATTGTTAGTAGTTTCCGATTCCTATTCTAGCATGAGGATTTTGTGTCCAATTTCATAAAATAACAAAATTGAAATCCAAATAGCCACCAAACAACATATATAAAAATTACCTAATAGACTGTAACCTAATTAATAATAGGGAAATTGGAAAATAATAAAAGAAAAAAGAGCTAGCTGAAATAGGAAAATATAGGAGCTGTGCACTCCGTGATTGAGAAAGCTTACAATTCCACAGGATAACGGAAGTCACATGATTAGAGTCGTGGGAGTCACAATCTCATGACAGGATGTTCGTCATTCTCCCTGATTAGTAGAGACTTTTTGTCTGGAAGCTTCAGAAATCGATCTAACAACATCATAACAAACTCATCGCCTTACTATGTTTGAGGCAACCTTACGATAAAATTTGTGCTCACGTCCGTTTCTAAGCAACTCCAAAACCCTTACGTCCTTTCAAAAGTTATCTTGATATAATAGAAAATCACCATTTCTTTTGCACAATCAGAGCTCCAGATGCATCTGGTCTAGTGTTCTCATAAATTAAGCCTCTAGCCATTATGTGTAATAGCTTTTTGCAAATTTTCATACTCAAATGGTCACATCCCATAAGGAAGGAAGTTAGCAAAAAAAATTTTGAAATTTGAGATGCAAAATCTCTCTCGATGGTAGCCAACCAAGAGGTATGTCAGTCAAGATATCCGAAAACTCCTTCAATAATGACTAACATTTTTTGGTGTATTCTTCTCAAGCTCACTGTATTCTAGGACAACCAATATTAGTTTGTTATAATCTTTTTCATGTGCTCAACTTGAATCACTAACATCTCTCCCTCTTTAGCTGAAAAATGATAATTCATTTTGATCTCTTTTTTCTATCATGTGTCATTGTTTATTTTCTCAACTAATCTCTGCTCGGTAAAATATATCATTCTTTTATCTAAGTGCGTAAAATTGTGATGGATCTGGGAGTACTTTTGGTGGGCTTCACCTTTGCTCCACTATGGATTTTTTTTTTAATGGACGGGTTGGCTTGGATGCTCTACTGGGTGTACTTCTTCTGCTTGATCCTTGGGTTGAACTCTATTTATAAGGTGTGTCTGTCGCTTGGTGACGTTGCTATTTTTTGATCTTTAAAGCTAGGATCTATACATCGAGTAGGGATCAATATTGCTGCTGTTGTATGGCATTACTAATAGATGACCTCACTCATTCAAGATACTTTGTTATTGTGTGCTTCTCTGATTCCAACAACTCACATATAAGCATGTGTTGATCAAATTTAGCTATGTGCTCCACATAAGCATCTATAAGGTGTAAGTGCTGGAGTTTTATGAATATATTTTATTGGTAATGTGGGGGAAAGTATATGTGCTGCATTTGTCTTTTCATCTTGTTGTACCAAATAGGGATTTTATTCTTACATTGGCAAAGGCGCTTTAGATTCTCCCACTATGAGGAGGTGTCCTTCGTGAGCTTGATGGCTACTAGTTTGAACCTCCTGTCAAGCAGAACATCCTTATATTCAAAGACCTGTTCCACTGGCTAGATTCACTTGGTGAATTCATCTGAATCAATGCGACTGTCTAAATCCGATAAATTCATCTTTTCTCCAAGATCTTGGTTTTGTATTTGATATTCTATGTTAAATCGCCGGGTTTTAGTTCTTCATCACCATAAACTATCTGGTGGAAGGGATTCACTTATTCGTCTCTATTTGGCGAGTCACGTTTGTTGTTGCTATGAATGACCCCTTCGAGTTGTTTACTCTCAAGACAACAAACCTTTGTTACAGTTAAAAGATTTATCGCTTCATATACTCTATAGTAAGCTCATGAAAACATCTTTGCAGATTTTTCCTAGGTATCATTGTCTTTTTCTTCCAATGAAAGTTTTGACGGGAAAGAAAAATATGGTTTAGGGTTATGGTTAGGGCTAGGGCTAGGTCTAAATGGATGGTATGGGGAAAGTTCTTTTTTGGTGGGATTGTTAGGTTAGATTACTTTGAATTTTGGTTTGGGGCAAGGAGATAGAACCCTAAAAATCTAAGGCTTGTTGGACTCTGATATTAGATGAAACCATTCTAGGACTCCATGAAGGTGTTTAAGAAGCAGATTTTGTAGTTATGAATGACTGGAGAATGATGATAATCGAGTTTGGCTATAGTCAAAAGGAAATCAATGTCAATCGGTGGCTGTCCCAGCTGAAAACAACCAAGATTCGAATCAGCGAGGTTTGGGCAGCGTGGAGGTTCCACCACTTGTTTCTAACAAGATACATATACAACATTTGTAAAAAGAAAGGGTACAACTATCCGAAGAGCATAAAATTAGCAAAACTAAAATCCAAGCAACACTACATACATAGAAAAGCTACCTAATAAAAAATAACCTAATTAGTAATCTAGAAATATGAAAATAATAAAAAAAAGGAATACAAACTAGCTGAAATAGAGAAATATCAGAGGCATGCCCTCCTGTGATGGTGGAAGCCTTCAACTCCATGGAATCACGTAAAAGTTGCGATCAGAGTCGCAGAAGTCTTGATTCCGTGAGGGGACACTCCCTTGTCAAGACCCTTTGTAAACGGGATCAGATTTTTCTTGAGATCTCAAGCACAATTAATGCCTTGTATTTCTTTTTGTCTTATTTTTTTTATTGAGATTTTTACTGTAATTTCTTAAATTAATATCCATTTATTTTCTTTTCTGAAACTATCGGATATTTCAGCAGTATATATCTAGTTGTTATTAGGGAGCCTTCAGTAAATTTGAAGTCGCATATAATTTTAATTGAACTCGAACTTTATTACAAGTCACTTTATTTTCATATACTCAAGGTTTTAATTCACTTCGTGTTGTATTTCAGGATGAATTGAGGGAAACTCAAGATCATGATCTCAGTCCAACTATTTCACATTTCTTTAATTGCTTGTTTGGGCATGTATCTATCGAAGCAAAGAGAAGCTCTAGTAGTCCGCAATTAAAAGCTCAAAAGAAGGTGAATGAACCCCCTTTTTTGGTTGTTGAATTTAAAATGTTTTTTTAATCTATTAAAGTTTATTCTGCCTATTTTTTGTGGTGCTAGGAGTACATGTAACTGGAAAATAGGTTTTTGTGTATTTGGTTATGCTGAATCTGATACTTTATTAATGCAAGTGTACACATACTAAAGGCACACATGATTATGTTAGGTTGTGAAACTTCTCATTCAAATGGAAAATAAATTATATTTGCAATATGATGAAAATAGTTGTAGATATTAACAGCTAAAAAATCTTGTTTTCCATTAATATTTTTTATTGGAAATCTCTTATTTATAAATATTTTAGGGAAACGACTTTGCTTCTACTAACAGCTCACATTTTTTTTTTGCTTTATTTATTTTAAGCATTTACTAGCTAAATAGTACAATATTTTTATTATTTGATATATTGTACATAAATTTTTAATGACAGCACAAAACATATAATATTTATTAGCATAGATTTTAATATTGTTAGCTAAAAATAAAATTGTGATAACTTCCGCCTGAAATTTTATTTAATTGTTATTATTTTGCTTTCTGAAATGCGAAATATTATTTTAGGAAATATTTTTATATTTTTTAGTGGAGTATGTTTTTGTTTGTGTTTCTATTTTTTGTTTTTTTGTTGGATTGTAATTCCTTTCTTTTTAGTAGAGTTGTCTTCTATTGAATAATATAATACATGTTATTTTTATTCTGACATGATATCATTGCAAGGCTTGTTTGAACTCTGGGTACTAGCTCCTTTCATTTTTATAACGTGTCTTTTGCTATGATCTTACTGTGCATCTCTCAATGCTTCTGCATTCACAAGCGCACAAGGGCTCCTGTGAGGCATATGCACTCGCAAGGCCACAAGATGTATTGATAGCATTTAAAATCTAATGATATTCACAAAATATATCCACTGTAGGCTAAATGATACATAACTAATATAGTAGTTCATCTAAGAAGAGCCATATCCAAATTATTGCATCAAACATTTATAACAGTAATCTCCTCCTAAAGTGCAAGCAACATATCGACTTATTGTTTCCTTGGCACAACTATTAACCTCAAACCGACAAAATCAATAGGGATGAGTTTATATGAACTAACTTAGTAGTTA
The DNA here is from genome assembly GCA_022702705.1 of Papilionanthe hookeriana x Papilionanthe teres. Lineage (NCBI taxonomy): Eukaryota > Viridiplantae > Streptophyta > Magnoliopsida > Asparagales > Orchidaceae > Papilionanthe > Papilionanthe hookeriana x Papilionanthe teres. The sequence continues at coordinate 96,228,293 of CM040424.1, read as the reverse complement.
GAATCTATTTACTAGGTAAAAATGATAAGGAATATGTCATTTAATTAATTTATTTAAATATCATAATATCATGAAAGTTTTCTATGACAGTTTCTTTAGCTATAACTTGAGCTAGATAAATGTGATGTAACCAAAATTGTAGAAATGAAAATAATAGAGAGACTTCTTAAGAATTTTTTTGGTAGGAGGAGGGTTGTATGTATGTGTGTTGGTATATAATCTTCAAGATGCATTATAAAAATGAGGCATTTACATACATAACACTCAAAACATTTAATATTTACATATCTTACACCCAAACTTTCATATTACATTTAAAGCATCCAAAATGTTAAAATAAATTTAAAAATAACACATTCTGTTAGAAGGATCTAATCCTCTTAAAAGTTCACCTTCCCGTCGCATGCGTGGATGAATTGTTGTCCTTCTCATCTCAGAGAACGTGTGAGCCAGGCGCTATGTCTTGGAGCTCGAAGACAGTAGCATCTCTCCACGCTTTCGGATACCAGCTATTGTGATACTTCTACTGAATAGAAAGGCTTCCCTGCAAAATCAGAAAGGAAACCTCTGTAAAATTTGAGAGGAAGCTGAAGAAGAAGAGGTTGTTGACGGCTATTTATTTTCGCACAGTGGAGGAAGGGAATTTTGAGGTAGATTATGTGGGAAGCTTTCACGGTGGTCGTTGAGTGGCGAGATCCCCTAGTCACTGGAGTTTTGTGATTTGTTAAACTTAGTAACAGAGTCATTGAAATGTAAATATGAAAGTTTGGGTTTGAGATGTGTAATATTAAATGTTTTGAGTGTTATGTGTGTAACTCCCCCTATAAAAATAAAGATAAAAAAAATGAGGGAAAAAAATAAGTTGTTAGTTATCTTATAGGAAAGCACATGTATTATAATCGGTTGTAGAGAAATTGATCCAACTATACATCTTGATCCATGTCTTAAGTTTTATGCTATGATAAGAGAGTGAGTGAGCCCCATCACAAAGAGAGAAAAATTCAACACTCACCTTCAAACTGAATGTAGAGATCTATAATTTTAAGTTTTTTTATGATATTTTTGCATGTTGTGCTGCAGAGTTTATTGGTGAATAGGTTGGCTATTTGATTTTTTGTAGGCAAATAAAGAGTTCACTCTGATCACTTTTTTTTTTTTTTTTACATGTTATGACCATGTTGTATTGGATCTTGTGCAATACTGACGGCTGATATGCTTTGGTAATGTTAATACATAAGAAATGTGTGGTAGGTATGTAAATTTGCAGCCAGTCCTTCGTGTTGCTAAAATTAGTAAGGCCATAAGAGACACAAGAGCTGAAGATGTCTTTCTCTTGGATATTTTATTTTGCTTTAGGGATAAACTTCATTGCAGTATTTCATTCTATTTACCTACGTTTTCACCTGCTAAGTTTAATATTTTCGTCCCTGTCCCTCTGATTTTGTTTTTCATTACAGATTTTTTGAATGCTGACCTGTGTATAATCTTCTTTTTTTTTTCCGGCATAAAATAGTACCATGAAAAGCAGTTTTTTAACGTGTTCACACGTCACAATTTTCTTGTAATCCAGGATCAAGCATACCATAACTCATCCAAAAAATCTGGTAAGGGGCAAATGAAATTGAACCATGGCTCTAATCCTAGAAAAGTTCATTCATCACAGACACATTTACACTCTGAAGGAGTATGGTCTTCCATTCAGGAATTTGCAAAATTTAAATATCAGGTATCAGATATCTTGACGTTATTTGACGTAGTTGTATTAAAGAGTTTATTTATTGCTTTGGTATTTCTCCTTTTATGCATTTTACTTTTTGTTTTCAATTTTGTTTTTCCTTTTATGCAGTTTGAAATGCCAGATGATGCAAGATTGCGTGTTAAGAAGATTTCAGTTATCCGAAATTTGTGTCAAAAGGTATCAATATTCCTGAGATCAAATGTTTCATCACAATCATGCTTAATTGCTTTTACTTTTTAAAGCTTTCTATGGATATCAATTATGCATGATTGATTTGACTTGCTATGGCAAACTTTTTTTCCGTCTGTCTGTATATTTCCGAAACGGACATCTGTAGTTTTTCTTGAGCTACAATTTTTGTTCTATAATTTGTTTATCTAGTTCTACAAAAATGGTTGGAATAACACTAGTTGCTGCTTCTTCTGCTTCATTTAATTCTTCCACCAAGTGAAATGCTGCTTTCAGTTATATTTGAATGCAATGGTTAGGTTGCGCTTACTATCACTTGACATCACAAATTTTGATTCATGGAGAAAGCCTCTTTCCAAATGCTAAGAATTATGGCTAATTCATTTAGTTTACTTTGAAGCCCTATAATTAATACTGCAGTTGAGTCAGCTTAGGGGGGAACATGTTTTGACTTAATTTTAACAAATGGAAACTTGATTGAATGATTGAATGGAAATGGATCAATGGCCTAAAATTTCTATCATGCCAGAAACCAATTTTCAATTTAAGCCTCTTTATAAATTATTTATTTCTTACATTATGCTATTTTAACAGGTAGGAATATCAATTGCTGCACGAAGATATGATCTCAAGTCTGATTCACCCTTTCAGACATTAGATATCCTTAATCTCCTTCCAGTTGTCAAGCATTCTGTTCCGTTGTGTTTAGAGGCTAAGAATCTGATAGAAGCAGGAAAAGCTCGGTTGTCTGAGGTAAAAACAACAGAACTCACTGTCATTGCAACTAGGGCTGGCAATTTGGCTCGTTGTTCGCGAACAGCTCGTGTTCGGCTCGTGAAGTAGCTCGTGTTCGGCTCGTTCGTTAAGCCTAATGAGCCGAACACGAACAAATTTTTAAACTCGAAATGTTAACAAGCCGAACACGAACAACTGCTTGTTCGCTCGTGTTCGGCTCGAATTGGCTCGAAATAAAAAAATAACCATATAATTATTTATATAATAATTTATTATATATATCATTTATATATTAATATATTATATATATTTATATTTAAGTTTAAATCATAACTCGCTACATGTAGTAGCGTGGTTATGCTTCGTTTCCATTCATTCTGATCTGCGTTCGAATCCGCGACTAGACATATATTTTTCCAATTAATTTTAACGAGCCAATTTCGAGCCGAACACGAGCCGAACACGAACAAGAATATTTAATTCGAGCCGAACACGAACACACCTTTCACGAGCCATTTCGAACACGAGCCGATTTCGAGCCGAGCTAATTTCGAACGAGCCGAACACGAGCCCAGCTTGAGCTCGCTCAAGCTCGGCTCGTTTACAGCCCTAATTGCAACATATATATATGTATATATATGATTTAAATGTTGTTGCCTGATGTTTTAATTCTTCAGGGCACGCTAAATGAGGCCTATACCCTTTTTTCGGAAGCGTTTTCTGTACTTCAACAGGTTACCTAATTCCCTTAGTTCATTTCTTTTGAAATTATTAACTGTTTAAACTAAATGTTGTTCAATCATTCCTCAGGTTACAGGTCCTATGCATAGAGAAGTTGCCAATTGTTGCCGGTAATTGTATTCTCTTAAGTTTATCCCTCACCTACACAGAATGATGGTCATGCATAAATTTAAGTAGAATTATGGTTTTTCTTTCAAGATATTTATTGTTTGCCACGCATGAAAAATGCACATTTTGATATGCATTTTCATTAAAAAAGTTGAATTGGATTGTTCGATAACATGTTTTCATAAAAGATTATGTTCAAAATTAAGTTTATCTTGTGAAACATTCAAATTTTATTTAATATTCATTTTCCTATGTTGCAATAAATGGTAATTGAGTTGAGCCCTCTCATTTTTTCATGCTATCCGTTTCTCTATTTCAGGTATCTTGCAATGGTTTTATATCATGCTGGTGACATGAAAGGAGCAATCACCCAGCAACACAAGGAGCTAATTATAAATGAACGGTGTCTAGGTCTTGATCACCCAGACACTGCTCACAGGTATTTTATTTTGTGTAATCATTCAAATTACCTTATTTAATTCTTGTATTTGCGTCCATTTGATTCTTATTGTAAAGATTTCTATGTTTTATTTATAACCTTAAGAAATACTTGCCATATCTTTATAATAAGTTTTTCTATTCCATGTCTATCTTCTCCACTTCTCTTTACCCTCGATATATTATTATTCATTCATCCTCAGATACTAACCGTTTATACTATTCTCTTAAATTTCAGCTATGGAAACATGGCTTTATTCTACCATGGTCTTAATCAAACTCAGCTCGCTCTGAAACACATGTCCAGAACACTGCTGCTCCTTGGTCTCTCTGCGGGGCCTGACCATCCTGATGTTGCGGCAACATTTATAAACATTGCCATGATGTACCAAGATCTCGGGAAGATGGACACCGCTCTTCGATATCTACAAGAAGCGTTGAAGAAGAATGAGCGGCTTCTCGGTTCAGATCATATCCAGACTGCAGTTTGCTATCATGCGCTCGCCATTGCTTTCAACTGTATGGGCGCATACAAACTTTCCATTCAGGCATGTGTCTTGCTCATCGTAATACATATATCATCCGTATTTTTATGTAAAAAGATTAACATACATACCACTCAATTCTTTTGTATTTACATATCTTACACCTAAATTTCAACTTTTACATACATGCCACCTTCCCCATGCATGAAAAGGTTTATTTCACTTTTTAAAAGTTAAAATAATAGTATTTTTTATGTGATATGAAAGATTTGGGCAGTGTAATTGTAATAGAGAAAGTTTAGTTGTTAGATATGTAAATGCATAAGAATTGGGTGGTATTTATGTAAATGCACCTTTTCTATATTACTCTAATGATATTTGTTGGGTTCGGCAGCATGAAAAGAAAACTTATGATATATTAGTTAAACAACTCGGGGAGGATGACTCAAGAGCACGTGATTCTGATAATTGGATAAAGACGTTCAAAATGCGTGAGGCGCAGGTATGATATGCATCTTACTTTGTGATTGGTTGTAGTTCGCGTTGTTGATCGAATCATCTTGTGGGGTTGTTTATGTTGAAAGTAGGTTTATTTTATTTCCCATATCATAGAAAACAAAAGAGAAAAATGGACAAATTGCCAATTTTCTATTTCCATTGGATTTAGTTAATGGCAGCAAATCAATTGGTAACAGAAACATTTGCAATGTAAATGCAATAGAGGACTTCTGGTAATTGGCCAAAAATAAAAAAATACTGTTCACTTTACAAATTGACTAAGTGCTGCTGAATAAATTTAATAAACCATTTTTAGTAATTTGTACAATATGTTACTGTTTGCACTCGTTAGTTCCTAGAAATTCTGGCGTTATGATAAGATCAGGGCAGGGAAAGAAAGTATTGTGATTTTCTCATGAGCTCCCATGAAATAAACATTATGTTATTGCATTAGCATATTGTGCATTTTGAATCATACTATAGTTTATTTGGTTTTCATTTTTTATTAAAAAGTGCGAACCGCATTTCATTTTTTTTGAATGGCCGTATGTAAAGGTTGAATCCTGTAGTTTTGAAATACAATGCTGTTTACCGAATTAAGTGAGACATTGGCATAAAAAGAGACCATGCGCTGCTTTATACTCCTGGAGCTATACTTTTAAACGCTCCTTTAACTTATAGTTTTTAAAAAACTACAAAATCATGGTAGCTCTTCTTTTATTTTTGCAGGCTAATGCGCAGAAGCAGAAAGGACAGGTGGTGAATTCATCATCTGCCCAAAAAGCAATTGATATTTTGAAGGTACTTTCACCCGTACACTTTTCTGGTTGAATTTTAATTAGTTGGAAGATTTAGATACATACCACTCAATTCTTATGTATTTACATATCTAACAATAAAATCTAAATTTTACATGCATAGCACTTTAACCTATGCATGTCAAAGGTGCATTTCATTTTTAAAAGTTAAATTGTGGTATTTTTGATGTGATATGAAAGATAGGGGTGGTATAAATTTGAAAATCAAAGCTTGGGTGTTAGTTATTTAAATACATGGGAATTGGGTGGCATGTATGTAAATGCCTCTAAATATTTTTGTTATCTACTTTATACTTTAATCTGAATTGTACAGGCAAATCCCAACCTGATTCAAGCGCTCCAGGCAGCTGGGGGTGTAAACAGTTTATCCATGGATAGATCCATCAATGCAGCCCTAGTCGGGGAGGGTTTCCCTCGAGGGAGAGGGGTCGACGAACGAGCAGCTCGAGCTGCAGCCGAAGTTCGCAAAAAAGCTGCAGCAAAAGGCCTTCTCAGTCGTCCAAATGGCACTCCAGTTCAAACAATGCCTTGGAACCAGTTCCTTACCATCCTCAACAACTCAACTGCTTCACCTGCCTCAGAAGCTGAGCCAAGCTCTCAAACAAATGAACCCAACAAGGTTAATAACCGAAATGGCGATAAATCAAATGGAGCCGCAGAAGGCGAGAAGGTGAGTCAGACCCCTGCTGGTTTAGGAACCGGATTGGCTTCCTTAAATTCCAAGAAACAAAAGCAAAAAGCTAAATGAAGAAGCTGATTGGCCTTGAATCACAGCTATTATTAGGTAATTTATACAGAATCATGAGCACACAGCTACTATATGGTCACCAAAAATTTAAATTTGATGGCTGCAGCTGGGTTTCTGCGTACAAATTGAGAGTTGATTTCTGCCTCCTGGATCTTTCTATTTTTATTTATTGATAAGGGACCGCTTGAGGTTGTTTTTATTTTTATTTATTTTTGTTTATTTTATTTTATTTTTGTTATGATGAGGGTGTAGCTTACGAGAACTGAGATGCCCTTTTCTCACGCGAAATATCATTGTAAAAATTCAAGTTATTTTTTTAATCATAACTAATGGGCAACGTGATATCATCCTTATTTTTTCTTAAATGATGAGCCTGATATAAGTTTGAGTGTATGTTGAGATTTTTGTATGCTCAACTGCTCGTGCATCCTGACACAGTTTTCTGCTTTTGCGGGTGTTCTATTTCGCTTAATATTGGCAGGTTTTTGGTTTTCAGTTACAGGTCTTTTGTTATGAAGGTATATTTACATTCATGCAGCACAATTCTTATGTATTTACATATTTAACAGTTAAGTTTGATATTTATAATTATATTCTCTTTGTGTCAAACTTAGGAGAGAAAATGTTGCATACAGAGAACATAAGCAGTGCTGCGTGTGGCAATAGAACACATCGGTTCACCTCATAGTGGATCCATAGAGGTTTTTAGAGGGTTATTGGCGGGTTATTGCAGGGGTTGTCAAAATGGGACAAGGGAGGTTATTCAGAGGTTATTGTCGGATTATTGTGAGGTTTTTGGAGTTAATACCATAATAAAATCAAAATAATCCTGCAATAATCTTCAAATAACCTCATCGTTTACCACTCTAATGGAACCGTGTAAGTTATTGGGAGGTTTTTTCGAGGTTATTGCTGGGTTGTTGGCATTTATACCCCCCAATAAAATTGAAATAACCTCTCAATAACTTCTGTGGTTTCACTCTAAAAGTCTCAGCGGATTCATTATGAGGTGGGCTCGATGTGTTCTACATGGCAATATTTAATTTGTTGCCGCATGCAGTGTTGCGTACGTTCTTCATATGTAACATTTTCTCCAAACTTACGTATGAAACGATGTATTTCACTTTTTAAAAATGATGGTAATGGTGTTATTTTTCATGCAATTTTAAAGATTTTAGTGGTGTGCATGTAAATATAATGTTTAAAATGCTAGATATATAAATAAATAAGAATTTTGTGGCATGCAAATGCCATGCCTACAATTCTTATTTATTTACATGTTAAACATTTAAACTTCTATATTTACATTTATGATTCTTTAGTGTCTTAAATCTATGCATGAAAAAGGAGTTAACTCAATAAAAGTGATTTATGTGATATTAAAATTATGAGTGTTATGCATGTAAATATTGAAATTTAGTTGTTAGATATGTAAATACATAAGAATTGTGCGGTATGTATGTAAATGGCCCTTATTAATTGACCACATGTTCCTAGTGCACGCAGCTGATATCATTTTTGGATTTTTTTTTTTATCCTTCCGTTACATCATTTTTTTCTAGTTATTGTTATTATTATTATTATTATTATTATTATTATTATTATTAGTAGTAGTACTTGGATTGATGCATTTAATTAATGTAACAAGACGTTTGCGGTTTTTGAAGCAGTTTAGGGAAAAATATTACGTCCAGACTACGCACATAGAGGTACGTGCGGAGCTCAATCCACGGGAGACACGTGGAATCCCGCAATAACACGAAATAACACGAGAATAACACGAAGGAATATTCCTCGTGTTATTCTGCGGTTAGCGGTGTTCTGGGCGGAATAAATCGGGGAATAACGCGGAATAACACGGAGAATATTTTTCATGTTATTACCGTGTTATTCCGTGTTATTGTGGTGATATTATAACACCACAACAATAAAACATCAATACTAGGCGGAATAACACGAGAATAACGCGGAATAACACGGGGGAATATTCTCTATGTTACAATACTACCGCAATAACACATGAATAACTCGGAATAACACTGAGAATATTCCCGTGTTATTTCGCCTCAAAACACCGCTAATCGCGGAAGTAACACGGGAATATTCTCTCGTGTTATTCCCGTGTTATTGCGCGTTATTGCGGGATTCCACCGGGATTCCACGTGTCTCCAGTGAATTGGGCTCCGCACGTACCTCTACGTGTGTAGTCTGAATATAATATTTTTCCGCAGTTTAGCCGTCACGCTTAAAATGAGACACTCAATCTTTCAATTTCCTTTTAAGAATGCAACGGTTTGATGTTTGTTTGATTCAATATATGCTTTGGTATTTAGGATATTTTTTGAATTTATTTTATTTTTTTATCAGAAAGTGGCCTTTTAAAAATAAATTTTAGTGGTAGTAATTAAACGTGTAGAAGTTGCAGAACAAGGGAACTGTAGAGAGGATTGAACGAATTAAAGCAGGTGAGATGGTGGGGGGTATAACAAGAAAAGGTATGGGAGGTCAATAGTACCTGGACGTCATATGAGCGAAAATTTGCTGTGGAACAGTAGACTTAGGATCTGTTTGGGATAGTTTTTAGTTTGTTCATTTTTAAATAGCCACTATTATAATTCTGTTTGAGAAATTATTTTTTTGCTTTTTTTTTTTTTTAATTTTTGTGGTAGAAAGTTATTTTTTTAAAATTTGACCTGTTAAAGTGTGCATGCTAGAAAGTTACAATCTAATTTTTTTAAAACAAAATAAATTTTTAATAGCCGTCATAACTTTTTGAAATGAATTTCTTCTGTAGTAGATTCACAGTTATATATTCAAACCGTTGACGCTGCTCCAAACAGGTCCTTAGAGTCGATAGATAGCTGTTGAGTTTGATAACAACGAGACAAATGACTAAATTGTGTTGTACAGAAGTTCGGATGTTTGTTGTTTATTTCTTGCACAAATGACAAACAAATCTCTTGCGAAAGGAACATGATATAACACTTCTTATAATAGAAAGAGTAAAGAGACTATAATCTCCAAATTACTTAAATCATAGCAAAATTATTGCAAAATTAAAAAAAAATATATAAATAGTCTCTAAATAGAAAATACAATAAGTAAATATAAAAGAAATTAGAAAAAAAAGCTAAGAAAATGCAAAAATAAACACTAGTTTACTTATTGTGATGCGGCGAACCGTAGAAGCAACACTGTGTCATTCTCCTGAGTAAGGAGAAGTTTATTCTTCTTCTCTTGAAGGATTTGGGTCTTTATTCGACCCTACCTGATGTTCTATCTGTGGGTGCACTGTTGAATGAATTGTAAATTCAAGCTCAATTAACTCCATAGGGCCTTTCAAAAATTGCTTAAAAACTTATCTTTTTTATTTTAAATAATGGGCATGTTAGACCTTCCTAATTAGTGACAACTTGGGAGGTATTTTGTAGGTCTCACAATTTTAAGATCCATTTAGCTCGACTGACATGTATTTAGTATCAGCTCCTTAGACTCACTGCTATCTAAGACAACCAATATTAATCCTAATGGTGCTTCTCTTATAGGCTCAGTCTGAAGTATCCATCAGATTCTTATTATCTCTCCTTCATCAGCTGGAATTTGGTACTCGTTTGCGTCTTCACCTTCTTCAATGTCTCCTATGTCACTTCTTATGTTTTTCACTGTTACCTATTTCATGAATTAGATCATCCTCTTGTTTAAGCAATATGATGCAATGTGTCCAAAATTATGGTACTTAACCACTCTTTAGCTTGATGGATTTAGGTATACTAGCAATCGTCATCATTTTTCTACTCTGCATAAATTTCTTTTCTAGTGGGATCAAATAGGTGCTCCATTGGGTGTAGTCTTGTTGCCTGATCCAGTGACTAAACTATATTTGAAGGGTAGTGTGGATTTAATACTATTATGTCATCTCTCAATCTTCAGGGTTAGGGTTTGGGCATCATGTAATGTCCAATAAGGTTGTATTTGTACCACGTTATCAATAGATGATCACAGTCCCCTCAAATATTGAGCTATGATGTTCACTTTGGGCTCTCCTAGCTGTTGCTTCAACATAAGATGCTCAAACTCCGCTATCTACTCTACTGAAATATTTTTTTTGTTTTAAGTGTTGAATTCTTAAGAATACGTCATGTCTGTAATGTGCTGATAAATACTTCGTTGCATATCTCGTTTGACCATGGACTATATAGTGATTATACTTTTCTCTTCACTCTAGGATTAATGTTTCAAGTTTTCCCACCACAAAGAAGCATTTATTCTTCCTTAACTTAATAACGACTAGACCTTCTATTCGGTGTGATGTCCTTGTACCCAAAGACATGTTCTAATATCTAGAACCACTAGATGAACACGTCCAGATCATGTGACCGTCAAAATATCATAAATTAATCTTCACTCCAACATTCCAGCTTCTCCTCTATATCTAATGCTAAACCTATGTAGCACTGACTAATCATAACTCAAATCACTTGGTAAAAGGGATTCACTTCCACCTCTTTATTTAGAGAGTATTGTTATGGTATTGGGTGACATCACCAAGTTGTTTCCTCACAAAGGCAGCAAGCCTTTATTGTTGTTGGATGATTTCTCTTTGCATGTCTTCCATAGTGAGCTCTTGAATACCTCTTTTAATGTTTCTCTTCTGCGGACTGTCATTATGTTCTCCCAGTGGAAGTTTTTATGTAAATGAAAACTATGATTTAGGTTTGGGGTTAGGGTTTGGACTAGCATTAGGACTAATTGGTGGAGATTTTTTTTTTTGGGTAGGGATCTTAGGTTAGGTTGTATGAATGCTTGTTTTAGGTGTAGAAACGACAAATACCTAAAAAATGAGGGTTTGCATGGTACTGATACTAAATGATACCATTATATGGCTACTAATAAGTTTTTAGGTAGAATTTTTAATGGGGAGATGATTGTGGGATGGTAAGGGGAGGAAAATATGGGAGGTTGATGATTTTTAGAAGGGGTACAAGGTTAAATCAGTTCTTTAACAACAGAATCTACGTTGATCGATGACTGTCTTAGTTGAAAGTAGGGAGACAGAAGATGAAACAACATGGTACAAAGGTCGAGGAGTTTCAACACCTATTTTTGCATAAGCTACAGATACCATTGTAAAAGGAAGATAATACAACACTCCTTAAAGTAGAAACATAACTCTTAATCTTCAAATAATTCAAATAAAAACAAGTCCTTCAAAATTAGAAAACAAATCTATAAGAAAGATCCTAATAAAAAAATCTTTATTATAGATATAAAAATAAGAAAAATATAATAGCGGTCTTTGAAGGATTAGTTACTGTTTTGGAATTCATTCACCACCGTATTGGAATTTTTCTCCCTGATGTTAGATCTGTCGAGTTTGGTGATACCTTTCTTGTGGAATGATTTGTTATTATTATGTAAATCATCATCATCATTATGTAAATCAGTTCTGTTCATGAATTGAAAAAAAAACCATGGGTTAATCCAATAAAAGAACTGAGGGGTAGCTAAGGCCTTTTCCTTGCAGGAATTGTGATTCTTTTTTGCATGCTTTTGGGGAAATTTTGTCATTATGTGCCACATTCGATGTGGAAGTTTATAAAACTAAAATGCACATGGTATCAATGATAATGCTATGATGGATTGTTGAGTGATGGTTGGCAAGAGTTGATCAATATCATCAAAGACTCACAAGGATTGCAGAAAAAAAATATGTTAATAGGTTCTAGCTTAAGCATTTGAGCTTATTTTAACATGTGTTTTAGATGCAATGAAAATGACAATGCTTTATTATTCAGTGATGTATGATTTGAATTGAAAATGGAACTTTAAGTAGGTTTTTGGGAGGATGAATATCCATGCTAGAGTTGCAACGTGAACGATCCTTTCACAAGTGCCACCTTTATATGTAAGTTATTTTTTTAAGATGATATAGATATTTGGAGGACAGATGTTAATCTCCATTTTTATCACTACATTATATATTTTTTTGGGTTCATGTTAGTGATCTTAATGAAAGTTGTTCAATCATGATTGTTGTCTACTCTTATGTTGCTATATGATCTTGACGATGAATAGATTGTTGTTAAATCCTAATTGTGGTTTATTAGAATCCTTGAAGGTTTACAAATGCAAAATGCATATTGTGAAAGCATGCAACGTTGATGAGAGGCTGATGCGTGAGCTTGCTTTGAGATAGGAGAAAATGACCAATTGGAAAGGATTGTGGGTTTGGAGCTTTTAAATTTAATTGAATTGCAGTTTTCTCTTCTTTGAGGAGAATCATTATTTTCCTTCTCTTTAGATTTTTGGTTTATTAATATTAAGTTGTTTCGTAATCTCATCCATTCATTTAAACTACATTAAAGCTTGTTGTAATTATTCAAGATTTTTTATGGCATTGGATTATCAATCATATGAATAAAAAAAATCTCAATGAATGACTCATATTTTATTAGAAGGTGACCTTGATTTCAATGTGTAGACTTTCGAATGGTCCGGAATTAAATACATGGATTCTTTATGATTTTTTTCATATGGATGATGTTTTTGATTGGTGAAATAGATAGGCAAAGCTAAACTCAGAAAGAGTTATGTCCAATCCTTTTTGTAACATGCATTATGGATTAATATGACTATCAAAACTTTTATGATGGTTTTGGTTGTGAGTGCACTTTTGGGAAAGCGGAGTTGTTTGTTGTGGTGTTTTCAATTATGGTGGCTTAGGTGTGCCCTGCAGGTCATGGGTGTGGGGGTTGGTGGTGGATGTGAGATATGCTCCTGTTTATGGTGGTTGTGAGTGGTGTTCATGTCAATGTGTGGGTTTTCTCCAAGCTCTTTTATTTTGTGTTTTGCTTTATTTATTTGTCATTCTGTAATGATATTTTATTTAAATTTTTTCTTTTTCGTTTTGTAATGGTCTAACATGTTGCATTTGTTATATCTTAAATTATTTTGTTTAACTTTCATATTCTTCAATTAGTTCCAACATGGCTGAGATGAAAGATAAGGGTCCTTCAGCAATGAGGGATAAGGAAGAAACAAATATTTTTTGTGATCTTTGTATTAAAGAGATTGAGGTTGGAAATAGACCTACCACAAACTTCAACAAGGAAGGTTGGCAAAATATTTTGAAGAGGTTCAGAGAATTGAGTGGAAGGGATTATGATAGGCTAAAATTCAAGAACAAGTGAGATTAATTGAAGGAGTGGAAGTTATGGAAAGAGCTGAAACGGGAATCCACTGGGTTGGGTTGGGATCCCATTAAGCGTATCATTGATGCTTCACAGGAATGATGGGCAGAGAAGTTAGAGATAATAATGGTGGACTAACACGTATTTTTGCTCATTATCTTTTTTGTTTTGTTTTAATCGATATGACCCCCCACCCCCACAACATCGTTGCGAGCAGTGGCAGCTGTAAAAAAATTTAAGGTGTGCAGAATTGACCTGGACTTGGAAGATCAATTGGACGTAATGTTCAAGGGGATTGCCACGGTGGGTCAGCAAAGAGGTTTGTAGGCATTTCAGGTGACTTGCCACCCAAGCAGGTTACGAGTTCTGGTGATGGGCCTAGCATAAACCTGAGGGAGCTCGAGTCAACGTGCTAATCAAAGAGGCGCATACTAGAAAAAAGGAAGAAAAGAAAAGGTGTTTTCATGAAGAGCTCGATAGATAGACTGATAGAAGTATTTGCAGCTCTGCCACCTGCTGCAACAGCTAAAACCACCATCAAAGCTTTTTTGGTAGTTTTAAATGCAATTACAAAAATTGTGGCTGATGTGACCTTTAATTTAAAATGTGTTATACTACTCAAGGACCCGACCCACAGGCAGATATTCATGCGGCTGCAGCCCGAGCTACGTGTCGAATATTTACGTATCTTGATTGACAAATGAGTCTTTGTTATTTGATGGCTTTATTATTTGTGGTTTATAGTGGATATGTTTGCTTTTTTTTATTTTCCAGATAATGATATGTGGAACATGTTGTCATTAAAGTAGTAGATGTTGTGGAAAATATTTATTTTTCTTTACATTTGTGCATTTTTTCTTTTATTTTAAGAAGTAGTTTATTCATAACATGTCACCCTAATAAATCATTTCTTCAAGATGGATTGGCAGCGAGAAGGCACAAAAGAATGGATGACGTTGCAGCGATTGTTATATTACCGTTAGAATACTACCGTTCGATCACTGTTCGAACACCACGCATGACTTCATCCTTTATCAGGGATAAATGGGTATATGAGATGCTCTCTGGACATCCAATAAGGTTCAACTATATATTTCACATGAGTGTACCCTTTTTTTTATCTCCTTCATGAGCTACGTAGCAACCACAGCCTCCAAGGTTCGTCCAGAGTGACTACAAGGGAGTTGTTGGCAATACACTGTACATTCTATCTCAGAATGAATCAATCAAAGGAGTTATGGAGTGATTCCAGCATTCCTCGGAGACAATAAGCCTATACTTCTCCGAAGGTCTAAAAGCACCAATTAGCTTAGTTTCCCACATAATTAAGCTAGAGGATCCATCATTCGATACAACTCCAGAAAAAATTGATAATAACTCGCGTTACATGCCATTTTTCAAGGTAAGTTTCATTAGTGCATTATGTTTATTTTAGAATGTAATTAGTGTCCTGGGATTGACATCTCTAACAAATCAAACTGGAACTGCATTAGGGCAATTGATGGTATGCACGTGGATTCTTTAATACGCAACCATGAAAAAGTGGCTTACATTGGTCGGTGTGGTTCAGCTACCCAAAATGATGGTCGTCTGTGACTTCAACATGTGTTTCACATTTGTGATGGCCAGATGGGAAGGGAGTGCACATGATAGTTGCCATTTTTCCTATGCAACAAGGAATAGTGGACAACGTTTCCCTCGCCCACCTCCACGTTGGTTTAGTTTTTCTAACTGGTTAGTTTTTTGTTATCAATAGTCACTAATCGTATTTTTTGTGACATGTAAATATTTTTTGGTGGATGTCGGATATCCCTTACAGAGAGGGCATTTGAAATCATTTACAGACACCAAATACCACATTCTGGATTTCAAGAGATCAAGTGGCATTGCCCGTGGTAGAGAAGAAATGTTCAACCCCATTCCTTATGTGGGGTGATCAAAAGAACATTTGTGGTTTGGAAGAAGAAATGGGTCATCCTATGCGATATGTCGACGTATATATTTCCTAAACAGATACATATTATGGTGGCCACTATAACGCTCCACAATTTCATTAGATGACATCCCTCTCGGTCTGAACCGGAGTTCGATATGGCTGACGATGATGAGATGCATATTCCACCTGAAGCATTCGAATTTCAGGTTGGGCTGTCTATTCCAGAGAATGTTATGGAGTCACATGAATTTGACACTCAAGATGGGGAAGGTGCAGCATAGCTGGCCAGTTTAAGGGAGCGTATCACAGATGCTATATGCAGCTATTGTTTGACCCCATCTTCCTTATTTTGCAGTCTATATGTTGTTTTCTTACGTCGTTTGTTCCATTTTTACTTTCAATTTTATGATATTAACATGTTTAAGGGGCTTTTAACCAATGAATTCATCCTTAAAGTGCCTATTCTTTAATACCAACTCACTATAGCTTTGAAGTGACATCATCAAATTAAATCTGCCATTTAATTAAACTAAAAGAAAACACTTAATTAAAATAGCATTAAATTTGTTAAAATATTAACAAATAAATGTTTAAATTTATCTAGGAATATTTTATGATTGCATCTTTAGCTTGTTGTAAATGAAATAAGCTTGCTTTATTTTTAGATTTTGTAAGTTGAAGATTTGTCTTTACCTTCTCAATTGAGTTAGCTATTAATTTATTTATATAGTGATTCAAATTAAATTTGATCTCATAGTTGGTTGACTTTTCTCAGCATTTTAAACTTAAGGATTTAGTATCTTTTACATACAACTAAGGATGAAGCGAGAATCCACTTCTCATCAATTATTTTCTAAATTTCTTGCAACAAGTTTTTTTTCCTTCTAAATTATGTGATATCAACTCCTTAACCTCAACCATCAAGTTCTCTATGTAGCTCATAGCAAACTTTATATTCACATCAATTATCCTTAAAATTTGAAGTAAGAGCTTAGTTGTTGTTATAGCATAACTCAAACTTAAACTGCCATCAAAATAAATTTTTTAGCTTCGTTCTTTTTATATCTCTTTGTTAAGCATATTTGAGTCATTATGTGAAGGTGAAAATAGCTTTTAATGTTACCTTGCTTCCAAGATGCTTTGTTGGATCAATTAGGCTATAACAGATCTAGTTGCTTTTAATAGATGTTTTGAAATAAATCTTTCATTGAGTAAAATAAAAAGCAATCACATGTTGGAGTCTATCAAGATGGAATTTAAAACATTGGGTAACAATTTGCAACCTAAAATATTTAAATTGCTTACCTCAACAGTTTGTACGTGTGATTCATTTGCAATCACTATAGACATTCTTATGGTCAGATCTATAAGCCTCAAGGCTCTCACTACTCTCATATCCTTTAATACCGAGTTGGAACAACGATCTTGTTTGATGAGGTTCAATTTTATGATTATTCTTTTGATAGTTGAATATAGTCTTGAACTTTTAGTAGCATTAATCATTAGATCACTATGATATGTCATTCAATCATAATTACATTTATCATTATTTTTCCATCTTTAAAAACATACTTGATAAAATAATCTCATACCTTGGATCTTGGACTTTTTGTTTTTTTTTTTTAATAGGAATAGGTAGTTTGGTACTTGAAGTACTTAAATTACATACAACATTAGACTTGTTGGCTGGAGATTGGTTTTTTAAAGAACTAGCTACATTGGAACTCTTTCACAATGTGAATTCTCTAAGAATGATGCTAAATCATTAAAAATTGAGATCTATTGGACTTAGGATAACTAAAAAAATCAAATAAACGAAATAAATGAAGAAAAAATTCATTTATTAAAGTGGCCTTGAGGCTTGAATCCACTTGAACGTAAATAATTTGACTTTCATTTTTGGATGAGAAACCCTTGCAACTTACAAGTTGT
Organism: Papilionanthe hookeriana x Papilionanthe teres; assembly: GCA_022702705.1. NCBI lineage: Eukaryota > Viridiplantae > Streptophyta > Magnoliopsida > Asparagales > Orchidaceae > Papilionanthe > Papilionanthe hookeriana x Papilionanthe teres. Next base: position 96,210,737 of record CM040424.1, on the reverse strand, counting down.
GAGTGATTAGATTCAAGCTGATTAGTAGGCGATCTCATCTTATTAAAAGTAAGAAATATTGGTGAATAGTAATGTTAATTTAAATTATGGAGTTATTAATTAGTTTTTGCAAACTTGCGTTGAAATTCCTTGGCTTGAATTTTAGAATGATGTGTTGACGCCTAGTGTCACTTAGTGATTGAGACTTGGGTGCGTTCTTTGTAGTGTGACTGAGTTACCAAACATGAGAGTTAGAGAGGAAAACTAGTGTCTGAAGAAGTAAGTGGAGGAGCTCAACATCATTTGTTACATGAATGGTTGAGTGCAAGCAGTCTTAGGGCTCGCAAGTCACAACTTCCTTTTGCTTAGAAATGGAATAGGCAAAAAATTAAGCAAGCGTGGATTGTTTTGTTGCTTCATAAGTTGATTTTGGCCTGCTTGTGGCTTTGACCTTCCAATGTTAACTCTTGATCATTTAGTCCCCATTTCTACTTGCACGGGATTTTTCATTCTTTTGAATTTCAGAATGGTGAGACAGAGTAAAGAGTACTCACTCAAGACTTTCAGTTATCTCCTACATTTGGAGGTATGATAATAACTGATGTGTCAAAGAATGAGATTTATGTAGTTTGATGGTATGTAAAAGTTTAGTATTATGTTTTAATTGAGAGATAGATTTGTGAGCTTTTTTGTTTCCTATAAATAGGGAGACTTTTGTGATGCTAAACACTTAGTTTTTGAATGAAAAATTCTTCTTGAGCTTTTTTTTTTCATCTTATGGTGTGCTTTTACCCCCTGATAAAGGACTAGTTATGTGTATAATTACATATCATCGATAATGATTTTTAAGGAATGAGCCTTCATAATGATGGATTGTTCATAAGGGTTGATTCTGACGTATCGCTTATTCGCCACCTGTCATTTAAAATATATTTCTAGTTTAGATCATTCAAAGATTTTCCTTTCCTCTTTATTTTTATAGGAATTAGACATCAAGTAGGATTAATAATAATTTTATGTTCGCTATCAATCGCTAGTAAGTATTTTAAAAACTATTGATGTAATCATCTGATTGCATTTATCTCATACTTAACTATATTTGTCCAACGTTAATTTGTATCCATATTGTAATATTTTTATTAATGAGCTCAGTATGTTTTTATAACACTCTAGCTGCTTGGGGTTAGACTGGCTTTATGTTTTATTTTTTTTTCAACTAATGGATTGTGCTTTTAAACACTTAAAGCTTATTCCCATGATTTTTTCTTGTGGGGATGATGAGATGGGCTTTGATTCATAAGGTAGATTCAATAAAAGATACTCCTCATCCTTCGGCAAGTTTGGTGTTAGTTTTTTTTCCTAAGCCACCAATTAGCATAACTAGATCTGAATTGCCACTTAAGATTTCCATTGATAGTCATCATATTGCAATTGTGTATGCAACTATCAATAATTTATTGCAATGTCACAGCAACAATAGTGATAGAAATGTTAGTTTAGAACATAAAATAAAAGCAATTTCATTACTAGAATTAAATCCATATCAAAGCAAGATCAAGCTTGTTCATAAATTATAGTTATATTTACTTTTAATTATGTTCATCTTTTATTTGAATGAAATATAACATTTTCTTTTTCTTGGATAAGCTTATTTTTTTATTTGACTAAAATGATTTTGAGTTGAAATTTGAACTTGATTTTTACTAACAAAGTTAGGGTGGATATATTTTACTTTATATTGAACAAACTAAGCAATCCTTAAATACTTTCTTAATTCCCTCTCACCACTACATTTTATCTCTCTGCCATTCGATCCCTCTTTCTCTCTCTGCATGAGAAAAGTTACAAAGCTTGATATGGCAATCCTCCCTTGTTCTCTGTTTCCACAAGAACCGAGATCCCTTCTCTTTTGTTCTCATATAAATAATAATTTATATGCCTCCTTATCTCTATTTCTACAAGAAACCGAGATCCCTTCTCTTTTTGTTCAATCTCTTCTCTTCAATTTCTAGAACACAAGAATATGTTGTGTTTATAGAACTAAAAATTTATGCACTTCATTAGACAGTAAATTCTTTAAAATTTCATAGATCTAGCTTAGATTTTTGTTGTGTGTGGTAAAAATTGAATATAATGTGAATGAGCACTTTGAACAGTAAGGGGAAAGACCTCTTTGCTAGACCAATTTCTTAATCTACTTATGTTCCACGCATTCATTCACAAAATATGACATCTACAAGTTTTTTTAGTTTTATAATTTTTTGTTAACTTACATGAAAATATTGAGGGACTTTATGATCACATAAATATCCACATAGTGAATTTTACGTAAATTCTTTATGTATCCCTGAACAAAGACACATAAGTCACTTATTCTACTTTTCATGTGGAAAATTTATCCTCCTCCTTGTGGGCTTTTTTGAAATGACTTTGAACACCATAGGCCTGAGCCTCATTTAAGTAGGTCTAATGGTTATGATGATCCTTTTTAAAAGAGTAAAATTGACTATTCTTCATCTAATGGCTGATGCAACCCAAATTTTTTTCAAAGTCAGGCTTTAAAGTTTTAAGGGTTACATCTATTTAAACAATTTCCCTAGAAATAAGCAAGAATTGTATGCAATGTTCAGTTTACATGATCTGTCAAATGTTTTTGTGGAAACATAAAAGAATAAAGAGTGAAGAAAAAAATTGAAAGCAAATATAATTGTTGAAGTAGAAATTTGCTCTTTGATGTCTTTAGCAACAGTTGCTTACCCGCATAATTTGCATAATTTACATCAAGGCTCAATCACCGTGGCTGAATATTTCAACCTATTTGAAGAATTTTCTTTATCTGCTAGTAAAGAAGAAGATTTGGTGTAGAAAATCAAATTTATATATGGCTTATATTTTGATATTTAGATTGCAGTAGAATCTTAGCGGTCTGATACTCAAAAGAATGTGAGCTATACAATAACAACAACAATAAGCCTTTATCCCGCTAAGTGGGGTAGCTATAAAAGAATGTAAGATGTAAAGCCATAAAAATTAAAAAAGAAAAGGCCTGAAGAGGTAATGGCTTAAGTATTCTCTTTTGAAAAATATGGTTGCTTCTGCCTTGAGTTGCATTCTTTGTTCTTTATTTAGTGTTTTTATGTCAGATTTGATATCTTACTAAGTACATTACGTGTACTAATTTTAATTTTGTATTTTATTTTTCTAAAGTCTTTGCAACAAGCAATTCATATAATTTTTCAATTGAGATGGGTGTTTCTTTAAAGGTTTATTATTTATATTTTATAAAAAAAGAAGTGATTAGAAAGCTTGGTTTATTCTTTCCCCAAGAAGATACACAATAGTATCAATAAAATAATTGCAGGCTACTAATTACAAAAAATTTTAAAAAATTAAAATTACAATCCAAAACTTTATTATCTTGGTTGGTATGAGAAGGGAGCAACATATTGCACTTTACTTTTCATTTAGGGGTTGTTTGCTAGACAACAAAAGGAACGCATTCTTTTTATAGGGGGTTTAAAAATTCAAGCATTTGGTCGCAAGAAAATTAAATACAGCATAAAATTTCATTATATTTTGAATTTGTTGGACTTGAACTGGCAGAAATGGCAGGCTTAAGATTGCTAAATAACAGATGAAAAGAACCAAAGATTTATTTTCATAGCATCTAAATAGAAGTACAATAGATTCATGTGTTTAATATGACATGAAAAGGGCCACAGATTTTAAAATTTTGTCCAAGTAGTAGAGTATAATTTTTTTCTATATATTATTGTGTATAAATATCTAATGGGGGAATGACCAAAGCTTTCTAGTCATCTCTTCTTTTCTATATTTGGTATTTTTGGATACTCATACAAGCAGGTTTTAATACCTATTCCCTTAGAAAATAGAAAATTAATAATTTTGAGGTGATTTAATAATCTACAATGAGGTCCAAAAATGTAACATTATGGCAAGGAGACAAATTAATATGAAAGAAATAGGATTGTAACAATGGGAACATGACTATATATGCAAAAGACTTGCGTAATCTATAAATCCACACCATATGAAGAACTCAACATGATTGATTGGTGGTTGATTCCCTGATGCTGATCCTAAATGAAACTGGTGAGGCTAATGATGTTGAAAAGTTTATTTTAGTAGATCTTAATTCCTGCCCGCAACCATTACTTTAATCTCCTCTGAATAGAATACGTATTTATATTGTGCATTTCCTAATGTTGATGAGCTTAAGTTAGGACCAGGGGCGTGGACTCAACTGGAAAATTATTTTGGCTCATCAATTTCTTCTCATTGGAGGGAATTTAAGGGGGAATTGAAGAGGCTGATATAGAATTGGTGTCTTCTGTGCTCAACTTCTGCATGCCTTCCCGTGAAGTGGCAGTGCTTATTCACAAAGACTCTTCTGATTCTATCAAGAACAGAACTATTGAAAAATATGGATTGGGTTTTTATCATGAATGTTCATATTTGACTGAGAATTTGAGAAATGGTTGAAAGAGGGTGCTAGATTTGTAAACAGCAATGTTTCGGGTGGTATGTATGTAATTGCCCCGTTTTTTATTTGTTGACTGGGATTTTTTTAGCTAAGATGTATTGCCTTATTTTGTAAGTGCTATAGGAATATCTTTTTTTTTTTCTTTTTCCTTTTCTTTATTTTTTGTTTGGCTGTTTTAATTTCTAGAAATTAAAACAAATTTGTATTGCGGTATTTGAAATTTGATTTGCAGGAAGCATTGAATTTATTCAGATGAGGTTTTAAGAAATCCTAAGCTTCCAGATTAGCTGAATGTGAGTAATATTATACGTGAGGATCTATTGCTTATGCGGGCCCTCATCTCCTATTGAGCATATGGCCTTTTTGAGTTTCATGTTGTATTATTCTTAAGTCTAATGTATTCTTTGGAATTAATAAATGAGTTTACAAACTTCTATTTATTGGGATAACTATATACAGATTGCTCGGAATATTGATATTTCAAATGATTTGCTTGAACTATCGAACCTATGTACATGTACGTGCCATGATCAAACAATTGAGAATTTCACCACGAATTTTGATATTTGAAATTTGAAAAATGGATAAAAGAGGGTGGTTGATTTGTAAATAGCAAATATTGGGTGGTATATATGTTAATACTTTTAATATTAATTGGAATTAAAATATTTGTTATTTGACAGTATGGGTGGCGTTATCATGAACGTGCAGTTTCAATAACAATTATGTAATTTATGTTTTCTTAAAATTTTTCATGTTATTTATTACATTTGTACTTGTGGGAGTGGCTTTTTAAGTGTAACGAGAGCCTTTTGTTGGTGAATTTTGGCATCTTTTTTTTACTTTTTCCGTTATAGCTCATAATTGTGGGTTTCTTGCAATTATCGCCATCATAAATTGGGCTTAATTTGAGTTCAATTTGCAATTGTCTAATGAAGCACCCTTAACTATTTCAGAGCAAGTAGGTTGTGAATCCAAATTGAAATGTGTTTCCTTTGCTATTCTTGGGGATGCTATGTGTCCCTTATCGATAGGATCTATCTGATAGAATAATTATTTACACATGTTATAAATCTCGCCCATTATATATATATATATATATATATATATATATATATATATATATATATATATATATATATATATATATGTGTGTGTGTGTGTGTGTGTGTGTGTGTGTGTGTGTGTGTGTGTGTGTGTGTGTGTGTGTGTGTGTGTGTGTGTGCGTGTCGCGTTCCTGCGCAGTAGGGCGGTGCTTCAGTAAGACCTCAGGTCGGGGGTTCAAATGTCACCCATGGCGCAGGAGGATTTGGTCTTTTTAGGCACATGACGCGAGCTCTCATCATGTGGCCTAACGCATGGGAAACCGATATTTGGGTCTCTGCCAAATATCTGTTTCCTTTTATATATTTATTTATTTACTTTATATTGTATAAACATTATATCAAAATTATCTAAATAAAACAAAGATATAGGATGTGTAACAATATAATTGGGTTTTCTTAATATTATTGATGAATGTTGTATTACTTAACGACACCTTGTTTTATGTATTATTGGTGTTATTTTCTGTCTCTTAGAAAATTTAAGATGTTGTTCATGTGAGGATTGGATTTTTTAAATTAAATGCTGTGTATTAGTTGATTATCAAGTTGTATTATTGAAAAGAAAAATTGAAAACGAGTTATCAGTGTTAGTATTCAACCATTGCTTTGCGTAATAAACCAAAGATTATTTCGTCATATTACTGTTTAAATTTTCTTAAAAAGTATAATTATTCGTCACAAAAATTGTTGTATTGTTGTGTGGGTGATTGTATATAGAAATAATTATAAATATTCTTATAAGGTCATATTATTATGATCAAAATGTTCCTAAAATCATATTGACATGCAAGAATCCCGGCACATATTTTGATTGGGAGCTTTAAAAATCAAATTTAGAAACATTGTGCTCTGATTTATGATCAAACAAAGGGTCTCAGAGAGACGGGCCTGAAGACAACAAAACGATCTGATTTGAGTCCAATTGCACCCAAATCATGCACTCTAATCATAATTGGATGCTTTGAAATATATTTTGGTGGGCCAAATGAACTCCAAATTCAATAAGTATAGTCAAATTGAGCGTCTTGACGAGCCCAAGATCACTTAATTCTAATATATTTTAGGCACTTAAATGCTCGTAAAATATCATTCAATCAAAGGGATCACTTTAGGTCGTTCAATAGAGTGATATGGATTCATGTAATATTCATGGTGTCTGCCACTCACAAAATCTATAAATGAACCCTCACTCTCTGCATGAAGAGGGCCGTGGACCTAGAAGAGAATGCTGAAGGAGCTGCAAGCTCTTGAGGATTCCTACGCTCTACCGCTGCCTAAACAACAGTGTCGAGCCGTCGCAGCCACCAGACCACCGTTGCCCTGCTACAATGGTAGAGCCGCCGCTATAGCCAGACCATAATTTTCTGAACAGTGCTATCTGGTCGCTGCCACCGTCAGACCACTATCACTGCTCAACCACCGCCATTAAGTCAGAGCCACAGTCGGACAACCATTGCTCGACTATTGTCATTGCCAACACTGGACCACCATTGTATGGCTAGCACCACCGCCATACCTCAGCCTTTTGACCATCATCACCACTTTACCACTATTGCCCAGCACTTGCCTTTGCCTAACCACCGTCGCAACCACCAAACCACTGTTGTTTAGCCACAGCCAACCCGACCACCGCTGCTAGCTTACCATTATCGTCCAGCTGCTCCACCAGCGTCGAACGACTGTCGCCACTCCGAATCACCATCGTATGACTGTCATCACCGTCAGACCACTATCGCCCGACCTCCCCTGATGTTGTCATCGAACTACAAGCTTGAAATAATGTTGTTCATGAACATAAATGAACCAAAAATAAGTTTTTCAAGCTGTTTATTTAGTAATACTTATACAAATGTTCAACTATGCTTATTTAGGAATTGAATACTTATAAAATTGTTCAAGATTGATCATAAATGACCTTTAATCGATCTAAGCCACGATAGCTTGTCGAAAACTCGATTCATTTGCAACCTTACGCAAGATTACCGTTTCCGCCACCATTAGACCTCTTCTTGCAGAGCATAACTATTATCGTCACCAGACCACCGCCACCACCGACGATACTGGCATTAGACTTTTTAGCACTCGACCTCTACTGATGGCTTTTCTTCACAACAGTCGGGTCGCAACCACTTCCTCAATATTTTCTGTCACTTTCTTAGTGAAAAATCACATCCCACTCATGTAATATTGCTTCTAGTTATTCAAAGGGCGAGAAAGTCTTGAAAACTATATCAGTATAGTGTAATCATTTCAACTGGATCGGTCCTCATGGTTTTTGGCCCTTCAAAATTTTCACGTAAAAACTCTTGTCGTCTTTTCTATTAATTTCTTTTTATCAGTGTGTGTCAGATCTTTATACAACCCCAAGACGTTAATATATCACTCTATCACAGTAAATTTAAGAGCACCGAACAAGGATATGGTAAATTAATTTAATTAGTATGTAATTAATTAAAATAATATATTTATTTATTTCTGGAATAATAAATTTATTTATTTGTCAAACTGATAGGTACAAATCATAACAATGATTTTCTGAGAAGCCATCCAAGCTACCATTTATGGAAAATTTACTTTTCGCCCCTATTCTTTTTCAACCTTTTCTTTATTGAATCGTCAAGTCAAATACCTTAAAATTCATTTTTGTTGCTCAAGAAAAGTAAAAAAAGAGCCGAAAGTATGATGAACATTGCTCTATAGTGTGAACAACCTTGCAACTTGATCATCATCTTTAGCACGAACTCTAAAGCATTTTAAATTTATAGTCCATTTGCTTACAATGCCAAACCATTGTGACTTCTTAGGATATTAATTATATTAATTATATATATTTTTTTATCATATTACAATACATAAAAAAGAAAGATAAATAATCACAAAAACTTCGGGTAGTTTGGTTCCTGAAACAATGAAGGGAAATTTACATGCATACCCCACAATACTTAAATATTTACATATTTCGCACTCAAATTTTGATATTTACACTTATAACACTTTGACGTCATAAAATTATGCATTAAATTATATATTTCACTTCTAAAAAAATAGTGATATAGGTAGTTTTGACCTGATGTTAATGAGTTGTGTGCATGTGAATATGAATATATAGGTGTTGATATATATATGCATAAGAATTGTGTGGTATGTATGTAGATGCCGCAAAAATGAATTAGAGAAGAAAAGCACATTTAAAATATGTAATTACATAAGAATAGTGTGCTATGTATGTAAATGTACACACCCCACCCCCCTACAAAAAAAAAAGATATTTTCATTTGTATTTAGTTTTAATTTTGTTTGGAGTAATTTATTAGAAATGATATAAATTGAGGAAACTTATATCCATCTTTTTACTGGTTGCAGTTTTGCGGATGCGGTTTGGAATCTTATCATTGTAAGATTTAATTTGTTCGATTGTAACTTCAATTTTGCTGATATTGCCAATCTTTTTCATAGCTGGAAGAATCTTGGCCATGATTTCTTCATGGTTGTTCTTGCTGTTACCATTTAGTTTATTTGGATTGGAAGAAACGATGCTAAGTTTCAAAATGCTTTTCCTAATGTGAATTATTCTGTTTGTCTTATCTTTTGTTATCTTATGAAGGGATTGAAGTGGTTAACTTTTAACAGACAGGTTTCAGGTAAGCTAAAAGATGTTTTGAAGCTCTCGGCTATTCCTTTATCCAGTCACTCTAAGCTCTATTTTGCGGTTAAGTGAACTAAACCGAGTATTCCTTTCATTAAACTGAACTGTGATGGTTGTTGGAATCAACATAAAGCAAGGGTTGGTGGTAATTTTAGGGATTTTTTAGGCCTTACTCTTTGTTGGTTTGCTTCTAAATCTATCCCTGTTTCTCCTTTAGTTGCGGAAGCTGATGCGGTTGTCTTTGGGTTGCAAGTGGCTATTAATCGGGACTGGAAATTCCTTATTATTGAGATTGATTCTTTGATTCTTTGGAAGTTTTGTACTTTGCAGGAGGAGCATAATTGGAGTTTAAATTTACAAATGAAAAATATTTTTGCGTTGGCTAAGCAATTAACTGTTGTTTGGCAGCATGTTAAAAGGGATGTCAATTGGGTTGCGCATTGGACTGCTAAGGTTGGATTAAATTTAATTAATCATATTATTTCATACCTTCCTTATGATTTGTTTTGTTTTACTTTGTTTGATTGTTAGTTGGGTTGATGTTGTTGTGTGTGGTTGAGTCGTGTGCGTTGTATTTTTTATTTTTTTGGAAAGAGGGCCTTAGATTCCTATTTTTTGTGTGAGTTGTATGTGTGTGGTTAGATAAGACCTCTTTCCCGGTTTTGTAATTTCTCCTTTTTTGATGGAACGCGTAGGGAGCCTAAGTCTCATTTACCTAAAAATATATATGTATATATATAAATTAAACATCGGAGATGGGTTTCATTAAAGGTTTAATACTTTTTTTTTTTGCTATATAAAAAAAAAACTCTCATATCTTATAAACTTAGCTCCTGTATTTGGTTGAAATACAATAAATTTTATGTTATTAAAAATTTATAATTTTGTTCTGAGATAAGTGCAATAAAAATTAATAAAAAAAATATTTTAAGGTCCTTAATTTTTTATTTATTCTATTACTAATTTCTTTTTTACGTGCCTAATGAAGCTGAGATAGGTACACATGAAAAGTTCCCACCGTGCTGCAAATCTGAAAACAGCTGTCTAAACTCTCAGCACATGACACTCTCCTTTACATTCAAAATAGAATATTGCCACGAAAAATGGGAACCAATCATTAGCTTAATTATTAATTAAATGTTAATATCATTAATTTAATAAAATTTCATGCAAATTTGTACTCCCATGCATGACCAGCTCAGGCTTTTGAGCCCTATAAATATGAGCAATTTAAGGCAGACAATCAATTCTTTGTAGCCTTCTTCTTCTCTTTCTTACTCTGATCCAATTAATACTTGTCTCAGTTTGATCTCTGCCATCAACAACTACTAATTAAAATCATGTCTAAAATGTTTGGGAATGAGGTCCCATTGTCAAGAATCGCGGTCTCAAAAGCTCATGGAGAGGACTCTCCATACTTCGCTGGCTGGAAAGCGTATGAAGAGAATCCTTATGATGCTGTAAGAAATCCTGATGGAGTTATACAGATGGGCTTAGCTGAGAATCAGGTAAGTTTAGTTGAATCCTTCCTCATAAGGTGTCAGTTTAAAGAGCAAAATCTGAGCTTTTAATTGATTTCTTTTATATAATTTAATTGCGGTGCATGAGTTGTGCTAAGAAACATTAATTTGGCCTTTTTCTTCTTGATAGCTTTCATTTGATCTGCTGGAAGAGTATCTGCAGCTGCACCCAGAAGCTTTTAGCTGGGGTTCTGACTCCTCTAGTTTTAGAGAAAATGCTTTGTTTCAGGACTATCATGGCCTCCAAACTCTTAGACAGGTTTCTCTCTCTCTCTCTCTCTCTCTCTCTCTCTCTCATCTCTCTCTGTGCGCAAAGAAGAAATATTCCTACGCAAAAAAAGAAGAGAGAGGAGAGGGAGAGAGTGTGTCCCCCCTTTCTCTAGCACTTAATAAGTGAAGCACTTTGCATTTCTCTATATTAACATAATGTTTAGTTACTTAAGTGGGACTAAAGGCCTCTTCGATTCAAAGTTGATTTCAATGAACATTATCCGAATAATTTAGATCATGTAATTGAGTATCATTAGGGGTGAAATTTGGTTTTCTCTAGCTAGACAATTGTCAACGGAATAGAATTTTAAATATATTTATACAGTAAAATTTAATATTTTTTTCTTAAGCAGCTTAGGCAATTTAATAATTCTCTTAATATATATTTTTATCTTGTACTTTAATAAAAAAAGACATTTGATGATTTTTGCCCACTCAGAAAGCAATGGTTCGAGTGCTATGTATGTAAACAGTTCGGAATAATTGCATATATACATAGCAACTGAAATATGACTATTTATAAATCTAGTATTTTCGAACTATTAAATCAATATATTTACATGTGTCACGATCAAATCATTGAGAATTTAATAAAAATGAAAAATATAAGCTCGTGAATTTTGATAGTTGAGTGAGGATTTGAAAAAAGGTTGAAAGAGAAAGTTAGATTTGTAAATAGCAATGTTTCGAGTGTCATTGCTACAAAATTTAGTATAAAGCATGCTTAAAGAGGAATTCTTAGTTTTGCCCTTAGGAAGCTGCTGTGGGAAGCTGCTGCGAGGAAACTGGCTGTCATTTGTTGCAACATTGTGAAAACAGCTGCTCTTATATCATTTGTTGCAACATTGTGAAAACAATTGTAGAGCAGCTGTTTCTGAAAAAATAAATATTTTGTCTCTGTTTACTAAAATAATTTTTTTATTAAATAAATTATTTCTTAAACAATAAATTTATATTATTTAATAATTAAGTAGTTTTAATCATTAAAGAAATTTATTTTTTTTATCAAATAATTAAAAACATAAAAATATGTTTATAAATTAATTAATTAACCATTAAATAATAATATATAAATCCATTTAATTATGATTATTTTGAAAAAAATATGCAATAATAATAATCATTAATAAATTAAATTAACAAAATTAAAACTTATTGTAAATAATCCAATCTCCTCCCTGTCCTTCCTACCGGTTTCGTTCAAAACCATGGCCTTCGTGACGAACCCTCGCGGTACAGTCGCAAAAACGGGCGGAGCTCCCTGTTTCGCCCAAATCCATGGCCTTCGCGAACGAACACTTGCGGGCAAGCTGGGAAGACAAGGACGACCAGGAAGATTGCAGCTTACCGAGCTGAAGGAGGAGGAAGGGCAGGATCGCTGTGAGAGGGGGTACCAATGTAAAAAGTTGAAGGGAAAAGCGGGCCACAGGGTGGAATCGGCGGCTCGCATTTAAGCAAATTCGCTGGGCACCGCAGCTGCCCTGCCGCCCCCAAACAACTAAAAAATAGGCGCAGTGCCACGCCACTTCTCTGCTGCCATCCCAAACGGGAAAAATTATTCGGTCTGGAGTCCGGACACAGTGCTGCGTCCGCCTCCAAAGGGAGATCGCGGCCGGTAGGGCCGCTGAAATAAGAATTTTTTTTTTTTAATTTTCAAAGGTCCTACCGGCTGCCGATCTTCCATTGGAGGCCGAACGCAATGCTGTCCGAACCGAATAAATTTTCCCTAAAGGGAGCCTTAACCTCAATACTCTCACCTTCCAAACCGATTGAATAAATTACAAATAAATTAACGTTCTCATATAATTAATCAATCATATTAACACTCATTTATTCTTCTATTTGTTCCTTATCAATCAGGCATTGGCGAGCTTTATGGAGATAACAAGAGGCGGTCGTTCAAAATTCGATCCCGACCGTATCGTCCTCACCGCCGGCGCCACCGCCGCCAACGAGATCCTCACCTTTATCTTAGCCAACCGCGGCGACGCCTTACTTGTCCCAACTCCTTATTATCCAGGGCAAGCATTAATCCTTTATTTACTTAATAAAAATTTCTCATTTTAATCATCTAAAATTTAAATATAACATTAATTGTAGTGAAAAAGTGATTAAAATGTTATATTTGAAATAAAAATCTCTCAGTTCATGTGATTCATTCATGTAATATAGGTTCTTGAGAGACCTGCAATGGAGAACTGAAGTCACCATCTTCCCCGTCCATTGCTACAGCTCCAATGGCTTCCAGCTCACTCTCTCCTCCCTCGAAAAAGCCTACGCTGAAGCAAAAGCTTCCGACTTTAACGTCAGGGGTCTTCTGATAACCAATCCTTGTAATCCTCTCGGCACCTCTGCCTCACTCTCTGTTCTCCAAGACATAATTCACTTCATCTCAGACAAAAACATCCATCTGATCTCCGATGAGATCTACTCTGGCTCTGTTTTCTCTTCTACAAACTTATTCAGCATTTCAGATCTCATCACTGATGCCATCTCTGAACAAGTTCATATTGTTTATAGCTTATCGAAGGATTTGGGCCTTCCTGGTTTCAGAGTTGGTGCTCTGTATTCTTATAACGACAGAGTTGTTAAAACAGCGAGAAGAATGTCAAGTTTCAGTCTTGTTTCTTCTCAGACTCAAAAGTTGCTATCTTTCATGTTGTCAGATGAGGAGTTTACAGTGAGATATATAGAGAAGAATAAAGAGAGACTGAGAGAAAGACATGAAATAGTTGTTAATGGGTTGAAGGAAGCAGGGATTGAGTGCTTGAAAGGAGAAGCAGGGCTGTTCTGTTGGGTGAATATGACCCAGTTGATGGAGGAGGAGACGAATAAAGGAGAAGCAGATCTTTGGAAGGTGATAATTAATGAATTAAAGCTTAATATATCGCCTGGTTCTTCATGTTGTTGTGCTGAACCGGGTTGGTTCAGAGTTTGTTTTGCTAATATGAGCAGAGAGACGTTGGAGGTGGCGCTGAAGAGATTGAAGGATTTTGCTCAGAAGAAGGCTGCTGCTAACACGAAGAAGAGGAACAATGTTTACTTCTGTTGATTAATTATACTTAGTTATAGCTAATTTGTTGAATTAGTTAGATAAAATTATCAATTGTAATTCGTTGGACACTTTGAGAAATTAATACTATTTCATTGGTACGTACTATTTCATTAATACTATTACATTATTACAAAAGAAATCCTTAAAACTATAGACAGATCATGCATGGACATAATAATTGTTTTTAATATCTGTTTTTGGGTGAAAAAACTTTATTTAATTATATTATTTGGCTCAAATATTACTGAGTTATGGTTTTTGAATACAAATATTTCATTGTTCCATCGCAATCCCATAAAAAGAACGCCATATATGAGAATATAAGCAGTCCGGTATAGAAAAATATAATGAATTACGACAAAGCTTGCATTAATCAAAATAATTTGGCAGATATTTTAATGGTCACATGACTCCATATCTTATGCCACTTGATCTCCAAATTTTAATTTATTTGTGGTTTTTTTGTTATTCAGGTTTTAGATTTATTAACTCATTTACCACCTTCAATAAAAAACTTAGCACTATAAATAATATATGGTTATATATACAACACAAAGACAATTAGATATATAACATCATAAGAAATATATCCAATATAATGAAGACATTGAAAGCATCATAAAACATGTAGAATTCAGTTGATCATATCTAACAATCAATATATGTAAGAGTGTCAAATACTAATAATTAAGACTTGCACATTAGAAAGAATGCATAAGTCCCCCTAAATAGGGCAGCATCATCACCTTCTTATTACTCATCCTAGTCGACAGTAGGTCTTTCTCATATAAGTGGTCGCACATATCAAACTCTTTGCGACCGAAGGCAATCTCAAATGCTTTAGATTGAGATCAAATAATGTCATCATTGTAATGAAATTTAATTTTAATGTCAATTTTGAGTAAATTTTAATGTAAATTTTAGAGATAGGGAGGGCTCAATATTTTATGATTTGTTATTTTATTTTCAACAAATATATATTTTTTTAGCCCAAAAGCTAATATGTGTGATTCAAACCCACGACTTCACCGTGGTAAAATACACCATCAACCACTATGCCACAGGTAAATGTATAAGTGGCCCAAGTTGGCTTGTGAGTTGGCCCGGACTCGATTCAAGAGGTGGCTCGTGAATTGAGCTAACAAGCCAAACTCAAGCCAACCTCTACTCAACTCATGAGTACGGGAGCGAGCTCGTTTAAAAGAAAGGTTTTTGAAATTATTATAAATATTTAAAAAATGATAAGAGCAGGTGATTTTTTATTAATTATCCCCTAAATATTCATTGTATATATTATTTTAATATAATACCAGCTTAAATTAATAATTTTTTTCTTGGTTTACATTAAAAAAATTATTTTGAACTCATAGAGTTAAGCTTGAGCATGAACTCGAACTTGATTAATTAATCTAGATTCGAATCGTTTTCATCACTAGCCAGCCAATATGATTCTCGTTCAATAGGTTGAGTACAAGAGTTGGCCACTCTAATTTGCAGATAAATATTAAAAAAATTAAACTTTTTTCTATTTATGGATAAAATAGAGTCCAATGGAATATGCACACTTCATCTTATGGACATTAACATGATATATCACTTGTTCGACCTCCCATATCATTTTATGGTTGCTATCCTCCACACATTTATGGGAATTGGGCTCCACAACTTTTCATTCAAATGTGTAGTGAATTTATTTCTAAATTGTCGACGTGTTGAGCTCGCGCCCAATGCTATCAGTTATAATGTTTGGCTACAAAACATTTTGATGAATTCCTATTTATTAATTGTAAAATTAGTGTATAAAAATTTGTTGTTGAGTCCGATTGGATTGTAATTTTTTAAATTGTTGTATAATAAAATTCTCTAAAATGAAATTTAAAAATGATTAGCCACATGCCATTGTGATTGTCTTATGAAAAACAAAGCAAGTAGACCGTTGGCCAAATAAACTTCGTATACAAAAGGTACATAGAGCTTTGTTTAGGATATGTTTGAGGCAATTGTTGTTGTTTGAAGTAGTTGTAAAACTGCTGAAGAAAAAATTGATCTTCAAAAAATGGCGATGGCTATTACAGTTTTATTTTATTTTCAAAAATTTCGACTGTAGATTTCTAACAACTACTGCTTTTAGTTAGGTCAGGTTAGAAAATTCAGCTTCTCACTGTAACTTATTGAATAAACATACAAATACAAAATGTAGTTTTGACAAAATGTATGAAAAGACGCCGCACCGCCACCACACTGCTGCCCCAAATGTAACCTCTTAACTTTGAGACATTTTTGCAATGAGATATATTTGCAAATGGTAGCAGCTCTATTAAAAAAAAAAAAATCATGATAGTTACAATAACTTTCAAATATGCTATTCTTTCCCTCAACAATCTCACAATTTCACAATTTGTTTTCGGGCAGGCAGCAAATGCTATAGAGAAAAAAAAATGTCAACTAATTATAGAAGATCATTGTCCAATGTCCGCCAAACATTCGAATCAAAGTTGGCAAACAAGAAAATAGTTGCATGAAATCAAAGTTTAGCAGCACAACCATTCTATCAGTAACATATAAGGAATTAAAACTTATTTAATCCATATAAATAAATCATTAATACTAATTAATTTGCCAACTTAGTCGATCTTCCAATCAGTTTAGATAACGTATAGATCAGTCATTCGTGCGAAGAAAACTTGCCGTGTGAAAGCTTTATCAGCGGGGCTTATACTCCCCAATAAGCATCCATAAAGAGAATTTTCTGTGGAAGAAGAAAGAAGAGAAAGATTTCTATATTGATGAATTAGGGAGAGCAGCCCAATTAGACCAGCATGAAGTGAGTTATATGTAGCAGCAAAAGTGGAGTAGGGAACTGGATCAGTGTACTTCACCTTGACTCTTGACTCCAATGGTTTGTTTGGTTTCAAAAGTTATGAAGAAAATGTAAATATAATTTATTTTAGGCGTTTAGAGAACTTAGCACCCAATTCCTATTCTATTAAACTAACAACTATATATATATATATATATATATATATATATATATATATATATATATATATATATATATATATTTACATTTATACCACACAAATCTTTCATAGAACATAAAAAATACCACCACTTTAATTTTTAGTAATATTTACATACATGCCTCTTGATTCCTATGTATTTATATATTTGACTTTTAAATTCAATTTTAACATATATGCCCCTGTTGAATCTGAGGTGAGAGAGAATGAGAGATGAACAATAATGAACAGTGATAAATCGCGTCATCTTCATAAAATGATTATACTATTTATAGAAGAGAAGATACAACAGTGATATTACATGTTTGTCGTCCTTTGGAAAGGGTATGTAATATGACATTTCTAGTATTTTATAATTATGAGCTTATCACCCAACTGCCTTCTGGCTCGTTACCGACTAACCTTAGTTGATGTTGAGTCAACGGGTAGCTCCATTGGCTGAGCCGGGTTAGTAAGGTTTGTTCAGCTAACCAAGCCTGGTTGATTATTTTTTATAACTAGTGAGGAGTCTTTAGGGTCCCTATGAGTCGGTCAGAGGTATTTTGGGGAACTGGATCTACCTTGGGATTGGCTCAATTGGGGATAGGCTATCGTTTCAAGCTGGCTTTCCTATAATAGATAGCTCTAACGCTCTCTTATCTCAATTCCGATTAGATGACTCGTGCTTGGGTCACCTGATTGTCTTCTTGATCGCCTCGTAGCTCATTTGGTTTTGGCCTAGTTGGCTTAGCTCGCGTAGCTTTGCTCGTTCAACCAGATGTGTCTCATGATCTCCTAACAACGGGCTTGCCTCCTCCGTACACTACTTCTTGACTATTATATCTCTTTAAAATCAATGCAGTCACCTTTTTTATGTACAATCACCGTGCATATATGAAAAAATGTATTTATTAGAGGATGTGAAAATTGCAGAAATGATTCGAGAGAATTGAATCAAAACTTGGAATAAAAGCTCGCAAAATAAGAAAACACTAGATTTAACATGGAAAAAATCTAAAGATGAGAAAAACATGAAACCACACAACACAGGTGCGGAACCAGCCCTTTTTTTTATGGGGGCAAACTGTATAGGGCATCGGGGTGTTGCATCTGGGCACTACAGTACCGTCTTCTTAGGCTTTGAACTTGAATCAGGCGTGGTGATGCTGTCTTCCAAGCACTATGGTGATACTAGCTCGACTCTGAGGCCTGTGTAACCCCAAACATAAAAGCAGAATTTCCCTTTTTAAAAGTTAAAATAATGATATTTTTTTGGTGTGACATGAAAGATTTGGGCGATATAAATGTAGAAAGTAAAGTTTAGATGTTAGATTTGTAAATACATATGAGTTGGGTGGTATGTGCATAAATACCTCTATTTTTAAAAGCTAGATGGTTTGCATGTACAAATTGATGTTTAGGTGCTAGATATGTAAATACATAGTAATTGAGAGGTATTCATGTATATTTTTCTTTCTTATATTTCCTATTGTCCATTCATTTAATAGATAATTGAATTTAGCTAAGAATTTTAATGCGTTTTTTTTTTCAATCTATAAATGACAAGCACCTAAATTATGGTTAAAAAATAAAGCAAATCTCGTTGCATTATTATTGTGAACTGTGAATATCAAATGAAATAAAATTTTTATTTTTAATATCCGAACAACAACAACAATAACAAAAATATTTCGCACTTTTTAGAGCGTCGAAGAATATTACATTATCCGCTCGAAAAAAAAAAAATTAGTTATGAAAAAAATATAATTTAATACGACTCCCAATTTCTATTTAAGAGTAGAAAGATTTACGTACATAACGGTCACTTAAATGTGATTTTGACCATACCAATTTTTCACCTGCACCTCATAAATCATAGCATTTTTATAGACTTTCATTATAGTTTTTGCAAATTCATTCAACTGCAATAATTTTTTCTTTGAATCTTTCATATTATAATTGCACTCCTAAAGTATCAATAGACCTTTTGTTTTAATTCAACAAGTGACAGACTTTTTCCAAAACTCATCCTATATGGGGACATACCAATGTGTGTCTTATAAGCGATCCTATGGCCTATCAAGCATCATCTTGCCAGTTGGATTAACAATTTTCTCCAAAATTATTTTAATATCAATATTAGATACTTTAGCTAATCCACTAATCTGTGGGTGATGTGCCATAGAAATTATGGAAGTATATGAGCTGGCTCATGCTTAGCTCGTTAACGAGCTCGAGCTAAGCTTATTGAGGCATAAGCTCGAGCTGAGCTCAAACTTGAGCTCATTTATTAAATGAGCTTGAGCCCAAGCTCATCCCAGCTTGGCTCGTTGGCTTGCAAGCTAGCTTGATTATTTTGATGCATTTTTTTTTTGTGAGCTGCCACTGTATCCTCCTCCTCCTTCGGTGTACTACCATAAAAATTAAATTTTTAGTTAAGCTCATAAACCAGCTCCGGAGCTGGTTGTTATCACTATGAGCCAGTCTCAACTTGAGCTCGAACTCACAATCTGACGGATGAGCTAAGCTCAAGCTTGTCATGATTTGAAGTCGACGCTAGTCATTTACACCCTTAGTAGAGATTTTGTGATTAATCCTATCCTTAGAAGTTTGTATCTCAATTATTTTATTACAAAAGTAGCTTCCTTCGTCACTAATAGTAATCTGAGGTGTTTCAAATCTGTTAAAAATATATTTTTTTCAAAAAAATTTGCACATATAATGAGTCATTCCTAGGTAATGCCATTATCTCTATCTTTAAGCCAATCTACTACAATCAAAATATATTGATTTCCTCGTGATGATTCAAATAGGCCTATAAAGTCTAATCCCCATAATTCAAATATTGACTTTCAGAATATAATTTAAAGGCTTTTTTTTATAATACTAGCTACAGTTTAATATTTATTACATCTCCTAATATAATCATGTATATCCTTAAACATGATAAGAAATGATACGACAATAATAAATTTTTATTATACATCACAAATCTCGAGGCATGACACGAATCTCAGTGCAATCTTTTGAGCAAAAGAAGTTCAAATCCTGATAAAAATTCATCCAGAACTCAGATTTCAGCAAACTTACAATCAACCTGAACCGCTCGATGAGACAAACATAATGATATAAAAACTAGTCCAATCCGAGTCAAATCAAGCACATATCAAGTCATTAAACCACAATTGAAAATTTTTTAGACAAATTTGGAAGGTCAAACAGATGTCGACACTAGCATGTTTATACTCAAATCGAGCGTATCGACAAGATGAATCCAAAGAGCTCAAGATCACTCAATTCTGACATCGTTAAGGTCATCAAATGCTCCTTAAAAGTCATCTGATCAAGGGAAGCCCTATGGACCGTCCGATCAAAATGACTGCATTAATTGCACCCAAAACACTATAAATAAACATTCAACCCTCACATGATGATGAGACTTGAAGCTTCATAGAGAACTCGAAGCTCTGAGAAGGAACTGAAGTCCAGCACCATCCCTACCGTCACCGACACCCGCCGATCACCATCGACCACCGCTGGCCTTTTTCAGCAACTGTCAGCCACTGTCGACATTCACTGTCGATCACCACCAATCGTTGTCTTCACCACCAACCATGCGTCGTTAGTCAACGCTGTAATCTGAAAATTACTGTTACTCTTTCTCTTTTGTGGGACAAGAGGTTTCTGTAATCATCAATATATAATAGATTTTTACAACTGGGCCAGGCCCTGTGGTTTTTTTCCTTTATGGGTTTTGCCATGTAAAAAATTTTTGGTGCAATTACTGGTTGTTTATCTTTCACTTGAGTGTGTGTTGAATTCTCTGTTGACATCATTTTTTTTATATCACATGTGTGGGATGTCCACTAGATCGCATCGGGGTCGTACTTTATGTAAACAAGTCACCCGTAGCTCCAGACATCCATTGTGACCTTTTGGCTCGTGTTGAGGGGCACGTAGACAGGGTCATTTTGTTAGGCTTTGGCTTTCGCTAGACGAAGGCCGGTCGACATTTCACGTCGGATGGCTTTAGTCGGGCCGAAAAGTGTTACTCGACGCGTCGCGAGGGAAATTGATTTAAATTGGCCTGTCCACCGACGAGCTTGTTCAGATGACCTCGAACGACGAAACGGACCACACGAGTGTGTCCGGAATGTCGATATTACCTAGGGAGGACATTCATTTTGCTATGACATCGCGAGCGGGCTTAAAATATGCGAATTATTCTTTTTTGGCCCATTTGCTCAAAAAGTGGCTCGAGCGGCCTCGAACGATCCCGGATGACAAAACGAACTGCGCCAGTACGTCCAGAACGTCGATTTTAGCTAAGAAGGACATCCACTTCGCTGCGAGCACGTGCACAGGCTAAAAGAACGCGGAGGATAATTATAATAATATTATAATTATTATCATTATTATTATAATAATAATATTATTATTTATTTTATAAAACTTACGCATATCTCCCTCTCCCTCAGCCGATCGATCGCAAACCCTCCCTGCAGCGCAATTTTTCGCGTGAACCCTAGCCATCACCTCCTCCTCACGTCCGGCACCGGAGTCGGAGCCCCTCCTCACCGGCAAAGTTCGGCATCGACGAGCCACACCCCGCCTCCATTTTATTCTAGTCCGCGTGTGAAGTTCCCGGGCTCCTCTCCTGCCTCTTTCTTCTTCTCGGTCGGTCACATGCCGTGCTCCCCCGCCGGCTCATCTCGCCGGCGAACTCCCCACCGCCGACCTCCTTTTGGTTTGCCACACAGAGGCCGAAAATCCCTTTTTTTGTCTCCTCTTTCGGCGCTGCTGTCCATGGAGGCAGATTAATTGAAGGGCTTGTGGATATGAATGAGGCGATGCCATAGCATTTTGGAGTCCTTGCGACTTCCTCCCATAAGATCAGCACATTTTTCTCGCTTAAGCAGCGACCACTTGATAAGCAACGACTGCATTGTGGCTCGAAGGGCGATGTTCGACCTCCTACAAAGGTATATGTTTCATTCGCATTTTCATATGCTATGATCATTTATTTTTGCGTATTAGCGTATCTCTCGCCCTCACGTATTCCTCCCTTGCTTGCGTGGTTTTGTTGCGAGGTGTGTCTCTTGCCCTCATTGAGTCTTTGTCTCGTTCCCTGCATGCTCGACGAGGTACATATTGCGAGGCGTGTCGGCACGTGGATCGAACACCGGCAGTTCGCCGGAACGTGGGCTCTTCTTCAGCATAAAGAGAACGCGTCTTCAACCTTCGCGGCGGTGAGATTTGCTTATCCCTTAGCCGACCCTAGGTTTAGTCCGATCTAGGCACGTGGGTTCGATCGCCCACGTGGGGTGGAGGTGCCGGACGACATGTGTCGACCGGTCGAGCCGCCTATGTGATGGATCGTTGATTTACCTAGAATGAGCTATAGGTTAGGAATCTTGTGCGTTGACCAGTCATATTCGTAGCCGAGCGATTTCCTGTTGTAAGCTTTAGGCTTTAGTCCTGCTGGGTTGGAATCCCAATTTGTCACGGTTTTGGCGCTCCTAATCTCCCTTGGAGGGATTAGTTGAGTTCGATCTTAGAGGACGCGAAAAGCTTTGTAGCTAGTCCGTCCTATAAGATCGGGGTGTTCGTAGAGCGAAAAAATTTTTGTAGCTAGTCCGCCCTACGAACGGTGGAGAGTTTCCTCTACGAGAAATCGGAGCGGGAAACCCTCTACATAGCCACGCCAAAACTGGAGGCGGCAATGCCGTAGATCCAAGTGCGTCAACCCTAGGTACCTATGTGAGGTCGTTAGGATGAGTTTGACGTGTCGTCGACCGTTTGGGTTTCATCGCATGTGCATGGATCATCTTGTTGCATTTTTGCATGTGGTCATTTGTTGCATTGTATGCATGTTCGCATGAGCACTTCGGGTTGATCGGCCGTCCCGGGCCGATCCCCGATCCTCGGTTGGGTTAGATCGACCGTCCCAAGTCGATCACCTATCCTTTAGGGTCGGATTGGTTACCCCGAAATAATCCACCCATTTCTTTGGTCCGACTCGCCCACCACGGTCCGGTCGACCGATCACTCATGTTTGTATGCTTTTGCATTTTATTGCATGTTTTCCGGCATGTGCATGTTGGTCCGGTTGCATGTTGCACCTTATTCTCGTTTTTTGCATTTGCAATCGCATTTGCACCGCACTTTTATGATTCTCCCTAGTGAGAATTATTCCACCTCCGGGCCGTCGCCATTACGGCATGCCCACCTTCGGGTCACTCGCCTCCTTGGCATGCCCATCCTTCGGGCCGCTCGCCTTCACGTCATGCCCGCTCTTTTCGAGTCACTGCCTTTATGGTATACTCACCATCACCACTTTGGTGCATTCTCTTTGCATGTAGCATCCTTGCATTTTGCATGATGTGTGTGCTTGCCCTTTTGGGCGCCCGTTGTGATTGTTTCGTACTTCAGCCGAGCAATCACAATGTGGGCTTTCGTATGATCGTTTGCTTACCCATTCCTCGATGGCTTGTCATACTCGTTAGGAGAGTGACTCCGTGTCAGTCGCGATGCCTTAAAGAGCATTGCTCGTTGGGTTGATCCCAATGAGCAATGCGAATTAAGTCATCGGGATCGGCACAAGTATGATTGTGCTAAGAATCTATTGGATCTAACTTGTGTCACCCCTCTTCTTGACGCCCTTTAGATCCTTCGGATCTTTAGGATGGGGCCGGTATGGCGACCCCGTCAAAGTCATACTATACCCAGACTTACCCTGCACTTAGGCACTAGGTTTGTGCACTTTCGTTAGATGGTGTGCTAGGCTAGGACTTAGGTTGCTAGGTAGTCTTTTTGATGCCTGGCTATTGTTCTTTGATGGATTGGTTGCCCTAGCCAGATATCTTTCTTCTGCACTTTGCCTGTGATGTGATTGCATGCTTCATATGTATGGTAGTGTGTTAGGGAGCTTTTCTGCAGGGAGCCATGCTTATTTATACACACACACAGGTACCGCTATGGGGGGAGCAAGTGATGATTTCTGACATTTTTGTTTGCAGGTGCTATTAGCTCCCCCATTTATAAAGCATGGCTCATTATACGTCATTTGCATGTGAGCTTTCCCGCTAACACTTATTTTCATGCAGGATTGAGTCTTTTTATTTTCCTTTGTACTTTTAGAGTCTAGGAGAGTCCTATAGCAGAAATAAGATACGGGCACGGGTTCCGAGGCGTTTTGCGCGGGAACCACGTGGAGGGGACTAGGAGCAGATGCTCGTGCCCCGTATCTTAATTCTGCATTTTTATATTGATGTATAGAATTAGGACCGGGCATGTATATGCGGAGTCCGGCCGCATTTTTCTTTTTCTGGATTATGTTGCCGGTCCAGCGGCATTTTGGCCTCTTTTATTTTATTATAGAGTGCTTTCTTTCTTACTTTTATTGCATATTTGCATGCCTGCATGTGTTTTCCTTGTTTCTTTCTGTGATCTGGGATTTCACGATATCATTTAGGCTCTTTAAGGACCCTAAAATTGTAAATTTTATATGTTAAAAAAAATCCTAATAAAATATTCAAGATAAATGAATTTTAGGATTAAAATATTCAAGATTTTAAAATATGCACTTTTACTTTCTTGCATGGCCTTCGGGCCGGATTTTAAATGGGTTGTATTGCATGGCTATCACCCAAGTCATACTAATAGGGCCTCCACATTACTTAAGGACCGCTCTAGATAACTGCATTCATATTTGCATGTCCCGAGGAGGAGTCCCCGTGCTTCATACCTTTATAGGTGGTTGTCTAGTGCGCCTAGGGTATTAGAAGGCTCCCCGACCCAGACGGGGTGTAAGTCCTTTTGTTTGGAGTGTTTGCAGCTTTGTAGCTGAACCTCCATCTCTCTTCCTTTCCCGAGGCATCTTGTCACTTTGGCGGGTGTAAGACCCACCTCTCGGAGCTCCAACTTATAGTCATATGATAGAGTTTCCTTCCTTTGACCTTAGGGCTACCGAGGTCCCCGTGGATAATGCAATTCTTAGATTGCTGACCGGGGATCTCAGGATGTGTTGGGTCGACTACCTTCACGTTCGGGTAGACTTAGGGTCCTACTGCTTTGGATGACGGGTCTGTGGTACCCTGACTTGGCTACCTCTAACCCTTTCGGATTACTTCTTCCTTCCTTTGACTACCCCTGTTGAGCCCTTTCGCTCCTTGACTTCGTTGATATCATTTTGACGGCCCGATGCCAATGAGCTGCCGCCCGTTCGGGATACAACGATTTGTCCTCTCGCTCTTATGGCCCAAATGTGCTTTCGACGTGTTGGGATACCCCCGTCAAGATGATTTAGGTTATTCCGTGGGTTCCGTATGCCGATGAGCCGCGACCCCATTCGGGATGTGAGAGACTCACTCTCTGCCTGATGGCTTAGCGAGAGCTTTGAAGCGTCGAGACTTTCCCACACGGAATAATCTCCCTTTGATCGCCTATACCCTGTGTCTATGATAATATAAAGCGAAACTCCTTTTATCGAGAGTATTCTCGGGTATCCCCCAAGATGTAATTAACCGAGAGGAATATGTTCCTCCGGAGTGCTCTTGACTCCGCAACGTGTACATACACTCGACTCTCCGGTTATGAGTAGTCTACGTAGATACTTCTTTCGCGGATATTGGTTCAAGGTGCTCTCGCCCGATCTTATTCGGGCGGACATGCTCGACTTATCCTTGCGAGGTTTATCGCACGTAGACTCTCCATGTTTTTCTTTTGTCTTGTTTGTCACTTTGTCGTATGTCCCTTTTAATCGGTTCCTCTCCTCTTCGAATCACTTATTTGATTCGGGAGGGAGATTTATTCGAATAAGGGAAGTATACGACGATCGACAAACTGGCGACTCCTTTTAAAATAAAAAAAGAGAAAAGAATGGCGAAAACATTCTCGTACAACGCTAAGATGATAATTCATTACTCTACCGCTGTAAATTTTCTGGCACACATCAGTTTGACTCCGTTTGTGGGAAACGAAGCACCTTTCGAAGATGTCTTCAACTCTGAGACTTCGATCCCCTACTTCATTTCCCAAAGTGTATATCATCCAACTGGCAAAGAGATATTCTTTGCATCTTGAGGATCATCCCTGGAGCATTCTTTGAAGTGGGGGACAACCTTCACTGCAGTCTCGAGTGGTCGTTCACATTAACATCCTGGGCACGACCGTGATAGGTTCGTCATCCCATATTTCATACATATTACCGATCTATGGGAATCGCTTGTGGACCGGGGGACAATCTTCACTGTAGATAACACTTCATTAGCGTCTCCCCATCGTACTGGAATTTCTCTTCAAATTTATCAGGAATTTGATCTCTTCAAGGCCCAATACATACATTTTTTTACAAGTGAGCATGACAAACACACTCGTCAGAGGAACAAGAAGTTCAAAGCAACAACTTAGAAGTTGTCAAACATGATTCTTGAGTATGACTGCATCCGTATTTCCAAGAAAACATATGATCCATTGCGATCTACGCCAAAGTCTCGAGAAACACAGAGCATCTCTGACACCTCATTCTAGGCATAATCGATCCCAGGGGGACTCAATTTGACCTCTTCCATTACAGGTTACCGTCGTCAAGCAAAAGCTTCGACATACAGCCTCAAATAGGTCTAACAATCTTTGGTGGATTCCATTCGATCTCTTCCATTACAGGCTACCATCGTCAAGCAAAAGCTTCGACATACAACCTCAGATAGGTCAAAATTCCTTAGTAGATTTCATTCGACCCCTTTCATAGGACAAAAATCCTTAGTGGATTCCCTTCGACCTCTTCCATTACAGGTTACGGTTGTCAATCAAAAGCTTCAACCAATAACCTATGATAGGTCAACCATCCTCAGTGGATCTCATATGAATCTGTTCTTTGCGGGTTAATATCGTCGAGCGTCTCCGGTTATACAATTCAGAACCGGTCTTACATCCTTAATGGATTTTTCTTTCAACCATGCCCCTGAAAGTTGAGCTCAGGGGACAAGACTCGATGAGAAGGTATCAGTTCATTTCAAGCTACTGTAAGGTGTAAGCCTGAGAGGGCACAATCTCGAAATGCACGAGCCTCAAAAGGTACACAATTATTCATTTTATAAAATCAGTGTGCTAACTTTAAATGCAGAATTTTGTACAGTTGAGAAGCCAAAACAGCCTTAGAAGCAAAGAAATATATTATCATCATATATGTCACATCAGATGATCAAAAATGCTACAAAGACTAACATATACTTGTATAAGGGCTACAACAAATCTGTTCATCTTTGAGTAGAGTCAGCATCACCTTCCTGAAACCCCAGCACTTCTGATGATTATCAGGGGGTCTCTAAATATCACAACCACATAAGCATGAAAATCTTCCACTCAAAGCGAGGCGGGAAAGCTACAAAATTTCTTCTTCACCTCCAGAATGTGTAGTAGCCACGCTGGAATCTTCTGCATAAGGCACGAGACCAACGAGAAAGAAGATTGCGTAGCTTTCTTGCTACGCAAAACAGAGATGACTTTCCTCTTCCCCGCAACATGAAAGAATATCCCGTTGTTTGCCTGCTACACAAAACGGGGACGACTTTACTCCTCATGGCAACGAGAAAGAAGATCTCGTTGCTTGCTCGCTTCGCAAGAAGGACGACTTTCCTCTTTGCCGCAATGAAAATGAAGTTCTCGTTGTTTGCCTACTATGCATGATAACGACGATTTTCCTCTTCACCTTAACGAGAAAGAAAATTCGTTGCTTGCCCATTACGCAGGATGGGGATGACTTTCCTCTTTGCCGCAATGAAAAAAAAGATCTCGTTGTTTGCCTGATATGTAGGATAAAGGCGATTTTCCTCTTCACCGTAACTTTGCACGCAACTCAACTCCGCAAATATGTACCATAACTCGACGCCGCATCTCGTCGCATTATTGCGATGCTGGCCACGATGCCCCACCATGAAGCGTCTCCGTGAGGCCCCGCCGCAACGCATCGCAATGACATCCCACCACAATGCACCGTCCCACGCGTCGCAGCAATGCACTACTGGAACACATCCTCGAAATGCATCACTACGACGCTTCACCGCAACACGTTGTCTCGTTGCATCACCGCAACACGCCGCTACGACGCCCCGTCGTGACGCTCTGCCGCAACGCACTGCTGCAACTCGTCGTTGCAACGCACCGCCGAAACACGCTGCCACAGCGCGCTGCCGCGACGCTCGGCGCAACTTGTCACTGTGAAGCACCGCCACAATGCAACGCTTCACTGCAACACGTCGCCGCATTGCAGCACCTCGACGCGCTGCCGCGATGCTCCAACACAACGCGCCGTGGCAAATCTACCCCTTCTCTTAGGTCTATTTATAGGCTAAAAGAGAACCTTAGCCATAAATGGGCATTAATATATAAATTAAAAAAGAAGTGCAAGCATTAAATGCATATTAAAAAAAAATTTCATATTAAAAAAGAAGAAGAAAAGAGACTTTCCATACTATAAAAAAAAAGAATAAGAAAAAAAAAGACTTTTCATATTAAAAAAAACAAAAGTAATAAAAAGTTTTAGATATCAATATTTTCGGACGACGAAACTGGACTCGCCTGAAAATAAGGGGCAAGTGATACGACAATAACAAATTTTCATTGTACATCACGAATCTTGAGGCACAACATGAATCCCAGCGCAATCTTTTAAGCAAAAAAGTTCAAATCTTGATACAAATTCATCCAGAACTCAGATTTCAGCAAACTTACAGTCAAACTGACCGGCTCGATGAGACAAACCAAATGATATAAAAACTAGTCCAATCCGATTCAAATTAAGCCTAGATCAAGTCATTAAACCACTCTTGAATGATTTTTAGTTAAATTTGGTAAGTCAAACAGATGCCGACACTAGCATGTCTATACTCAAATCGAGTGTCTCGACAAAAAGAATCCAACGAGCCCAAGATCACTCAATTCTGACATCTTTAAGGCCATTAAATACTCTTTAAACGCTGTCTGATCAAGGGAAGCCCTATGGACTGTCCTATCAAAACAACTGCATTAATTACACCCAAAATACTATAAATAGACATCCAACCCTCACACGAGGAGGAGACTTGAAGCTTCAGATAGAACTCGAAACTTTGAGAAGGAACTGAATTCCAGCACCATTCCTACCATCACCGACATCCGCCGATCGCTATCGACCACCGCTGGCCTTCTTCGACAACCGTCAGCCACTGTCGGCCGTCATCGTCAATCACCACCAATTGTCATCATCACCACCAACCACGCGTCTTTAGTCAACACTGTAATATGAAAAATACCGTTACTCTTTCCCGTTTAAAGGATAAGAGGTTTCTGTAATCATCAAAATATAATAGATTTTTACAACTGGGTCAGGCCCCGTGGTTTTTTTCCTTTACGGGTTTTTCCACGTAAAAAATTTTTGGTGCAATTACTGGTTGTTTATCTTTCACATGAGTGTGTGTCGAATTCTCGTACAAGGCTAAAACAATAATTTATTATTCTACTGCTGCGAATTTTCTGGCACGCATCAAGAAAGAAAAATTCAGATTATAAGATATTAGAAGCAGTTCTAAAAAATCTAAAATACCATCTAAATTTATAATAATGAAAAGATTTTATAATTTCTCCTACCTCTCATATGGGACACATTTTCTAGTTATATGATCTTTACATTTCCTAAAATGATAGAGTTCATCCCAAAAGTAAAATCTAGCATAAAATCACTTCTTCCTTTGATGGAATGACATATCATAATGAATAACACCACTGACAAAAAAATTTATGTTATATTCATATTAAGCAATGTTATGTTTAGTGATTTAACAGAGCTGTTTGTTAGGAAAACTTTCATTAATATCAACAAATTAATTCTTAGAGTTTTTATGCTTAATCTCAGTAAAGCAATCATCCACATAATTCACAATATCTTTTTTATCCACTATCTTTTTTATCCACTATCTTTTTATCAAATTCTTATAATAGAAGGATCCGTCTGAACAAATGGTGTATGACATCTTTTTTAGTTACAAAATATTTAATAACAAAGTGATCAGTGTACATTTTGACTTTGGTATCAATCTAGTAGATATAAATTTATCAAAGACATATTCTATCACATATAACTATTTTTAGTAATGTAGTTCACTTAAGCCTCATTAAGAATCTTACTAACATAATATATGACATAAAAAATTTCTCTCTTTTAACCTAACATAACACCTACAATGTAGCCACTAGTGTCACACATAATCTCAAATGAAAAATTCCAATAAGATGTAACTACTATAAGTGTGACGACTAATTTCTTTTTCAGGAGATCAAATGAAGCTAGGCATTCCTCATAAAAAAATAAAGGGCACGTCCTTCTCAAGGAAAGCGCAAAAGCCTGCTAATCTTAGAGAAGTTATTTATGTAAAGATGGTGAAATCTTATATACATAAAAATCTTATAATCACTCAAATAGAATTATGTGAGGGTAATTTCTTTATCACCTGAATTTTGGCTTTGTCTACTTCTACCCCCTTTTAGATACCATATGCTTTAAAATTATCCCTTCACTCTCCATAAACTCATATTTTTCCCAATTCAACATAAAATTAGTCTCTTCACATCTTTGCAAAGCTTTAATAAAATGTTTAAGACATGAATCATTAGATGTTACAAATATAAAAAATCATCCATAAAAACCTCTAACCTCTTTTGTATCTAGTCGAAAAAGATAGATATCACGCTCCACTGAAAAGTGGCTAGGCATTACAAAGTTTGAAGTGCATTCTCTTAAAGAAAAAACTTTCATAGGGACTGGTGAAAGTGGAATTTCCTTAATCTTCTAGAGCTATAGGAACTTGGTGACCTTGTGTTATCATTGGTGCGACTTTTTAATTTGCCAAAATTTATGAACTCGGATGTAGATATATATATATATATATATATATATATATATAGATTTAGTTTAATAATGAGTCACACAATTAAGCACAAGTATACGTATCGCTCAAGTAATACAGGGGTCTAGTGGAGTCCTGGATATCGATTCCACAGGGAGGCTTTAATTTTATGGTGTAGCATAGAAATCACTTATCGAATCACATCACAATTGCAAGTAAGTTTAATTCTTAAAATAAAGACAAACAGTTGTAGTTACTATTTCTACCAAAATACGTTCTAAACCCTAGCAATTTAAACTAATACAAGACTAAATTTATAACAAAGTTCAGTTGTAAGAAAGTGTCTTTCTCCTTTCCAATCATAATGTGATGATTATTTTAATATTGATCAGTGATGCAAATGTATTGTGCCAAATAGAAGCATTCTTATTCTTTATCCATATTTCAGCATATAAAGAACATTGGATAATCCTAAGTTTAGTCTCCAAATCCGTGGTTAGGCTAGAAGGATACTGGCTCGCACTCCAGAGCTCCCACTTCCCTTCGCCTGAAGACTAGCTCTCGCTTCATTTTCCAAACATTATGACAAAATTGAGGATTTCAGCCTGTCACTCTGAAATCTCCAATTCTATGCCCATCAAAGTATATTTCCCTATTTATTTGCACTTAATCCCCATAAACTACGTCTCTCATTCATGGACATTGAATGTGACCTTCACTTTTGTTGTTGAACTCATAATCCTTTCGGAAAATATGTTTCCCAACAAGTATTAACAATTCAATTGGCCAGATCAAAAAGTAAATGAAGTTCGAAGTGAAAATGTCATCACAAATTCTCCATAATAACGTCATTTCCATATCACAACATCAACTCATCACATGAAAATGAGAAAGACAAAGAAATCTACTCAAGAATCATGAGAAAAATATGACAAAACTTGGATTATATATATAAAAAAAACATCATAAAAAAAGAGTAAAGTAAAGACAACTTATCTCAAACTCTTCCCCAAGAAAATCTCAAGGAATTCCTTTGACTCCTCTTCTTTCTTCACAACAACACACAATTCTCTCTTTAGATAAGTAAAGAAGAAGAAATATCTCACTTTCCCTCTCCTCTCACACTCGTTAGAAGAGAAAACACTAAACCTAGATTTCCTAAACTAAATGAGAAGAAACTCTCTCTAAACTCTAAACTCTTCTCTTTTCTTCTTTTCCTCCTTCAAACTTGGCTCCAAAAGAGTTTAAATTCGACCAAAACTGAATTCCCAAGAGTTTCCTCAAGCAACCCTTCAAAATCCGGCCAAATACATTGAATCTAGTTTAAAATCGAGATAGGGTGCGGTCCAGCGCTGGATAGGGCACCATTCGGCGCATTATTCCGCCAATACAGTCACAACTCTCTGAAAGATAGCACGGTCCGATGCTGGTGACAGCGTCGTTCACCGCTAGTTCAATAAAATGCACTTTTGTCCCTTTTTTCTCCAAATTTGCTCCTTTTTGCTTCCTTTTGCTCCAAAGGCCTAAAATCATTGTACTTGCATGAAATCATGAAAAATACATTCCTTTAAAGTGCAATATCATCAAAAACAGGTATGAAATAAATAGTAAAAAGCTATCAAATTTTTCATGGATCAATCATCTAGAAAGCAAAAGTATAGGTGACCTGTGAGCCTATCAAGCATCTAGTCTAGAAAAGATAGTGAAAAAAGGTCCTTCCTAGTTGCTTTATCAAAATCCAATAGTATATAAAGATCCTCCAACTAGTGATAATCTTAGTGGGAAAAATTTCATTCATATCATATTCCACCACTATCACTCCCCATTCTTGGATACACAATGAATCGGGCTAGCCCATTCACTATATGAAATAAGGTAGATAATTCCCACATCTAACCAATTCAAGTTCTTTCCTTATCTACTTCCTTAAAGGTTTTAGACATCAGTAGCCCCCAATGGTTATGTCTTAAAGATTACTAGTGATACTCCTAGTAGAAATAAAGTCATTCATATCTTTCCCACTATTGTCACTCTCCCCTTCTTGGGTACACAATGGATCGGGCTAACCCATGAATTATTTGAAACTGGGTAGACAATTCTTACATATAACTACTTTAATTTCCCTTTCTTAAGTGTCTCCTTAAAGGGTTTAGACATTAATGGTCCCTAGTTGCATTGTATATGATTTCCATTAAAGATTTCACTTAGCCCATTATTAAAGTATGAATAATCAACCAATCGAGTAATGAATGGTGTAAGTAATTCCAAAGAAACTCCTTAAATTTTTATCAAGCTTCATAGATTGACTCGCTCTCAAACTGAGTGAAGGATGTGATATTATGCCATATGTTTTGTAGTTTCGGAGGATGGTATGTGCTTTGCTAGGAAAATTTGAGATAGGTCAGCTCAAGTGGTGATAGACCCTAGTGCTAAGGAATTCAACCACATGTTAGCCTTATCATTCAGTGAAAGAGGGAATAACACAAGTCTACACTATTTTACCTAAATGTGGCACAAATTTTAAGAGTTTAAATAAGTGCAGATTAGGGTTTTTATTGGGTGATCCACTAAACTAGCTATTCTATAACATCTAGGTTATGATAGCTTTTAATTCAAATGAATTGACTTCTACAGAAATTTTATTAATAGTCAAGTGAACATCGTTTACTGAAAGATAGGAATACTTCCTAAGTTTCTTTCCTAGGTTTCACTATTGTTTCAAACTTCTATTTAAGTATTGTGATAGCCTTTTCTTATCTTTTTTATTATTTATTCTATATATGGGTGAAATAACACTCAATTAGTAGATTTAGTTCAATGCATACAACTAAGTATCAAACGGAAGACCTTGCACTAATAGAAAATACAAATTGAATGTAGATCAAGCACAAAGCAACTCCCACACTTTAGGAATAAAAGTGCATAACATAAAATATAAATAACAAGGCATATTATTTTTGAATTTTTTTTTCAAAAGTATATATAATAGCACAGGGAATGAAAAAATATAACAAAAAATAATATTACAATTACACTATGATTTTCAAACTTAAATTTCTAAGGTTCAATTAAAATTCTTTTAATAATGAACTAAGATTTTCAAACTTAGATTTCCAAGGTTCAATTAAAATTCTTTTAATAATGAAAATTTAACATCCTTCCTTGACAACAACATAAAGAACATGATGTCATGATGCTATTTAGCATGTGTTAATCACAGAAGTATATATGTCGCTCAAGTAATATACTGATTTAAGTCCATGTATCGATCTCACAGAGAACTTGTTAATTTCCATAATATGCGAAGGTTCTAGTTTACTAGTTTTGTAATTAGTTTGAAGTGAAGTTTTATGAAATTTAAAGTGTCTAATCCAAATTTTTCAAAATTAAAATCCTATTGAAGGAGACTACAGTTTTTTATCAAGTTGAAGAACCTCCTTTGGATTGGACCTAAGAAATATAGACTTATACATGTGATTCCAATTTTTAATGATAATAGAAAATAATATTATTCATTAGAGTCTTACAAGATCATAAGAAATATTAAGATTTTATGTTACAATTTATTCTCTAAACCATGCAAAAACCCCCATGTTTTTATATTTTACTTGGTGATTGCTCTATTTTAGCAGCAAAATTCTTACTCTCCTAAAAGAATGTATATTAATCTAATCATTTTACTAACATACTTCTGTAATACTAAATAACATTACAATTTAACTTTCCATGTGGCTAATTAAGTAAGTTAAGCACAAAAAAGTTAACATATGGGTATACTTTATAAGATTTAACAATCACACCACATGAATAGTTTTAAATTGCTTAGGTTCTCAATTCAAAGGATAGAAGTGTTTATTTAATAAGCATTAGTGATAAACACAACATAAATTTAATTGCAGAAGCCAAATATAATAAAATTTATAAAAATAATAATCTCACTAAAAATTGCTCCACTGAATTGAAAGATTGTACAATGTCATCCATGGAATTCTCCACCCACGTTGACATGCAACACTCGTTCTCACTCAAGACCCCTCACACTCACTAGCACTCTTCTGAATGTCTCCTTCAAGTGTTATAGTCACTTCTGATTTCTCTCTCAAATACTCTTTGAATTCTCTCATTATTCTCTCTAATTAAATCCTCCCCGATCCTTTAGTAAGGGTAAAGATTATTATTGCACCTATTTAGCAGAACACAATTTATATACTTCCACAACAGAATTCATATACTTGTTACTGATTCATGATAAGGAAAAAAATATTTCAATTATGTTACTTTTATCTTACAAAATCTCTTTAAAATTTAGTTAGTTGTTTACTTTATTTTCAATTATCAAAATTATCAAAAAGAATTGAAATTTTATTCCTACAATAGTATCTATAGTTTAAGTAAGAATCTCCTCAAAGTAGAGTTTATTATTTAAGTTTCTTAAGAGTTTGAATCTCTCCCCGTGGGATCGATATTTCACGGCTTAATTAGAAAGTCCTATATTACTTGATAATGATACATATACTTGCGTAGAATTGACGCACAAAAAATATATACAGTTTTTGCTATATGATTTTACTCATTTTTAGTGATATTATACTTTAAAAGGAAGGTATTTTGTATATTTTTTGGTTTTAGGTACAAGAAATGGTGATTGGAGCAAAAAGAAGCAAAAAAGGTGCAATTTGAAGCAAAAATGAGCAAAAAAGTAAATTTTGGCCTGACACATTTCGATAAGTCATTCTATGTTTAATCTCTTTTACACTTCTTGCATATTTTTGAATGAGATTAAACTTTAATGAAAGGTTGTTTTCATGCTTATTTTGTAGGGCTATCTATTAGGAATGCAATGCAACTGAAACGAGGCGAAACGAAGCTAAAAAGAAGCCAAACGGAGCGAAACGGTGGAGCTGCGCAGTCTGCTCGCCGATGGCGCCCGACAGCGAGATTTACCCGAGAAGACTGAAAAATGACACAAAAAACTTGCCGACGGCGCCCTCGAGCCCGCCGACGGCGCCCGAGACAGTTTGGACGCTTTTTTGGGCGGTTATGACCGAAATTCAATGTATTTGGACGTTTTTTCGAAGGGTTGCTTAAGGGAACTCTTAGATATTCGTCCATACTCTTTAAATTAGTGATTTTAGGTTAGAAAAAGAGAGGAGATGTTATGGAAAACTTGGATAATGCTTAGAGATCTTAGAATAGGAGTAGAAATGTAGATTTCTACCATTTGGAAAGATTGGAGAAGGGATTTTGAGAGAATTTGTAAGGAGATGTTTTAGCATTGCATGGATCGACAGGAGACTTAGTGGGAGAGATATTCGTCTTTCTTTCAAAGGGAAAAATCTAAGTATTGTTCTCATTATCTTATGATTTTGTAAATACTTACCTAGTGGGTTTGCTTTGGTTAAATGAAGTTTCCGTTGTGTTTTCTTCATGCTTTGTGACGTATCTCTCTTACTCTTTCTTCTTCTTTGGAAATAGTGGCATGAGAAGATTATGTCATTGTTTTCCTTTTACTTTTCTTTTATAGTGAGTAGAATTCATGTGTAGGATGTTGAGATACATGCTAGAAGAAGTTATTTATATAAATGTGATGAATTTTACTTGCACTTCATTTACATTGCAATTAAGGCATGTTGTAATGTCAAAATTCATTGTGAAAACATACGATCCGAGAGGGTTATGCTTTCTACAACTAAGTATGAACCGCATTAAAATTTCTTGGATGGCGAAGTTCATGGGGATTGAATGCAAATAAATAAGGAAATATAATTATTGGACGTAGAAGTGGAGATTTTAGAGTGACAAAATAAAAACCTCAATTCGGTTCTATTGTTTGAGTACTGAAGCGGAGATGTTAGCCCTCAGGCAAGGGGAACGTGGGAGCTCTGAAGTGAGAGCCGGTATCCTCCCAGCCTAGACACAGATTCAGTAAAGAAGCATATGATTAGTCAATGTTCCTCTATAACTCCTTTAGCATATGTAATCGAACGATCCGCTAATTGCAGAGTTACAGTAGTGGGGGTTATTTCTCCTAATCTCAGTCTTTTGAATATTGATAATGACATAAGGTTGATGATTGCACCCAAATCACATAAAGCTTTTCCATAAAATCTGTCTCTGATCGCACATGAATTGTGAAACTACCAGGATCTTTAATCTTTTTATGAAGCTTTTTCTGAATTATTGCACTGCACTCTTCACTAAGTGCAACAGTTTCATTATCTTCAAACTTCCTTTTTATGTTGAGAATATTCTTCATAAATTTCAATAGCTTAGCATTCTAAGGCTTCAGCAAATGGAATGTTGATTGTAAGCTTCTTAAATATCTCTAAGAGCTTAGAAAATTACTTACCCAACTTTTGTTGACGAAGTCTCTGAGGAAATAGAGGTGGTGGCTTTTCTAAATCAATCTTAAGTGGAGAAATAAGTCTTTCCAAACCTTTCAGAGGTCCTCTTTTAGTTTTTTAATCTTTTATTTCTCTACTTCAATCTCTTTTTGAATTCTACCTTCTAACTCTCTTCCACTTCTCAGTTGAATTGCTTTTACTTGCTCTTTTTTATCTCTTGGATTTACTTCAGTATTACTAGGAAGCGTTCCTTGGGATCTATTACTTAATGAATTGGCAATTTGTCCCAATTGATTCTCAATATTTCTGATTGTAGTTGACTTTGCAATTGATTTCTCATTTGTAACACCACTTCTTCAATATACAACTTTTTCTCCTTAAATTGTGAAGTATTTTTAAATCCTGGAGGATAGGTTGGTCTATAATTATTATTCCCTTAGTTGTTCTAGTTCTCTAATGGGTTTACTTAGTTGTTCCCCCATTGTTGATTACTACCACCCTGATTATTATTATTCCAATTAAATTTTGGATGGTTTTTCCAACCTGGGTTATAATAATTGGAATATGGGTTACTAGGCTTACTTATATCATTCAAAGTTTCTGGTGAAGTTTGAGAATCAACCATTTGGCCTAATGAATTTTCTTCAATTATGGGAATTGACTGAGAAAAATTCATTCCAAATTGGTCTATCTTTCTTGTTATTGCAGCAACTTGATTTGCTAGCATTGCAAAAGCATCATTATCATGAATGTTAGTTACCTTTTTAAGATTTAACGTTTCAGAAGGCCATTGAAAACTGTTAGTAACCATTTCTTCAATTAAAACATAAGCATCAGCAAACTGTTTAGACATCAATGAACTACCAGCAATGGCATCGATAATTGATCTAAGAGGTCCAACTAATCCACTATAAAAAGTCTGAATTATTAACCAATCTGGTATCAAATGATGTGGACACTTTCTTAGGAGATCTTTAAAGTGTTCTCATGCTTCATATATAGACTCACATTCAAATAGACAAAAAAATGTAATATCATTTCTAAGCTTCACAGTCTTTGATGGTGGAAAATATTTAACAAGGAATTTTTATGCTAAATCACTCCAAGTTCTGATAGATCCAGGTGCAAATGAATTTAATCATATCTTAGCCTTATTCCTCAGTGAAAAAGGAAAAAAGTCTTAAGTTTAATAGCATCATTAGAAACACCATCATATTTAAAAGTAGCACACAATTCTAGAATATTGGCAAGATGTAAATTAGGATCTTCAGTTGGTGCTCCCCAAACTGATTATTAGATACCATTTTGAAAATAGAAGGTTTAAGTCAAATGAATTAGCAACTATAGCATGATATTGAATACTACCATGAAGTTCATCCACTGTAGGGTTATCATAATCCCTTACAGGTTTGAATTTTTTATGGATGTTAACATTTTGATTTTCTTGATTCACCATTTCTTGAATATTTTTATCTTTTTCAGCATTTTTAATTTTTTTGATTTTTCTAATAGTTCTCTCTAATTCAGAATCATAAGACACAAGTCCTTCAGAACCTGAACTATGGATACAAAAATAAAATAATATAAAATAAAACATACTAACAAAAGTAAGGAAAATGTAAATGTTTTAATTTTTCTTAGTTTTCCTTATATAAAATTTTAATTAATTTCCCTGGCAACGGTGCCAAGAACTTGATCCCCGAATATTTATGCTTACGTTTTCACTTTATATTTGTTTCCAATGATATTATTTCTTCCCCGGCAACGGATGTCGAAAACTCAATTCTGAAGAAAATAAGAAATATATTTTAATTGTTTTATAATATGGGATTCTACGGAAGTATACGTATCGTTTATCAAGTAATATAGGACATTCTGATTAAACCCTGAGATATCAAACCCACAGGGAAATATCTAAAAATATAAAGAAATGAGAAAATAAACATTTGACTTTTTAAATTGATTTTGTAAAGTATGTTTTAAAATAGTTAATTTGAAAATTATTTTTGATATTTTCTATATAAGAAAAAGTAAAACTAGCAATTAAAATTAACAATACTACTAAACGATATGAAAGCAATGAAAATAAAATATCTTTTTCCTCTTTTAATGAATCAGTAATAATTATAGAATTTCATTGTGGAAGTATCTAAATGTGTTGTGCCAAATAGGAGCAAATATATTTGTTACCCTTACTTGGTTCTATAAAGAACATTAGTTAATTTGAAGCTTTGAAATTTTGTAGATGGGTTAGGTAGGAAAGATACCAGCTCTCACTCTAGAGTTCCCTCGATTCCCTCCACTTGGGGGCTAACATCTCTCAACAATTTTTTCACCTCAAACCAAATTAGGGGGCTTTAGCTGTCACTCTAAAGTCCTCCAATTTTACTCCCCATTAAAACTTATCTCTCTATTTATTTGCACTCAATTATATGAAATACAATTCTCATCCATATAATTGCATGTGATTCTTTCCAATTATTGATTGAGACAACGCTGATGCGACTTTTTTTTATATGCAAAGATTTATGAACAATAGATATATAATAATTTTTATAAAGTCACAATGATCCAAAGCAAGTATATGTATCGTATCAAGTAATATAAGGCTCTAATGGAGTCCCATTTATCGATCCCACAGGGAAGCGAGGTAAGAGGTTCTTAGTCAAATTCTAGTCTACAATTATCAAACTTTAGATTGGAAGGTCGATATAAGTGGTTTTTCTAACAAGTACTCCTAAAGGTGGATGATTAAATGTAAGAATAATAACTACTCCTAAATGCAAATATTACTTCTAAAGATAACCCTTTTTAGATAAATTGGTTTGGTGAATTTTGAGATAATGAAATCTACTATTCTTATGTAAAGAATTAGATAAATTTTAGGAATGAGATGCATTAAATATTGTATGTGCCAAATAGGAGCAATCCTATTCTTTACCCTCTTCTGAGTACCCCCTCTTCAGAGTGCTATAAAGAACATTGGCAAATACTAGGTTTAGTCCCTAAATCTGAGATTAGGCTGGGAGGATACTAGCTGCCACTTTAGAGCTCCCACTTCCCTTCACCTGAAGGCTAACCCTAGCTTTAGTTACCAAACTTTAGGACCAAATTGGGGATCTCATCCTGTCACCCTGAAACCTCCAATTTGACGATCATGAAACCATATTTCTCTATTTAGTTGTACTCAATCCCCATGAACTACATAAGTCATTCATGGACATTGATTGTGGTTCCACATTGTTGAGAATTACACCACCCTTTTGGGACAATGCAATTACAATGAATTTAAGAATACAACAGTCCCTTTTTGTAATGTAAATGAAGCGCAAGTAAATACCCTCATATTTATAATTAAAACAACTTTTAGCAAGCATCCAAATATCCTAAACATGAATCCTACTCATTGCAAAAGAAAAGTAGAGTGAAAATAATGGCATAAACTTCTTATGCCACTATTTTCAAACAAAAAGGAAGAGTAAGAGAAAGACATCACAAAACACAAAGAAAACACAACGGATTCATTTCAAACAAAATCCACAAAATAAGTGTTTACAAAATCATAAGATAATGAAGAACACAATACTTAGCTTTTTCGCTTTGAAAGAAAGATGAAAATCTCTCCCACAAAATTTCCCGCCGATCCATGCAATGCTAGAACATCTCCTTACAAATTCTCTCAAATATCCCCTCTCCAATCTCTTCAAAAGGGTAGAAATCTACATTTCTACTCCTATTCTAAGAACCCTAAACATTCTCCAAGTTTTTCCTAACCTTCATCCCTTCTTTTCTAACCTAAAAATCACTAATTTAAAAAGTATGGATGAATTTCTAAGAGTTCCTTTAAGCACCCCTTCAAAAAAGCGTCCAAATACATTGAATTTCGGCCATAACCGCCCAAAAACGCTTCCAAAATGTCTCGGGCGCTGTCGGCGGGCTCGAGGGCACCGTCGAAGAGTTTTTTGTGCCATTTTTCGGTCTTCTCGGGTAAATCTCACCATCGACGCCGGTCTGGGCGCCGTCGGCGAGCAGACTGCGCAGCTCCACCGTTTCACTCAGTTTGGCTTCGTTTTAGCTCTGTTTCGCCTCATTTCAGTTTTGTTGTATTCCTAACAGATAGCCCTACAAAATAAGTATGAAAATAACCTTTTTTAAAAGTATAATCTCATTTAAAAATATGCAATAAGTGTAAAAGGGATTAAACATCGAAAGACTTATCGAAAGGTGTCAGAGCAAAATTTCATTTCTTGCTCATTTTTGCTCCAAATTGCACCATTTTTGTTTCTTTTTCTCCAAAAGTCGTTTCTTGTACCTAAAACCATAAAACATACAAAAAAACCCTTTCTTTTAAAGTGTAATATCACCAAAAAATGAGTAAATTAATATAGCAAAAACTGTATATATTTTTGGTCCATCAAACGCCGCAATGGATCTTACAAAATCTCCCAACAAATTTTAACATCTTAATTGGACAAATCAAAAAGTAAATTAAGTGCAAGAAAATAGATCATCACAACTTCGTCCAACATTAAACTTCTATACTTCACACAACTTCCTGTCATAATTTAATTACTTCATCATTTTAAAGAAAAAAAGATAAAGAAAACTACTCAGAACTCATGGAAAAAATACAAACATAATTTGTTTTGAAAATAAAAATCATAGTGAAAACACAACAAGTTTTACTTAGAAACCACATGTAAAAATAAAGATAAACACTTATCTGAAAATCCTCTCCACAAGACTCTGAAAGTTCCTCTGAAGTTTTTCTTTCCACTATAATTCTCCACAAAAGTTGGCGCCTAACTCTGAAGATTGACTCTCCTAAATTCTAATACAAACTATGATAAAATAAAGTAGAAGAGTAAAGAAAATTTGGTGAGAAGAAGGCTCTCCTTCTTCCTCTTTCTCTGGAATCAACTTCAAGCTTTCCTCAAACTTCTCCCACCAAAATTTTCTCCTAAACTCACTTGGATGTGGCGTGACCCACTTTTAATATGTATGCAATTTATGTTTATAGCAACGGTACCAAAAACTTGATCCCGTTTTAAATATAGATATATGATTTAATGTATAATGTGGATTCTACGCAAGTATACGTATCATATCAAGTAATACAAGGCTCTAGTGGAGTCCTGGTTATCGATCCCACAGGGAAGTTTTAAACAGAATTGTTATCAGCTAAATTTAAAGGAATTACTTACGAATAAAGTGAACGGAAATTCAAAGTAACTATAATAAACTAAAGTAAACTAATGCTTGAAATAAGTTGATTTAAATAATTCATAAAAAGTATCATTCTCCTTGTTTTTAGAAAATTAAGTGAATGATGAATTTAAATAGAATTTTTTAAATTGTATTGTGACAAATAGGAGCATTCCTATTCTTTACCCTTTAGTCCGAGTGCAAAGAACATTGTCTAATCCTATGTTTGATTACCGAATCCGCGGCTAAGTCGGGAGGATATCGGCTGCCACTTCAGAGCTCCCACGTTCCCCTCACCTGAGGGCTAACATCTACACTTCAGCTCTCAAACAATAGGACCGAATTGAGTATTTTAGTATGTCACACTAAAATATCCAATTCTACGTCTGATAATTAATATTTCTCTATTTATTTGCACCTGTCTTCCAAGGCTTTTGACTTCCCTGAATATTGGATGTAATTTTTACTATAGTTGATAATTCAACATATTTTAACTACTCAATTGGCAGATTGAAAGTAAATTAAGTTTTAAGTAAAAATTATCACAATTTATTTATATTATATTAGGTGCTTCTATTTAATTTCATCAATCCGCATAATTTTCATAAACAAGGAGAAAGACTAAGAAAACTACTCAGAATGCATGGGAATAAAACAAAGCAAGGATTTCATTTAAAGTTAACAACAATAAACAAAGATACTTATCTTAATTTCCTCCCCAACGGACTCCTTGAAGTTCCTTTGACTTTTCCTTCTAGTACAGCAAACTAAATAGCACTCAATTAAACTAATGAACTCAATAAACACACTCAAACTCACAAATGACACTTAAGACAATAGAAAGAGATACTAAAAAGAGACTAAGGTGGCGTTTGGGGTGGCTTAATGAGTGCGGTGGCGTTTTGATACCGTCGCGGCACTGTTTGAAAATGGCGTTCGGGCGCGACGTTTTGATACCGTGCATACCGCGCTTCGTGTATTCGAAGCCCTTCGGTCGGAAGCCCGGATATCCGCTTATCTCGCGTTTAGGAGGCTTTTTCCACGGTGCCCTTCTCGCTCTTCCCCGCTCTTCCCCGAACCCTCTCCGCCTGCTCTTCCCCGCTCCACCCGAACCCTCCCTGTCGAGCAGCTTCCTGTCGAGCAGCATCGCAGATTGTGTAGATCGTGTAGATCGTTGGCTCCTTCCGCGAGTTTGCGCACCGTCTGCTCTTCCCGACCGCTCTATCACTCCCTGTCGAGCACCATCCCCGATCCTATCTCTTTCGGCTAGATCGGCTGGTTCCGCGAGTTCTCCGTTCTCACTACTGCTTATCCGACAGTTTAGGTACGTTTCCTGATGAGAGGTAGATCTCAAATCCATTCCTTCTCCATCCCCGATCCCCTCTCGCTTCGTGTAGATCGTTGTTTTTCTTTTGCCTGCTATCGATGAGAGGCTAGATCGGTAGCTTCCATCTGGTTTCCGTTTCGCTTCTATCTGGTTTCCATTTTCGTAATGTAGATCTGTTGCTTCTATCTTGTTTCCGTTGGATGTTGATGGCTCATGTGTGTATTTTTTACTTTGTGTTCTTTTATCTTTGTGTTCAAGAAACGAGAGGGAGTGATAGAGCGGTCAAGCGGAGCAGACTTTCCGTGGAAAGATGTGAATTGCAACTTTCGGGGCACTATGACATTGTGAGAACTACTGTGCATTGCATGATGTGCGGTTATATGCTCGTTATTCCAGGTGCAATCTGTAATATTTAGATTGAAATATTTTCAAAAAGTTATGAGGCTCATCCATGCGGTCAGCTTTTAATTAGATGATTTTGTTTACCCTGTTTAATGGACAACCTTATGAGTTGGATATTGCTGGAAGATTTGGACGACTTGGTCACTTTTAAAAACTTTAAGAAGTAAATTCTCAACATACTTGTCTTTGAAGCTGATACTGCCCATATATTGTAGTTTGAGATATTATAACATACATATAAAAAGTTAATGTGGTTGTAACTTTTATGTATGTAAAAATTGAGTGGTATGTATGTAAATCTTTCTACTTTTTAATTTTATTCTGAGAAAATTTCTATTTGTATTTTTTATATAACTTTTTTATGCATGGCATTATGAGAATTTCATTTAGATGTAAAAGTTGAATAACTTGAATCATAAATTTATTTGTAATTGAGCTACCATAAGTCATTGTGTTTCAGGACACATACCCGTTTTTTTGATTTTTATACAATGCAGCATATGTAGTAGAATTCGGATAAAATGAAGAACAGAAAAAACATAGCGAAGTATGTTACCTTTTTAACGGGAACTAAAACACTTAATTCTGTTAAAAACTGAGCTAGTTATGTCTGAAATAGCAGAATG
This sequence comes from Papilionanthe hookeriana x Papilionanthe teres, assembly GCA_022702705.1. NCBI lineage: Eukaryota > Viridiplantae > Streptophyta > Magnoliopsida > Asparagales > Orchidaceae > Papilionanthe > Papilionanthe hookeriana x Papilionanthe teres. Next base: position 96,165,871 of record CM040424.1, on the reverse strand, counting down.
ATGAATCATAAAAAGGTAACATAAAATTAACTTAAAAGAATCAGTTTTTATCATAAAAAGGTAAATCAATCATTAAAAGGTAATTAGAATCATAAAAAGGTAACATAAAATTAACTTGGTAAATCATAAAAAGAATCAGTTTTTATCTTAAATAAAATTAACTTTCTATTCAATCTTGTGAACTTGGTTGAATGATGAATCATCATTACGAGTGTGTCTGCAAGTGTGTTCATGAGTTCGAGTGGCATTTTCTTCTTTTTGTTATGTGCAATTAGAATCATAATCTATTTTTTGATGTTTTTGGGTCTAATTTGTACCTATATTAGATCATGTTTATAAACTTGAACCCATACTTGCTCAAGCATCGGAATTGGGGTCTGAAAGCAAAATTAACCCTTTTATCTTATGTGAGCCTAGTCCTCTACTGGAGATCAAACTTATGCTTGAATGTGAACATCAAACTATTGTATTTGTAGTTGAATCAATTAAACCAACTGAAATTGCAATCCTTGATAAATTACCAATTGATTTTAATCATATTGAGCTTGATTTCGTCTTTTTGTTTTCGATTTCTTGAAATGTTAATTCATAAGAACTTTATGAAGAGAGTTAGGTTACCCACCAATATGAACTTTTTTCATGAATGCTTTGAAAGAGATCTGGAATTTAAAACTATCAATCTAATCATTTCTGAATCTATATAATTAATCACAAATTATATTTAAACACTTAGCCTGGGTTTATTGAAAGAGGTTATCTATTCATGTTGACATGTCTTTTTTTTGTGATTTATATGCTTTAGTTTTTTTAGCATCTAATGATGTAATAATATGTTATGAGTCACACGACTATTGCTCATAGCACCTATTAATATCTTGCCATTTGCTTTGCTTATTTGATATAGTTTGCTTGATTTTTTTGAATTACATAAAGGTATTCACTTAACATAGACTGTTAATTTATGATAATTATTATTATCTTTAATGCATAGGATGCGTGTGGAATTCAAGCAAGGGGCAAAGTAATGTGTACTTAAAGTTAGGAATTTTTTTAAGAACTTCTAATAAATTGAATGCGAGAAAGCATCATCATTTAATCTTTTTTGTACCGCATAGAAACAAAGATGCCCTATAAATTTTTGAGATGCTAGGAAGTTTTGCATCATCTAGTCTTATATTTATCTAATTTGACTTTAATTCATCAATCTGTTGCCAAGGCGTTGGTCTTCTCTTTTCCCAACCCCCCTAATGATTTTTCTCCTAATACTTTGCTCGACAATTCTACATTTTTATTCTTGAAGTTATATTGGATGTTTAAAATCATGTCCACTACTTATGGTTAATACTAGAGGCATCCTGTGAACTAATATAGTAAACTCCGCATATGTTGATACGTTGATTTCTTCATGGTAAAGACAACATTTCTGAGCAGAATTGCTTTAATAATATCAAGTGCTTAACTCAACAAAGTGAAGACTTTTTGAGCTAGGCTCATTTAATGCAATACAACAATTTTGAGTTTGTTCTTATTCCTTGCTAATATTACTCTAGTTTTTGTGCATGTGTCAGATCTTTATTTTAAGGTCTTTCCTGCTTCAATCTTTGCTCGGTCAAGAACCTCATTGATCAAAGCTATTAATGCTTTCCCACACACCTGAGCAGTCTGAGCATAATCTTTTTGAGGTAGATTCAAATCAGTATCTAAAAGCATATCCAACATTCCTGAAGAAGAAAAAAAGATCCATAACCATAACATAACGTTTCTGGCTATATCTGCCAGTCAAAACATAATATGATATAGTAATGGATGAGGACAATTCTTTTGGTATTTTAACTCCAACTCATACTGTTTTTCTATATACTTTTAGCTGAATTAGTTAACTGTTTTTTTTGGTATTTAGGTTAGTATTGCAAAATTGGTAATACTTTAGAATTCATGTATTGGATGTTATGTATGCAAAATAGAATTCATGTTTTTATGCTGCATTGTTTTATTAGCAATGGTTAGGACAAATGAAGCCGGTACCTCAGGTTCTGGAGATGAAGGGACTTCTGCAGAAGAAACCTGGGAGTAAGACATTCCCCAATAGAGAGGGAAAAAGCTTACCAGCAAGCATTCTTCACCACCCCCTCCTCTATCATGGGAAGAAGGATTTTCTATGAGATGGGGCAACTCGATGGAGGGGGGGTAGGGGGATAATGTGTGGAGAAGTTCAGGAGGGTGAAATGTCATGGTGGACACTCAGAGGGATTAGTACACCAATCTGGCTCTTGGGTAGATGTCTGACACTTCAGAATACGTGGTCCGGTAAGAGATGTGCTACGGAGGAAGAAGTAGACCTGGGTGAGATTGCAGACTGATTTATTCTGCTCTCCTAATCGACTAACCATTTCCAGTCAAAGATCCTTGTTCGTGGGGAGTGGAAGAGAAAGGTGGTCGACCAACTGGTGCCTGAATTAGTTGCAGTTAGGTAAAAAATTGAAGTGGATCTCTTCCCTCTATAAGAAGAGATTAGTGGGTTGCTACAGAATTGCTTCAATGCTAGGATTTAAAAGGAAAATAACATATTTTAATTTAGTAATTAAAGTTTAGCCATTTATATTAATAATTTTCTTTTATAATATCAATAACATTAATAACTGATCAAAATGTTACTAAATTAGTTGAAACTTAGTATTGAAATACTCTCCTTATAAAATTATTTTCCCCAAGATTCTGAATAAGTAATCAAGCATATAAGAGATTTTATACCTCATTTCGTGTCCCTTTCCTAGGTGGCTTCTTTTTTTGATAGGTTCCTTCATGTTACTTTAATATAGAAAATCTATATATTCTTCTATTTCTTAACAACATTGTAGGGACCGCTCCACATCCGGTCTAAATTTCCAACTGCATATCCTCATGCTGTGGGATCAACCTTCTTTAGTACCAGATCTCTGAGAGTGAAAGCTTTCTCTCGGAGATTCATTTGTAGTACCGTGCAGCTCTACTCTTGACTTTTTCTTGCCACATAGCTGATTTAACTCAGACCTTTTATGACAGATCAAGTGCGAGCTTTATTCCTTTATTTTTTTTCTTCCAATAATTTGGGTAGATCTTCCTTGATGAACCTTATAGTCGTGAGGAACCTCTAGATGTGGTGGTTGTACTCTACCAACAACATTACTTCCATTCAGTGCTAAAGAATGAATGGTGTTTGCCTGGTCGCAGTGGATGGAGTTGTCCGAACAGCCCATAAAACAGACGAGAGTATATCCGCCCAGCTACGCATTACTCCTTCAATTTTCTTTCTCAACATATTGAGAATAATCTTATTGGCTGCTGCTTCCTGGCCATTAGTTTGTGGGTGACCGAGACTAATTTGAGGCTTATTCTCTAGCTTTAGCAAAAATCTTTAACCCTCTTGTCTGCAAATTGCATCCCATTATTCGTGATGATACTGTTCGATATGTCATAGTGATAGATCAGTTCGGTCTATATGAAGTTTTGGACAACCTCTGCAGTGATCCAAGCGAGTATTTTGTGCTCAATCCGCTTTGAAAAATAATCCACTGCTACCATGAGGAAATGATGTTGCCCTTCGGTGGGCAGAAATGGTCTAAGTATGTCCAATCCCCAAACGATGAAAGGCCACGAGCTAATGATAAGTTGAAGCCTATGAGCCCAAATGATGTTGTAGTGAAGCGCATTTTTGGCATTATTCACACCTTCTAGAGAGTTCTTCAGTGTCTTTTAGCAACGTCAGCCATAAATATTCCTACGCTGGACTCAGTGTGCTAATATTTTTCATTCTGGATGACTCATGCACTCCCTGGAATGAATTTTCCTGAAGAATGTCTTTCACCTCACTTTCCTTTATGCATCTTAGGTACAATGATGTTGTAGTATTAGGGAAGAGTGGTCTTTCTATCAGTAATTATTGAGAAGCATTGAATTTGAATCTCCCAGGATTTGTGACTTCTTCTAAAATTTCTCCCATTTTAATTGTCTGATGTAAAGATTTGCCCAGCTTTTGGTTTCTTCAATTTTTACCGCCATTATCTTTTGTTCCTCGATGCCTAACTGGCTGAGTTTTTGCGGTGACCTTTCCCGAGGTGAACATATCTAAACATTATGTTAGCCACCCAATTTTCTTCTTTACCGACATGTGTGATCCTGAACTATATGAATTTCCATATCTTTTCCTTGGCCTTATTGAGTTACTTGATCATTACTTCATCTCTAGCCTCAAATGCCCCATTTATCTGATTCACAAACAACTAGGAGTCTAACTTTACAACTAAAAACTGGGCGCTCATCTCATAAGAGAGTCGCAATCTAACGATTAGAGCTTCATATTTTCCTTGGTTGTTGTTACCTTAAACTCAGCAACTATTTGCAAGTGTTCTTCTAATGAGCTATTAAAGTCAGCTCTAATCTCACTCTCGATTGGTTTGAGGCACCACCTACATACAGGAGCCACACTTGTTGACTAGTTGGACCTTCACCCAATCACTCATTCTCAAAAGAAACAACCAGAAAATTCACGACCATCTGCATCTTGATAGTCTTTCAAGGGATGTATGCGATGTCAAACTTTTTAGCCCTACTGCCCAATTGAGTAATTAGTCGGAATGTTCCAACTCAATAAGTAATTACTTCAGCAAGTAATTCAAAATCATCCAAAAGGGATGTGTTTGAAAGTAGGATCGTAACCTGCTAGCTGACACAATCAAAGCAAATGTTAGTTTTTCTATAATCAGGCACTTGAACTCCTCACCTTGGAGGATACATTTAGTGTAGTAGACTTGGAATTACGTTCCCGACTCTTCTCCAACCAGTATCGAGGTGATTACTTTAGCTCCCACTCCCAAGTACAATGAGAGTTCTTCATTTGGCATTGGGCTTCGGTGAAGTTGTGGTGACGCTAGAGAGTCTTTTAGGTTTTAGAAGGCCCGCAAACGCTCACAAGAAATCTTTCAACAATTCTGAGTGTCTTAAAGAACGTTGCACACTTGTCACCAAAGATTGAAATAAACCGGCCGAGGCCTGCGATCTAACCAATCAACTTTTTTATCTTTTGGATATTTATGGGAGACAGAATATTAATCAATGCTTTAATTTTGTTCATGTTGTTTTTTATGCCTTATGGAGTCATAAGGTAACCAAGAAACTTACCAGTTGGGGCTCCAATTTTGAATTTTAAAGGTTTTAGCTTCATACTATATTTCTTAAGAGTTTGGAATGTTTCTTTTAAATATTTTACATGTTGTTCAACCTCTGTCTTTTCACAAGGTCATCATCCACACAGGCTTCAATATTTTTTTATTTATGATTAGGAAAATAACATCCATGAGACGCTAGTATGTTGCCCCAATGTTCTTAAGCCCAAAGAACAATACATTATAATAGAAAACATCCTCAGTAGTTATGAAAACAATCTTCTCAGTGTCGGTCGGGTGCATCTTTATTTGGTGATACCCTGAGAAGACATCATGGTGGCTCATCATGGAATGACTCCCAGTTAAATTCACCAGAGCACTAATCCTTGGCAAGGGGTAGCAGTCATTCGAGCAAGAGACATTCAGTTTTGTGAAGTCTACAAACACTCCCCACTTTTCGTTGGAATTTTGAACCATGAAGATATTCAAAACCAGGTGGGGTACTGCACCTCCCATATATAGCCTACATCTTTTAGCTTCAATATCTCTTCTCTGATGGGCTCAGCTAGTAATATCGCTGAGTTCCAGTTCTTATATTTATCAGTTGGATGGTGGCACTCACATTCAAGCGTTGGAAGGTGATGTCGAACGATATTCCTAGCATGTTCGCAGTGGACCAAGCAAAGACGTCACGATAGTCCCGAAGAATCTAGACCAGCAACTCCTTGTGCCCTGCATCAAAGTTTTCACTTGTTAAGAAAGATTCACTGGGAGTCTGGGCTCATTGTTGGCGACATGAATCTTTAGGGTTGTCTCGTTGGTCTCAGGGCCCCTTCTCCTCAGTTATGCAGATTGAGCAGCTCCTACTACACGCACTCTACCGCCAAGAGGTAGCAAACCTGGTAATGCTTCAGATCTCCTTGGATAGTGATCACCTCTCTGTCTCTTAGAAACTTGGATGCATCGTGGTATGTGTATACAAAGGTTTGAAATAGTTTAGTAGTGGCCATCCAAAGCTGGCGTTGTAGATGGGAGGCAAATCTACTATCAGGAAGTCCATCTCAGCGAACTGCTCTCACCATCCCCTCAAGTAACTGCTAGTGGCATAACTCCCATGGTGTCCTTCCTCTCTTTGAAAAGCCGTATAGGGGGCCGGTTGTCGCTACCAGCTGGTTGGCTCAAAGATTGAGCTTATCGAACACTAATTTAAATAGGATGTTCACTGAGTTAGTAGTATCGATACAGATACTTCCAACCTGGAAGTTTGTTATTATCTTCATTACAATGATATCATCATTGTAGGGCTTCTCTAGGGGGGTAATTTGTCATCATTGAATGTAATTGGTTGGGGGGTGGGAGCGCAACTCCCCCTTCTCTGTAGAGACCCAACACTACACAGTTCCCCCATTCCAAACCTCTTATGAGAGACTCGCGGGGAGGAATTTTTTCCTCTGAAAATCGTCGGGATTATCCCAGTGATGTGGACAAAATTTGTTCAAGTAGGTCCGTTTGGGAGTCTTGTTGCCTGGGCTTTACCTTACTTTAAACGAAGCGATGTGGTCGTTAGGATCCGACTGACCTCCATCTCCTCCAATGAAGGGAGTTTAAACTTCTTTTGGGGGCTCTTCCCTCGAGATATGGAGGGAGAAGGGATTCTCTGTCTCACATGATGTCACAGTGCGTATACACCAATGTTTCTCCACTTGTGCAAATCCAACTTTATGTTGGTATTATGAATATTCAAGTGACTTAGGACCATTGTTCATTCTTTTGCGTTGTGCGCCGACACCATCTTCTGATGAGGTTTCTATCCTCAGGGAAATCGATCTCCTCCTATGTTTGCGACGACCTAAGAAATTTTGCAATTTGGCATGTTACTCGATTCATTATCTGGGTCCTCAACTCTTGCATTTCTCATTGCAAGAAGTCCTCCATGACTTGTTGGGCGTATCATGAATTGGTTATTTCTCTCTGACGACTCTCTTCTTGCTATGACCATTACACTCCTCTTCTTGTCGACGATGTGACTCCAAACTCACCGCACCGTTTAGGTTGTTTAATCCAAATATGTTTGGGAGACACACTAGAGGAATAAAGCATTGGAGGGAAGGAAAGAGAAGAGAGAGCACAATGATAAATAGTAAAATAGTGTAACTTTTATTCATGAAATGAGCCTCTATTTAAAGGAATAAGGTTCATTTGATTATATTTTGTACCCTTAGTACAGTAGGTACATAAGGGGATATTTTGGTTAATACATAGTTATATGGCCTGGAGCCCGAGATGGCATCCTATCGGATTTTGATCTGGGTGGCTATGCATCGGGAGCCTGAAAGATTGACCGTCTGGGGCATGACTTGAGTAACTATGGTCGATAGATAGACCGAGAGGCGCCCACCGACTTCTTGAGATCTAGATCACTTATCAGCCGCCCGATGCCGACAGATTCATTTGCATGAGATTTATATCAGTAACACTTTGAGAGAGTATTTGAGTTCCGTTTGTCTCTAGTATGTATTCTCCAGGTCAGTGGGGGACAGTCGAATAAATGCGGGTCCTTGAATTGTCCTTGGTGGGTCTCAGACCATCACATCATCTTCTTTATAGAATGTCAGATTTCTTTGAAATTCATGCTTACAAATTTTTGATGTACACTTCTCTATCATAAAGTTGATCCAATCATTGGCTATATATAGTGTTGTAACACCAAAATCCTCAACCTAAAGTTAAAAATTAGAGACCATGGAAGAGGTTAAAGAGACCAAATCAATCATACTCAAATCATTTACTTTTGGCATTTTAGTGAATTCTCAAAGCTTATTATGCTCTTTTTAAATTGGAAAAATTGTTTTATTAGCAATTGAGTTAAAATTTAGTGATTAGAGTGTGCTTCAAATTTGAATATCCTAACTGAAATAAATACTCTCTACTAACTACATAAACACTGCATAGTTCTCTCTATTTCTCTGCAAGTTTCAATTTTCATGACCCTTATCTCCCCCTTCTCCGCATAGACCCAACGTTGCACTTATGAGAGACTTGTCGGGAGGACTTTTTTCCTCTAAAAATCGCTAGGGTTATCCCAGTGATGTGGACAAAATTTGTTCAAGTAGGTCCGTTTGGGAGTCTTGTTACCTGGGCTTTAACTTACTTTAAATGAAGTGATGTGGTCGTTAGGATCTGACCGACCTCCATTGCCTCCAATGCAGGGAGTTTAAACTTCTATGGGGGCGCATTCCTCGAGATATGGAGGGAGAAGGGAATCTCTGTCCTACGTGATGCCTCAGTGCGTATAAAATGATGTTTCTCCACTTGTGCAAATCTAACTTTATGTTGGTATTATAAATATTCGACTCACTTGGGACCATTGTTCAATCTTCTGTGTTGTGCGCCGACACCATCTTCTGATGAGGGTTCTGTCCTTAGGGAAACTGATCTCCTCTTATGTTTGCGACGACCCTAAGAAATTTTGCAATTTGGTCTGTCACTCGATTCATTATCTGGGTCCTCAACTCTTGCATTTCTCATTGCACGAAGTCCTTCATGCCTTGTTGGGCATATCATGCACTAGCTATTTCTCTCTGATGACTCTTCTCGCTATGACCGTTATGCTCCTCTTCTTGTCGACGATGTGACTCCAAGCTCACCACACTATTTAGGTTATTTAATCCAAATATGTCAGAGAGACATGCCAGAGGAATAAAGCATGAGAGGGTAGGAAAGAAAAGAGAGAGAACAATGATGAATAGTAAAATCGTGTATCTTTTATTCATGAAATAAGCCTCTATTTATAGGGATGGGGTTCATTACATCATATTTTGTACCCTTAGTACAGTAGGTACATCAGGGGATATTTTAGTTGATACATAGTTATATGGCCTAGAGCCTGAGATAGCATCCAACCGGATTTTGATATGGGTGGCTATGCATCAGAACATGAAAGATTGACCATCTGGGGCATGACCTGAGTGGCTATGGCCGATAGGTAGACAAAGAGGTGCCGACCGACTTCTTGAGATCCGAACCACTTATCAGCTGCCCGACTTGGTTGAAGAATGCCGACAGATTCATTTACATGAGGTTTATATCAGTAACACTTTGAGAGAGTATTTGAGTTTCGACTATCTCGAGTCTGTTTTTCTCCAGGCCAGCATGGGACAGTCGAATAAATTTGGCTCCTCGAATTGCCCCGGTGGGTCTCAGAGTGTCATGTCATCTTCTTTATTCACATTTCTTTGAAATTCGTGTTGACACATTTTTGATGTACACTCCTCTATCATAAAGTTGATCCAATCATTTGCTATATACAGTGTTGTAACACCAAAATCCTCGGCCTAAAGTTATAATTTAGAGACCATGGAAGAGGTTAAAGAGACCAAATCAATCATATACAAATCATTTACTTTTGGCATTTTAGTGAAATCTCAAAGCTCATTGTTCTTTTTTTAAATTGGAAAAATTGTTTTATGAGCAATTGAGTTAAAAGTTAGTGATTAGAGTGTGCTTCAAATTTGAATATCCTAAATGAAATAAATACTCTCTACTAACTACACAAACACAGCATAGTTCTCTCTATTTATCAGCACGTTTCAATTTTCATGACCCTCATATCTAATATTATCTATTTATAAATCTGAATCTAGTAAATAAAACAATGGCCGTTGACATAATCAATTCCAAAATGCATTGATATTTAACTGTGGAAACAATTTAAAAAATACAAAAATTAATTTAATTATTTAGAGAAATATTAGTAAAATTTTTACAGTTAAAAGTTTAAATAGCTACAACTTATTAATACACACACACACACACACACACACACATATATATATATATATATATATATATATATATATATATATATATATATATATATATATATATATATAAACAGAGATTCAATATTTTGAGTGATGTGTTTAAATCTGCCATTTTAAGGCCCGCAGCAGCCCACTAGTCTTTAAAGCGCAATATGGCCTTAAGAGCCGAAAATTCTTCCGTGAAAGTTTTTGATAGGTCTGCTCGTCAAGTAGAATTTTGAAGTAGATTCTAACTACTATTTTCATATTTATTTTTTATTAGGACTTATCTTTAAAAAGGTTAATTATATGTAAATAAAAAATTAAACAGTTTATATAATAGCTTTATTAATTAAATTAATTTGTAATGACAAAACTTTATTCACTTTAAAAAAGAAATTTAAAAGAAAAATACTATTAATATAATTTAAATTAATTATTTATTAAAGACATTAGTCATCTTTTTTTTAATTTTATTCTCGGACACATTGTGTTATACACTTAATCAATAATATGCTTGATTTATTTTTATATAATTTATAGATTTTATATTTTCTTATTGGACTAGCTTAAAATATATCTGAGGCATATATATATATCAGTGTGTGTCGCATGCCTTAGCCTGTTGGTTGGTAGGGTTCACTATAAGTCTCCTCAGGTTGAGGTTCAATCCTTTGTGGCGCGGGGTTTTCGAATAATAGGCCCATGCCGTTAGGCTTCCTTCAGGTTGTACCGCATTGGGAAATCGGTATTTGGGCTTACGCCAAATACCGATTTAATATATATGTATATGTATATGTATGTACATGTATGTATAGGTATGTACATGTATATATATATATATATATATATATATATATATATATATATATATATATATATATATATATATATTTCTTTTTTAAAAAAAGGACCTCTGATTACTAATCGACCTGATAGAATCATTTGGGCAGCTCATAAAAACCAAAGCCTAACTAAAGCTATATATTCTAAATTGTTACACTGGCAGGTCTCACCTTGGGGTGCTGCTATCTGGAATAAGAATCTTTCTCCCTCTATGTCCTTCTTCTGCTGGAAGCTGTTCCATAAGATCCTTCCAACTGATGATCTGCTCAAACTTAAAGGACTGAGAGGTCCTTCCTGCTGTAGACTCTGTCGGAATAGTGAGGAATCTGCCAGGCATCTTTTTTTCCACTGCTCATTCTCCCAACAGGTGTGGGCTAACTGTCTTCAGTACTTCAATCTCAAACTTATCTGCTTTTCATGGAAATGTATCTGGGACTGCTGGGAGGTATGGCAGAAAGAGAGGGTGGGGGACATTCCACTGATTATTGCCTGGTTTATCTGGAAGAGCAGAAACCTTTCTGCTTTTGAAAACATTGACTCTTGTGCCAAGAAAGTGGCTAGACACTGCCTATCTTATATTCTGAAATTGATTAGATGGAAAGGTTTTTCTAACATCTGCTCCATTCCTGCTATTGAGATAAGGGTATCTAATGTCATCACTTTAGTCTATATATATATATATATATATATATATATATATATATATATATATATGTGTGTGTGTGTGTGTGTGTGTGTGTGTGTGTGTGTGTGTGTGTGTGTGTGTGTGTTGAATGCCAAGGTGTCCGTTCAAAAATTTATGCAGTAACAAAATCAAGAACTTTACAATAGAATGGCGGGCCCAATTGTGAAATTAATCAGCGTGGTGCTTGAAGGGAGAGCACAACCTCTCCCACAGCCTCATCCACCAACATCCGAACCACAAGATCAGCAGCCGACTCAAGCAACCGAATGAGTGGAGAGTCCTAGTACCAAGATAGTGCTGGGTCCATGCCTAAAGGAAGACCGAAACCAGGGCAGTAGAAGATTCACCGCCAACTAGAGAATGCGTTCTCCCGGCATATTGTAGAAGCTGAGCCTCAAGAGAAATTCAAGGTTTCCTCTTTAAAAACATACAAAGGTCAGAGCGACCTAGCCGATCATGTTGTGTCATTCGAGTCAACAATCTGTCTTCTCAAAATTTCTAACACGTTGAAATGTGAGTTGTTCTACATGATAGAGGCTTGTCCATGTTGCGTTCCTTCACCTTGGCGTCCTCCTGGTCCTGTTGAAGACATGGTTCCATGCTCACTGCACTTTTTAGTATATTGAATCCAAATTGTCTTGTGGATCAAACTCAAGGAATAGAGCATTGGTCGAGTGAGAGGAAAGGAAGTAAGAGAAGAATAAGCTCAATCATTATTATTAGTAGAATTGTTCAATCATCCTTTTTGAAAATGTCCATTCTATTTATATGGTATGGTAAATTACATGATTGCCTCCATTTAATGGAAACATTACACTCATTTATGAATCATTAAACTTTTAGATTTTTGCAACTAACACGAACACAATTTGTTGTTGTAATCGCTGCCGATACCGTTTCATGTTTGTAACCGTATTTGACATCTTTTTGCATTCTCAATTGTTTGGTCAGATCACATTGTATTCATTTGATATGCCGAGAGTATCGGTCGACCGAATGATTTTCGGTAACCACTTCTGAAGAAGTTCATTGTGAGGGATCATCGTCGTCGTGAAAGATTGTTCCATTAGGTAGAGGGTATTTACCGTAATCTAACGGGTAGCCTTCCTTTGGTCTCTGAGTCTTCGCAAAATTATTACACCTTTACATATTTTCAACTAACGTGAACGCCATTTGATCTTATAATTGCTGCCATCACCGTTTCATGTTTGTAACTGTATTTGACATAATTTCATGTTCACAACTGTTTGGTCCGATCACCTTGTATTCATTTGGTTGGCTGAGAGTATCAGCCGACATAATGATTTTCGGTAACCTCTTCCGGAGAAGTTTGTTGTGAGGGCTCATCGTCGTCGTGAAGGATTATTCCATTAGGCAAAGAGTATTATCGTAATTTGACGAGCATCCTTCCTTTGGTTGATGAGCTTACACAGAAGAAATTCTCTTGGAAGTTGTTGATCTTCGTCAGTCAATCATCAAGGCATACGTGCAACATTCAGTTAGTGGTTCATTCAGTCGGCCTAAGATTCGACCGACTGAAGCAATGATGAATGTCTGTATCTCTGCTTCTTTCTTCATACGACTCGTTGGATCTCTTCGAGATTCGTGCAACCACATTAATGATATACATAATTATTTCCCCGATGCTTTTACTTCTTTGATAGTGACAACTATCATAAGATCAAGAGAATTAAACGACATAATTATTTTTAATTACATTGCTAATAATTATACTCTCTAGATTTCTGTGCTGCTTCTCACTATAAATAGGGTGTGATTAATGATTTTCCTCCTCATTTCTTGAATTTCTTAAATTCTCTTGAACAGTTGTTGTTTTTCATCGACCAATTGTCAACTTATGCGTGCGACGTTGTTTGGTTCGGTCAGTGTTTCATTCAGTTGGCTTAAAAGATTTGACCGTCTGGTGCAATGATGAATATTCGTGCCTCTACTCCTTTCTTCGCACGACCCTTGGTTCCCTTAGAGATTTGTGCAGCCACATCAATGACGTATATATATACATATATGCAAATAAAATATGGGCTGACAAATTTTGAATTGTCACATTTTCATATTCTCAGCATGAAAGGTCTTTCATTGATTATGCAGATATTTTTCGAGAATTTTGAAAGACTTTCGGTTGCATTTCTGTGGCCATCTTCTTTCCTGCAAAACTTTTAGTTTTCTTCGATTCAACATGGAGATATCTTTCAACTACCTGGACTTATTTTGCACTGATTTTCGTTAGGTTCCGAATGACTGTGATGCCAATTTCCCACCTAAGAAAATCTTCATCCTAAGTGTCTTTGTCCAATGCCATTTATGAAACGCAGAAGGACAAATAATACAAAGAATATTTGCTCAGCTACGTTCCTTCGCATGATAATTTCTATTATTATTATTATTATTATTATTTTTTTGGACTTGTCTTTTGTTTGCTTGCTCTTTAATTTTGTCAACACGATTTTTTTCTTTGTTAATTTTGATGGCCTACAACTTGGTCTGTAATAAAAAACATTTACGGGTACATGGCTTTAAAAAATCTATTTAAATTGGTTAATTAGTTATCCATGTAAATAGATATCTTAGTCAAGCTGCTGTTGAACTATGGGTGGATTGTAGATTGGGCACTAAGGCCAAGTGCCCCTATTGGTTTGAGCCCACTCTATTGACCCAATTGTTCTATTGGGTCATCTCTTTTCATATAACTTTAATAGCAAAATTTGAAAACGTAAAAGAAATTAGATAGAATGTTGAGGAAGGAGTTGTGAAACTAGTGATGTCATGGATTTGTAGAGTTTTCGTCGACACATTTGGAGCTCGTCGTCCATATTTTATTGATATATAACTTGTGCCGTCTAATATGGAGTTGAAAATAATAAAGCTCAATTTTTTTATAGTGCCTCACTCACTTAAAAAAAATGAGCCAATAATCATCTTGCAGATAGTTGACTGTCTTTGCATTGTTGTTTTTAGTTGACAAATCATGTGATAGGATGATTCATAAGCTGCATATATGTATATTACTATCATCTATTTCTCATCTATAAAGATAAACAAATATCATGTTGTTGTAGGGCATAATTTAAAGCATTTTTTAGGCAATACATCCTATAGTTTTATTGCTATGTGATAATTTTCATACAAAATTTTCATCTGAATATTTTTCATTCACTTGATGAATATTTGTTATGATACATTATTAGATTAAGCATAAGATGGCATTTTTCCACAAGGAAAACTAGCATGTGTCCTAATTGTCTTTTAACAAATATTATCCTATTTTTGTACCTCAAATGAGATCTCTCATGCCTTTGGGTCTAGTTGGTGGTAGCTCAGATATGCTTCCTTGTACATAATTTGCTCTTAAGTTCAATATATGCCTACACATATCAAACATAATATGCTTTTACTTTACACCTTTTGTATATAAGATAGAGTTGAGCTATCTAAGCTTTATATCACCACATTGTTAAAATGGGAATTGCGGCAATGAAAATTAGATTTTGAAGTGAATTTCCATTTTGGAACTGACAAGTTAGATTTCGAAGAGAATTTTCATTTTCAGAATGAAAATTAGAATTCGTATTGGAGGATGCAGTTGAAACTCTTACATCATATGAAATATTTCCTTCTAAGAAGATATTTTGAGATGTACAGTTAATCACGTAAGGGGCTGCGACGACATAAATGATTAGTTATATGACTGACTTTACAGCTCGAAACAAAATATGAAATAATTATATCTATGAAAGGGTTCGAGTAGCTACAGCTGCAGACAATATTACAAATAGACATCAGAAAATCAAAATAAACAATCAGAGTTATTTTTTTTTATACAAAACAATGATTATCGCTTGAAATTGACTTGTTTTATATTTGACTTGGATAAATAGTGGATCAAAATAAATGACCTAAGCTTCAAGCTAGAAAATTTGGATCAAATTTCCTTAGAGAAGACAATAGTTAAGCTCGAAATTAGAACGTTAAAAGTGTACGGAGGCCGTTAGGGCTATCAAATATGAATAATCCATCTTTTTTTTTTTGAATTTTTGGATCTAATCTCTTTTGTTACCATAGCTACACTAAACCTTAAACAAGTTTATTTCTTTCGCATTTTATTTTCTAAGTGGAATGCCAATCATTAATCTAATCATTTTTTGTCCCTGCAAACCATATACGCGATTAACTGCACACCTCAAATTATGCTTTTAGAAGGAAATATTTCATATGATGTATGAGTTGTCACTGCACCTTCCATTGTGAAGTCTATTTTCCATTGTCAAAATGAAATTCACCTCGAAATCTAATTTGCTAGTTCCAAAATGAAAATTCACTTCAAAATCTAACTTCTGTTGTCAAATGAGAATTGTGACAATGAAAATTAGATTTTAGAGTTAATCTCCATTTTGAAAATGAAAACTTCGACAATAGAAAGTATACTTCACAATGGAGGAAACAATGACAACTTCTACATTATATGAAATAACTTCTGTTAAGAAATTATTTCGAGGTATGCAGTTGATTGCGTATGGGGCTGTGAGATGAAAATATTTAGTATTATGAGCTTTACAGCTAGAAACAAAATACAAAATAAATATGCCCATGATAAGGTTGGAGTAGCTACAGTTGCACGCAATATTAGAAAGACATGTCTTAATGGATTTAACAATCTTCAACATACCTAACTTCAATATGATGTTAAACGATCCAACTTTGATCTGACCGGAGGTCGGTTCGAAAGAGATTCGATTCAAATTTACTTTTCAAGCGATTGTCATTTTTCTCGCTACATTCACAGAACTACCCAACTTTCGAAACCAGATTGTGGACCGATCCTTCTAAATTTTTATTTGACACGACTTGGACAACATTTAAAGTGACCAAACCATTTAAGATGACTCTCTCCAATCCAGTGTCAGTCGCCAAATTAGAAATTGTCGGTAGCCAGAATAGGAATCCCATCATCCGCTTTAAAATTTTAATTTAATATATATTTATATAGTTTGAAAAAATATATTTTGTTTTGAAAATATGAAATCAAATTGATCTCCTACAGACGATAGTTTAGATAAAAGAGCACAACATTGCAAGTTATGCATCTGCCCTGAAGAACAGACGCATTACTTAATGATGAGGCTCATTTAAATAAACTGAAAAATTAATGACAACTGTTTAGTCTGCAAACCATTTATGTTGACCGACAAATTCTCCTACCTAATATGAAAGATTAGATATGGTTTAAATTACCTGGGTTCTTAAAGTTCCTTATAAGGGCAAGCCCCTATAGTTAATTACCTCTCGAATGACCGAACTCACTTAGGAGAACTCTTGATGATGACCATGAAATATTGTTTTCATGAACTCAAAAGGTTTAGGATTTTCAAGGTCGGACATATGAAATTTAAATGGGAAAGGAAAAAATGGGAACAATTATTTTCAGAATCCAAAGAAGGAACATTAAGGGATATCACGGATCCTAAGACAAACCCCTGTGACTTTCCAAACTATCATATGGTTAAGCTTTAGTTTTGAAGAGATATTATTAATGTTTCATCCCGCCAGTTTTTATTATTTAGGGCTTACATCTGTATGATACCGATCATACAAATAGTCTGAAAGATAGAAGGATGTACGTCATATGAGACGAAAACCTCGAAATCCTAAGACAAGTTAGGGCTTATATTGCTCAGTGTGCAAAGACTTAAAAGATCAATTGAGGATTTATGTCACACTAGGCAGACAAATTCGAAGTTCTATGGCTTGTTGTTTATTTCTAAGAAAGAATTTGCTGTTAGAGAGTTCGTTTTGCTGTTATAGACTTGTTTGCTCTCGAAGATGTTCTTCTACATTTCCTCGTCATGTTGCCCATGATGCATGCTCCAAGATACTTATTACAGAGGGTTTTAAGTTTATAAGTGTAAGGCTCAAGAGGTTCAAAGAAGTTTCAAGTGGTTTAAGTTTTATATGTAAGTTTTTTTGTTATGATTTAAATGTCTTATGAGAGAAATTTAAGTTGATTAAGCAATACCAGTTAGGATCCCAAGATTTCCTCGTTCTGACACCACTATTTTCTTCGGATTCACTTAGTCCAAATGAATTGTTAAATTCATCCGGACTGGGGAAATCTCGTTAGCAGTCGCAGGTTACCTCTTTCGAGGAATTTTCGATCATCCAAAGAGGGTGAATTAATTTTAATTCATTTTTTTGCTTTGTTTAATAAATGTTGTTTAATTTTGAGAAAGAGTTTTGTTTTCTCTCGAGTTTTGTTTTGAATGTAAATTTCAATCTTGGTTTTGTTTTTGCATGCGAAGAGAGGTAAATTGTAGAAAATGAAAAGTACTAGAAAGTAAAGCACAGTAAAGTGACATGCTGTAAATAAACTGTAAAAGCATACCTTGCACTCCAGCTGAAAGATTAGCTTTTGCAATATATATATATTGCATATATATATATATATATATATATATATATATATATATATATATATATATATATATATATATATATATATATATATATATATATATATAGTTTTCACGAGAATTTGAATAATTCACGAGAAAAAGAAAGAATGAAAGGTTCGGGGTGATCCTGCCGGCTTCTAGTCATAACTTGGTGGGTTCCTATTCATTTGAATTTTTTATGATGATTTTCTTGAGCAAAGGCATAATGGGTTTATTTTTCCTCCAAGATATCCAAAAGACTATAAAAGGGATGCGAGGCATAAACCTTATACCTCTTTAAAGATTTTTTCGAACGTCTCCAGTTCTTTTGAACTTCTTATGTTGCTAAATCATTCATCATTTATTAAAGTTAAGGTTTAATAAGTATGTTTTAATCTAATTCTCAATGAACCTTGATGTTTTAATAATCCATATGAGTGGGTAACTATCACTTGATATTTCACTTATGAGTTATGTGAATGAAAGTCTTGAAGGGCAATTTGACTTATTAAGGGACTTAGCCATTTCAATTTGGGGTTTTTGAATTAGTGAATTATGGTCTTCCAAAATCAAACCCCTCACCTTATTACCACGCAAATTATTAACTTCCCAAATTATGATAATTAGGGGAAATTACAATTATACATTTGTTGTGAAAAAGTGAGGAATTAGTTTCTACCTCTTAATCCCGTATGTTTCAATCACCTAGAAAAGTTAATTATGATCATAAATTTATCCTTTGATTTAACCTAATATTTATTAGGGCTTAAATTCTATAATTACCATTTTGCTCTTTAAGGCCTTATCATTTTATAATTCTTTTAAATTAAACTCAATTAACTTTAAAATTTTTATGTTACCCTATGCATGGGTCAATTAAAACCACAGAGGAGAAATTATGATTTTCTGATTTTTATTTTATTTTTAGAATTATTTTAATGCAAAAAGTAGATATTTTTCAAGTTATTTCATTAACTTATCAAAAATATACCATTTATCCTTATGAAAATTATTAGAGATTTACTTAGGTTAGAGGACCACTTGAATCATTTTTCATGATTTTTTGAATTTTATTTTAATTTATAAAATTATTTGTTTGTTTTGATTATTAATCAAATATAAAATACAATTTTGGTGGAAAATTATGTTTTATACTTTTCTTATATCTCTTTAAGTTCAAGGCACTCAGAGCAACAAATTTCATATATTTGTAATTTTTATTTTCTTTATTGTAATTATTTTAGTGCAAAATTAGGAAAAATTCATTTTTAAACCTTTAAAAAATTCATAATTATTTTTAGAAAATTAGGAAAAAATATTCTAATTTCTCCTTAGTGATCAGGTAGCTACCAAACTAAAAAAGCTCCGCATGAAGGAATTATACCACGTTTGGGTCGGAGATGCCTCTAATACCCTAATCGAGCTAGACAGCCTCCTTGGTAAGAATTTATGCTTGGCCAAGTTAGGTATAGAAAACTATGGGGACATTTCCCTGGGTATATGAATATGATGCAATTGTCTACCACAATCTTATGACATGAAGACCCTATTAATTATGACGGGGGACCTATCCAAGCATGCAACCCATTTTAAAGCTGGACCAAAGGCCATTCAAAAAACTAAAGTGTAGGTTTTAAAAAATTCAGAATGTTTTACCCTAAATTTTAATTAATCTTAATTTTTTGTTATTAAGGTTCTGTAGAAAGTTTAAAATTTTAATGTCCTTAATGAGCTTAAATTTCCATGATTAATCACAGATAAAATCCAAAATAACACAATAAAAAACGAATTTAAGCACCCAATCATGCAATATAAAAGTAAATGCATGCCCAAAATAATTATAAAAAGGCAGGTGCCGTTGGGTCTTGCAACATCTCACAAGAAGGCAATAAAAAAGCACTCGGACTACACATATACATGCCCAAAACTTATTCTATAAAACAATATAAATTCAAAATTAAGGTACAAACGAGCTAATACTCCTGGTCTCCATCACGTAATTCGATATGTCATCCACCGCGAAACCCATCCTCGTACCTTATTTCTAGTACAGGTCGATCCCAAGACTTCAACAAATACATATGAAAGAGAAAATAAAGAACCTGAGTGTAGAAGATGTTAGCACGAGTCAACATGCAACACATATGAGACATGCCTTTTAAGAATACCTTATAGCGGTGCTGGCATAAAAGGGTTATCATATGAATCATGAAATTATTCCCTTCTAGTTATACCTATGTGTGTGTATATTTAGGCATGAATCTCTGCATACAAAATTATGGTAAACATACAAGCACACCAAAAGCACAAGTAGAAAAATGCAGCTGGCTAGGATAACCAAGCTAGTACAGAACAATAGTCAATTGCCAATAATACTAGCTAGAAGCCTAGCCCTATCCTAGCACATAATCTAACGTAAAGTGTCCTAACCAGCTTTAAAGTGCTCAGGGTGAAGTCTCTGGGTATGTACATTTTTGTCATGGCCACCAATTCCGGTCCCATTCTAAAGATCCAAGGGATTTAACAAAAGTCACCAAAGATGGATTTTAAAAATGGAGTTGGCCTTACATATGGCCTAGCTTTCTATTTACATAAATTTAAAAATAGAATGGATTTCATAAGGAAAAAAGAAAATATTTTTTTTATTTTAAACTACGACAATTAAATGCGTACCCGTAACGTACAACACAACACAAGTTAGATCCATTGGATATAGTACAATCGTACTTTTGTCAATTATCATGCTTTAACTCTCATTGCTTCTTGAGATTTATCCAGTAAATAATGCTCGCTAAAGCATCAAGATCGACAAAGGATACCTCACCAATCGAGTCTGTCTTGCTACTAAGGCATGCAGAAAAATGCAAATGTAAGAATGAATATGAAAAGGTTCAACACCGTGATCATTAAAATAGGGTATTGTTGACCTCACTTTTGTTGAGGTTTAGTCTTTCTTTAGTTAGCCTAGGATCTAGCTATAAGACTTTCCTGGTGTCTATCTTAGAAGACTAGCAATGGAACCCTTACCCCAACGAAATTCAAAACACTTATTTGATTCGCTTAGAGTTTCATATGCTTAAGTCTAACCTCTAAGCACTTATAAGGATGAGACCAAG
Source organism: Papilionanthe hookeriana x Papilionanthe teres (assembly GCA_022702705.1). NCBI lineage: Eukaryota > Viridiplantae > Streptophyta > Magnoliopsida > Asparagales > Orchidaceae > Papilionanthe > Papilionanthe hookeriana x Papilionanthe teres. Next base: position 96,144,835 of record CM040424.1, on the reverse strand, counting down.
CATAAGGAAGCTCAAGGGGAGTTCCCTATAGGATGGATCCGACTCGTAGTAGAACGGCGCCTTATCTTCGTTCATCCTTCTAAAGGTGACTAAAACTCTTTGTTCTGTGACTCCTGGGATGCAGTGCTTTGCAAGATTTGCCCCATTTCCTTTCAGCACTAACACTGATATGATTGGTAAAGGGATCTTGACGAAACCTCAGAACTCTCCTGGCCCAATGATCTGGATCACCTGGCCGAACAATATACTGCATTCACTTATATATGAGACCATGCAGAAAGGTCTCACAAAGTTTTCGTGGTCGATATGAGGTGGGATACATTCCCCATCCTCATAGATATTTAAAATGCAACTGTTAGGAATACAGTCTGCAGGCAGCACGTGCTACTCAGCCATTCTCTTTATTATTTTCTTAATTTGCGGCAGCATCGGATCCGCCTTAGAGTTTGAAAGCCTTTGTCCCTTGCCGCTGTGACAACAATACCTTCGAGTGTTCGCGAGTGGACTTTTATTCCAGAGCATAGCCTTGGTAGGTTAGCTTGTTCACGGGACAGCCTTAGACGACAGAACTCTACTACCTCCTGCATCAGTTCACGACAATTGTCGCCGCTTTTTGGTATTGAAATGATATGATACATCAGTTTTGTTCAACCATGTATACTCTGTCAAATTTTGGATGCTTGTCAATAGGTGATCATTTGTACTACTATAGTATGGGTGAGAATTGTAGTCCATATAGTTGAGTGCAAATAAATAAGAGATATGCTTTTGATTGGGTGTAGAATTAGAGGACTTTAGAGTGTCAGGTTAAAGCCCCCAATTTGGTTTAATGTTCTAATTTTTGTTATGAGATGTTAGTCCCCAAGTAGAGGGAAATGAGGGAACTCTAGAGTGAGAGCTAGTATCTTTCCTACCTAACCCATCTACAAGATTTCAAAACTTCAAATTAACCTATGTTTTTTATAGAACCAAGTAAGGGTAAAGAATATAACTGATCCTATTTTGCACAACACATTTAGATACTTCCACAATGAAATTCCATAATTATTACTAATTCATTGAAAGAGGATAATGATATTTTATTCTCATTTGCTTTCATATCGTTTAATAATCTTGTTAATTTTAGTTGCTTACTTTACTTTTTCTAAAAAAATAGCAAAATGAATTTAAAATTTTTAATTATAAAACATAACTTGCAAAATCATTTTGAAAAGAAAAAAGTTGTTTTTCTGCTTTCTTTAAATTTTAGACATTTCCCTGTGGGTTCGATATCTCGGGGCTTAAAATATAAAGTCCTATATTACTTGATAAACGATACGTATACTTGCGTAGAATCCCATATTGAAAATAATTAAAGTTAATTTCTTATTTGCTTCAAAATCAAGTTTTTGTTGCTGTTGCAAAGAAAGAGATATTATCATTGAGAAGAAATATAAAGTGTAAGACGTAAGCATAAATATTTGGGGATCATCGTATGAATCCCTAAGTTTTCCTAAATTTATGCATCATTTCCGAGATATTTTCTACCTTCCAAGATATTTTTGGCTCGGAGCTTTGTTGTCCGATTCCCCAAACTTCCCTAAATTTTCGCATCCTTTCTGAGATATTTTTCGCCTTTCACGATATTTCCAGGTCGGAGCTTTGTCGTCTGATTTCCTAAATTTTCCTAAAATTTCGCATCCTTTCTGAGATATTCTCCACCTTCCATGATACTTTCGGATCAGAGCTTTGTCGTCCGATTCCCTAAATTTCCCTAAATTTTTGTTTCCCTTCCGTGATATTTTCCGCGTTCACAATGTTTCGAGATTAGTGATTGAATTTCGATTTTCATTTTCGAGGCTAGTACATAAATTCCAATTTTTATCCTTCAAGATGAATAATTAAATTTTGATTCCCTCTTCTTGAGGTTGGTACCTAAATTCCAACTCTCTCCGTCTGCACTCACTTAAACTCGAAAATTCCTACGAAATCAAAATTCTCAAAATCAAAATGAAATTTCACAAATTTGAAATTCTGTAAACTTAAAATTTCCGTAAACTCCATTAAGCTTAAGATCAAATTCAAACCCAAAATCCAAATATAAAATTATGTCAAATTTGAATCCTAATTTCCATTTCTAATCTCAAATTTCAATTCTGATAGGGCTCCATCATAATTTGGGGCTTGAAATTCATAGCTCCATAATGAGGGTGTCCCACATCCTTCCCCCCAGCGAGAGTTCCCGGGTTAACTAGATAATCCTCAGTAGAAACTTCCTTGTTGAATTCTATGTTGTATCATGAGTTTTGACTCAAATGGTTGTGTTAGTTTTGTTGATCTTGTCGGTCAACACCAATACGTGTGGTGTGCCTGTTCGACACACTACACCTATTTGGGGTCTATTTGTTGACATCACTTTTGTTGAGGTCTAGTCTCTATTTAAAATAGCCTAGAGTCTAGCCATAGGACTTTCCTGGTGACTATCTTAGATGACTAGCAATGGGGTCTATTTTATATTTAATTGATATTCCAGAAATTAATATAATTATAATAATTAAAATTAGATTCAATAAATCATGAAATTTGGTCCAAGTGGTCTACTGGTCTAAGTGAACCTCTAGTAATTTTCTAAAAATTAAATATTGTGTTTTAATGGAGTTATAAAATTATCCTTTAAATCCCCACTAAAATAATTGTGTAAATTAAATAAAATTTAGAAAAATCATATTTTCTCCTCTGATGTTTTAATTGACCCATGGGTATGGTACCGTAAGAATTTCAAAGTCATTTGAGTTAATTTGATTAATTATGAAGCATTAAGGTCTTAAGGGCAATGTTGTAATTTTGAAGAATTTAACTTTAATCAATATTTAGGCTTAATTAAAGTGGGAAATGGGCAATGAATGATTTTAATTAACATGATTGAATGATTGAAATAAAATGGGATAAATGGTAGAAACCAATCTCACTTTTGTCATATTAAAGGATAAACTTGTAAGTTCTTTAATTATATTGATTTGGAAGATAATCAAAATTGAATGATCCCAGAATTAGGGGTTTGATTCTGGAAGTTAATAACCCATCAATTTAATACCCCCTAGTTGGTGTTTAATGATAAATTCAATATTTTGATAAGAATCACACTCACATGTTTAACTTTTCCCCAAATTGTAAACATACTCACTAAAGTCTTAAGGACTTAGTAGTGAACATGCTTAATTACAATTTGACTAATGAGGTTTAGAAAAGAAAGCTTAACTAATATCAAAAACTTTTTGAAACACTACAAGCCCAATCTTAAAATTAAATTGGCAAAAATTCTTAATAAATAAATCAATTTGCCCCTAGGGGCCTTCACTCACATAATTCATAAATAAAATATCAAGTGACAGTTACCCCACTTTTGGGATGACAAAAATATCAATGTTCATTTAACGTAAGGTCATGAGATGGATGAATCATTTAATGAGTATGATAAGTTCAAAATGAACTCAAGAAAGTTAAAAAGGTTGTGAAATATCTAGGTATTCTCTGGATCTTTTCACAAGTCTTCTGGACATCTTGTAGGACAACTGAACCTATCATATTTATTAAAGGAAAGCATCCCTCAAATGAATAAATAGAACCCACCAAGTTATGACATAGGACTTAGTAGGCCCTTGATGAACCTATCCCTAGGCTTTACATTCCTACAAATTATAAATGCTTATTGTAAATGATATTAAAGTTTCAAGTGGAGGAACGAGAAGACTCGCTAGGAATGCTTTTATAAGTTTATAGTACCTTCTTCTCCTACACTGTCTTCACCGTACTTTTCTTGCTTACAAGCTCACATGATAGAACCAGAACTTTGAGGATAACCACAAAACTGAAACCAAAAAAACCAAAATCAAAATTAAAATGAAACAAGATAAAATTCATCGACACAATAATCAAAATACAAGATAACTCAAAATTTAATCACAAACAAAACAATAATCACAAGTGAAACTAATTTAAAACGTATTTTTGGATGATCGGGAATACCTCGAAGGAGGCAACCTATGGTTGCTAATGTGCTTTCCCATTGTCAAAATAAAAGTACATAACTCATTAAGTTGAGTTTATTAAATTCATCTGGACTAAGTGAATCTGAAGAAAATGGTGGTGCTGGAATGAGGGAACCGTGGGATCTTAACTGGTGTGTTCATAGTCAGCTTGGAATATTTCTCTAGTAAAACATTAAGACACTGTCAGCATATTTTTAGGTTGAGTGTCGTATTTTTGAAAAGGGGTGTCGCCTAACAGAAATTGTCGGCGAATTTTTTAGATTTTAAATTTAATTTAAATATATATATAATTTAGAAAGTAGTATTTAATTTTGAAAATAATTTTGAGTTTGAAAATTTTAAGATATGAAATCAAACTGACCTCACATCCCAAATAGCTTATATAAACGAGCACCGCACCACAAACCGTGTATATATCCCGAAGAATAGACACACTGCTTGATAATGGGGCTCAATTAAATAAACTAAAAGATTTGTGACATTCGTTTGGTCTGCGAACCAATCTTATAAGCCGATAAGTTCCCCTGCTTAATATAAATGAATTAAGCGGGGTTTATATTACTCTGGTTTCTTAAAGTTCCCTATAAGGGCGAGCCACTATAGTTAATTACATCTCTAAGTGATGGGAATCACTTAAGAAAACTCTTGATAATGATCAGTGATTTTGCTCTCAATAATTTCAAAGTTTAAGGTTTTCAAAGGATTGAGTTTTGGAAATTTCAATAGGGAATGGATCAAATTTGGAACAGTTAATTTATGGAGTTCAAAGGAATAAAAGTAGGAGAAGCTGAGGATCCAAGAAGAATCTTGACAACTTCCCAAACTATCCTTTTGTTTGGCTTAGATTTGGGAATTTACTTAATGTTTCAATCCTGCCAATTTTAATTAATTAGGACTCATATTCGTATGACATGATCATACAAATAGCCTCGAAGATGTGAGGGTTTATGTCGTACCGAACGACTACCTCGGAGTCCTAAGACCGGTTAGGGCTTAATTTACATAACATGATTATGCAAATGCCTAACAAAAGGGTTGAGGATTTATGTTGCACTAGGCGAACTACCTCGAAATCCTATAGTTTTGGTTATTTAATTCTAGGAAAGTTTTGTTGAAGTAGAGTTGTTTTCGCTGACGAAGATGGCCATGCTGCCCACCATGCTCCAAGCTCCTTGTTGTTGCAGAGGTTTAGTTTTGGAAAGTGAAAATCATGGGATGAGAAAAGTGTCTTGGTTTAGAGAAAATGTTAAAATCCAAGTGTTTTTAATATTTTAATTAAAACAAATCTTAAAGTTGTTTAAACAGAACCAATTAAGATACCACGGTTCCGTCATCCCGACACCGTTATTTTCATTGAATTCACTTAGTCCAGATGAATTTGCTAAACTCAGTTGAATGAGTTCCACACTTTCATTTAGACCGTGGGAAATCCCGTTAGCAACACGTGGGTTACATCATCCGAGGTATTCCGGATCATTCAACTAGACGTTTTAATTTAGTTGTAATTGTAGTTTTGTTGTTACTGTTTGTGATTAAATTTTGAGTTGTTTTATATTTTGAAATGTTGTGGCGGTGATTTTTATCTTGTAATGACTTTTAATTTAGTTTTGGTTTCGGTTCATGGACTATCCTAAATGTTTTGGTTTTCATGCAACGGTTTTATTTAACATGCGAAAAGTAAAGTACATTGCAATAAAGTAAATTGCGATAAAATAAAAACGTACACTGGAGGGTCTTCCCGTCATCCCAAGCTGCACTTAAAACACATGTTAAGGCATTTAAATATTTCAACAAGTACCTAGGTAAAGCTAAGGGAAAGGTTTTGGTTGTTTACCAAAGTCCTAATCCTATGGTAGTCATCTCCTATGACGTCTAGATTCTTGTGTTTTAGTTTAAGGATGATTTTCTTCATCGAAGAACAATTAAGTTCGATTGTTCTTATAAACATCCTATCATATTGAGGAAGTGCTTAAGACGAGTCTTAAACATCTTTTCAATATCTACTAGGATTGTTTTAAGTCCGAGGAGTTTAATTATACAAGTGAATTAATCATCAGGAGTTCGAGTTTTGTTCTCTTGCTCGGTGAACTAAGACATTTGAATATCACTATAAGTGAAGTAACACTTCACTTGATACCTCGTTTAAGAGTTATAATAATAAGAGCTTTAAAAGGGCAAATCAACTTATTAGGTATTTTAATGATTTAAGCTTAATGATTTAATTTTAATTTTGACTTAATTATAAAAAATTAGTTTAAGTTTGGAATAGTGTTCAAGTTATTTTAGATTTAATTCTTAATGATTTCATTTAGGTTTGTTGTTAAATGATTTTTAATTTAATTTAATTCAATTTAATTTTAATTCCATTTAATTTAATTTTAATTTAATTTGATTTGATTTTAATTTAATTTAATTTAATTTAATTTAATTTAATTTAATTTGATTTAATTTAATTTAATTTAATTTAATTTAATTTTAATTTAATTTAATTTTAGTTTAATTTTAATTTGGATTATTATTTTAAATTTTTTTTAAAGTAAGAATTAAGTATTATTGAAGTGATTTATTTAGGGATTTTTTAAATTAAAGAATAAATATCCTCTTAATAATATCCCTACTTTAATAATTCCAATTTCTATTATTCTTCCAACATTTCAATTAATTAATTAATTAAAGTTTTATTTTAATTATATTTGAAATGGTTAGTAGATTTCTACACTCAATCATTTAAGTTTCAATCATCCAAAATCAGTTTGAAGTCAAATATTTTACCCTTCCCCTTTTAATTAATCCTAAAATTTTAATTAAAGGTTGAAATTTTTAATTACCATTTTGCCCTTCAAGCTTAATAATTCTATAACTCACTAAATTAAGCTCAAATGAACTTGAAATTGTTATGTAACCTCACTCACATGTCAATTAAGACATTAGAGGAGAAAATGTGATTTTTCTGTATTTAATTTATTTATGTAATTATTTTTAATGGAAAATAGGGGTTTTCAAGGATAATTCAATAACATGACCAAGGAAATATTTATGTCCTTAAGAAAATTATGGGATGTTCCTAATGATCAGAGGACCATTTGGACAAATTTTGGTGATTTTTTTATTTATATTTTATTTATTAGAATTATTTTGAGTTTTGGAGTATTAATTAATTTTAAAATATAATTAAAGTTGCAAAATGTATTTTATATTTTTCTTAAATCTCTCTGACCTCAAGGAGTTCAAAGAAATAAATTTTGTATTTTTTTTTATTTTCCTTTGATTTATTAGAATTATTTTAGTGAAAAATGTTGGAAAATGCATTTTTTAATATTAAAAATTACATTAAGGCTTTAAAATTCAATATCTTATCCTAGGGACTTAAGAAAAATATTTGTTTTGTTCCTAAGTAATTAGAATTCAAAATGTGACATTTTGGTGATTTTTAATATTTTTATGATTTTTATTATTTTTTAATTATTAAAAATATTAAAATAATGATTAAAATCAACTTTTTTAGAAAATTACAATTTTAATTTTCTTAAGTTCCTCTGATATCAGAGAAGCTCCAAAACTATTTTTGTGAATTTTTGAAAAGTATTTTGTGAGTTATGATTTTTTAAAATTTAATTTTATCCATTTTGCTTATGAGGCTTAATCAATCCATTTGGTGGGGCTAATCAACTCCAATTGACTTCAAATTTTTATGTGATGACCTCCTGATCCCAAAGATCAGTGGAGAATTGTTTTCAAGTCAATTTAATGTGTGAATATCCCTTAATTAATTAAAGTTCAATTTTGGGTGTTTATGCCAATTAGGGTTGTTTCATGTGAATTAACTCAAAACCTATTTTTCTTATGTTCCTCTGGTCATAAGAAACATTACAAAATTTTCCTAGAATTTATTTCTCAACATGCTAATTATTGTAATTAAAATACTCAAAACAGTAACATGCAATTGAAAAATCAATAACTTCTCATAGGGATGGCCTCGACATTAGAAAATTCGGGGAATGTTCCCGAGTTCGAGAGGCTTTAAAAGCCCTATGGTCTCATGCCACGGTGAATTGTCATGTGCATGAAGAATTGAAATAGTGCGAGAGAGTAATTAAATCATTAAAAATAAAATACTAAATGAAATTAATTGATTTCTTTTCCACATTATTCTCCTCGTTCACTTGAGCGAGAGGTATTTTTATTTTATTTTTAGGATTTTTCTACACAAAGTTATGGATTTTCTAAGTTACGGTAATTAAATAAATCCATAAAATCCTATTTTTCTATTTATCCGAATCGGCGCCGCGTCATCCTTAGCATCTCCGAACAGCCGCGCGGCGCTTTCGGTTCGACGCGGCCATCCAACTCGGCGCTCCGGGGGCCCGCGGTTCATGTACCATCGCGTCGTCCGGCTCGATCCCGGCCGTCCGCTCGATACACGCTCGATCCGAGCGGCTCCCGGTCATCGTCTACGACGCGGTGTGCACCCGTGACCGTCCCCGCTAAAACCACTAAGAACTCGCTCGATTCTCGACGGATTTTTGTGTTCTTATGCTTTATGGATTCGTCTTGAAGAGACGAACACATCCATACGATAAACATGCATTGAAATTGATTCATATCGAATGGAGAATCTCCGGGAGCTCGGGAGGAAGAGAGAGTTCATACCTTTGCTCGGAGAAGTGAAGCTTCGATGCGAGGGTTGTGTCGCGTTCGATTGGGTCCAAGCGATCTCCGGATGATGTCCCTTGGCTCGGTGAATTTCCTAGGTACAAAAGTGACCACGGCCTATCCCAAGCTTGGAGGCTGGAAGCAATAGGCTGGCACAGTGAGGGGGCTTTTGTTGGGAAACTTCTCCTTTTGGTGCGGTGAAGGTGTAGAGTCGATCGATTTGAGGATTGACTCAGCTGTGGTGAAGTGTCCTGGTTTTGGGCTTAAACTTGACTGCGAAATTGAGCTCGCGAGAGAGGAAATTGCGGGGGATTTCGGTGGGGATCAAGTTCTCTAGGTGTGGGGAGAGTACGGAATGATTTTGGCGAGTTTACGTATGGTTTGTTTCGGTCTCTGTTTTGGCCGAGAGGGGGTGGTGTTTAAATAGGAATGGGCTGGAGGGCCTCTGAGGGAGTTAGGGGTTGGGATCATCTTGCTGCGGTGAGGAGAAGAACAGCCATGGTGGCCATTGGGCATGGGGCAACTCAGCAAGGGAGAATTTCAATGTGGGCTCACATGGGAGCTCTCGGGTGTGGTGTTTTCCGGTGGCCCAGGTGGCTGGCCGGCAGGCATGGGTCACCCTCAGGGTCATGAGGTTGAGGGCTTGATGTTTGTGAGTTCAATTGGCTTTTGCCATGTGTAAAGTGGTTAGATCAAAATGGAATGGGGGCATGGTTTCTTTGGCTTGGTTTGTGTCAACCCATGTGTTTGGGCTGGGTTCACCGCTCCATGACCTGATTTTAGGCTGAGAAAAAGTGGTTTAGGTCAGCTTAATCAGTGGGGAAGGGTCACCATCCAAGTACATCTAAGCTTAAACAAGGTTTAGTGGAATCATGAGAGTGGTTAATCCTCTTAAGGGAACATGGAAAGAGCTCCCTCCTCTTGCCATCTTGGGTATGGTGAAGTGTCCAAGGCTCTCATGGCTCTCATGTGGCTCATGCATGGCATCATGGCTCCATTTGGCTTGAGAAAAGTTAAGTCAACTTTCATGTGGAAGGGTTTTGTGATTTTTGGCATCTTGGTGAGAATTGTCATGTGGCTAGAATTGGAATGGTTTGATGATAAATTAGGACTTTAGAAATGATTTTAAGTTGAATGTAAGATGAGGGAGAGTGTCATATGGACTTTAGGATGGGTTTGGGCTTTTAAAATTTGGTAAAGGTGGGCTTTTAGAATGGTTTAAGGGAGTGGGCCTTCCTGTTTCAAAATGGGCTTTTGGATGAAAAGTTTGTAAAGGGCCATGTCAAATAAATGTTGGGTTTGGTTTAGGGATGTGTCATGAGTGATTTGAAGAAAGTTTGAGGTGATTTAGAATTGGATTGGGTCTAATTTGGGTCTCCTTGGTAATAGAGTCCAAATGGGTCAAAATGAGCTACCTTGGGCTAAAGTTGGGCTAATGTTGAAATTGATGTAAAATTAATGTTGGGAAATGTTTATGGGGGTGTTACAAATAGGTTTCAACTTTGGTTGGGTTTTGATTTTGGGATTTGGGCCCATTTGGGTTAGGTTTGGGTGTAGGCCCATTTAAGGAATTTTGGGTTTGGGTTGAAATTGAGTAAGGTTTGGGTCTAATTTTAGGCGAATCATGTTAGTGTTTTGTTTGTGGGGATGCTAGGAAGGTTTTAGAAAAGATTTGGGGGTCAAATTTGGATTGAATTGGGTTGGTTTGAGCTAGGTTTAGGTCATGGGTCAAAATTGGGCCTTAAGCTTAAAAATGAAATTGGATTCAATTGCCAATCAAATTGGGCTTGAATTTGGTATAGATTGATATTGGGGATATTGAATTGAAGTTTAGAATTGAATTGGACCAAAATTGAGGTCAATTGGGGTGATTTGGTTTGACATTGGGTTCATTTGGGCTAAAATGGGGGGTTTTGGTAAAAGTGGGGTAAATTGACAAAATTGGCCCATGGTGTAGTTGGACAAAATGAATTGAGAATATTTGGGATTTTTTGGAATTTTCTGGGAATTTTCTGAATTTTTGGATTTTTGGGTCAAGAGGGGCATTTTGGTAATTTGGAAGGTATTGGGGGTATTTTTGGAAATTTTGGTATTTTTGGCTGGATATGGTCAATTTGAGTGGGGAAATGTTTAGGATTGATTTTGAGGAATTTTGGGCAATTTAGGTGATTTTGCAAATTTTGGGTAGTTCGAGGGCATTTGGTAGGTTTGATGGGTGTAGGAGTCCGGGGGTCGAAAATTGAAATTTTGGAAAAATGAAGATTGATCGAATTTGAGTAAAGTGGAATCACCTTGGTTGAGCCATGAAGCCATGTTAATCCCATAGGAGCCATGAGGGGACTCATTTGAGGCATTTCTTATGTTGTTCTAACCTCTTAGCGAGGGGCTTAGGGGTTAAGGACTATCCATATGAATTACCTACATGAGTCGGGAAGTCGAGTTGGGTGAGAGTGTGGTTTTAGGACTTGGGATGTGTGTGAGAGTGTAGTGTATGTGCAAGCCAACCCTCACCGGACCAAGCCACCCGGGGTATCCCTAAGGCCGAAAAGTCACATGGGGAACTCATCCTTTAAACCTCCACATTTGATTTCGACCCTCTAGGTGATTAGGGGTCTACAATCAAGCTTGTGGGGTTTGCGGGGAGTTAAGAAGTAGTTTGAATTTCTAAAGGGTGGGTTCCATTTCTAGTCCTCTAAGATTAGTCAAAGGAAAAGCCTAAGGCTAGATCCTAAGTACTAAAGAGAGAAGCAAAAGACCTCATCAAAAATGAGGTCAACAAATGGACCCCTAATAGGTGGGGTGTGCTAACCAAGCACACCGCGCATATTGGCGTTGACCGAAGAGATCAACAAAACCAACACAGATGTCCAAGTGACAAACTTAGGACGAAGTAGAAGAATTTCCGTTGGGGAGTATCAAGTACATTTCCAAGGCCGGAGATTTCGAACTCTCGGCGGGAAATGAAGAAGGAGGTGAACTCCAAATCACAGGATGCGGGAATTCGATTTAGATTTCATTTTACCTTTAAATTTCAAGTTTCAATGTGTGAGTTTCGATTTTGATTTGTTCTGAATTTCAATTTTGATTAAAGTTTAATTTAAAATCAATTTATGGAAAATTTTGAATTTGAAATTTGGATTTGAAATGAGAATTGAAACCTGGGTTTCAACCTCGGGATGAGAATTGAAATTTAGGTACTGATCTCGGAGTGAGAACTAGAATTTAGGTACTAGTCTCGAAATGAGAGCTGGAATTTAGGTACCAGTCTTGGAAGTTTAGAATTGAAATGTAGGTATCAATCTTGGGATGAGAACTGGAATGTAGGTACCAGTCTCGGAAATTTGGTACGAGAATCAGAATGTAAGTATCGATCTCGAAATGAGAGCTGGAATGTAGGTACCAGTCTCGGAAATTTGTACGGGAGTCAGAATGTAGGTACTCATCCCAAGACGAGGATGCGGAATGTAGGTACCAGCCTCGAAAAGTTGTACGGGAGTCAGAATGTAGGTACGATCCCAAGATGAGGACTGGAATGTAGGTACCGGCCTACGAAAGTTGTACGGGAGTCGGAATGTATGTGCGATCCCAAGATGAGGACTCGGAATGTAGGTACCAGCCTCGGAAAGTTGTACGGGAGTCGAATGTAGATGCGATCCCAAGATGAGGACTGGAATGTAGGTACCAGCCTCGGCAAGTTGTACGTATGAAGAAGGACCCAGTCTCATGCCATCAGAACCAAATTGAACAGAGTTCGTAGCTCCGTGTTAAAAGACCTAGTCAATCTTCCTACAAGTGGGAAAGGAGATCACAGAAGATCAACAGATTTCGATTGTGACGAAAAGGTGTAAGATTTTGAAGTTGAAGTGTGGGCCTCCCGTGAGGAAGAACCATCCCGGAAAAGGAGTTTGAAGCGATTTGATTTGAAAAGAAGCTGGAGGATTTGAAAAGATGGATTTAGATTGAAATTCAATTTGAGATTCATTCTCATTTTGTTTGTCTTTTAGCGATCCAATTTTATTTTTGTTATTCATTTGATGTTCATGTGAATTTGTAGTTCGTTTTAACATTCGGATTTTTTTTAAGGGGAAGAATTTTCATTTATTTTCCTTTTCTTTTCTGTTCTTTGTTCAAAGTTAATTTAACTCTAATGGCGTTTCCCAATCAATTTGCACAAAAAGAGGTGAAGGTTAAAATGTGACATAGTCACTTTCATTCCAATCTTTTTGAAGATACAGCATACATCTTGATTTGAAATATATCTCGTACAATCCATGACTCAAAACGGACATCATACAACTTGATCTGAAATATATCTCATACAATCCATGACTCAAAACAGACTATGTATCATTCTTGTTGATCCATCCAAAAAGTATCTGTCAAAAATCCATGTCTGAATAATGAGATACACGGTCAATAACATCACCTTCCAAGCCATCCTTGGCAGGAATGCCACATGGATGTGTATTGGAGGTGTGCTATTTCCCGTGTAACTCACAGCTCGTAAGGCCGGAGACTCTCCGATTACGGATGCAGTCGGAAGTGGTAAGGCGCCTTTACGTCGTCCATCCTTCTAAAAGTGACGGAGATCCGCTCCATCGATACTCCCGGTATATAATGTTTTGTGATGTCCGCTCCATTTCCTTGTAATATCATGACGGAACCTACCGAAGTGGTATCTCCACCGGCCCTCGGAACTTACCCGGGCTCGCTTATCCGGAGGTCGGATCCGAACATGATATTGCATTGGTTGACGAACGAAGCTGTGCGAAAGGTCCGACAAGTCATGGTGGTCTATGTGTGGAGGTATGCGGTCGCCCTTCGATAAATGTTGATGATGCAGCTGATTGGGTATGCGATCTGGCAGCGTACCCTCCATGTTATCATTCTTTTCACCATTCTTTTAATTATCCTCGGCATTGGATCCACCTCACTGTGACGGAGTATCCCTGGTGGATTTCCTTTTCTTTCCTCTACGAAGTTATAGCAACATCCGCATAGTATTGTGACTCTTCCTTTCCCTGACATCCATTTCCGGGGTTCTGAATAAGTCTTTTCTCTCAGACGGTCTGCTCGACCCATTTTCTGAAGTTCTAAGATGCAATCCACAATCTGCTGTTGCTCGTACTCTGAGAATACACTTGTGTGTAACTCGAGGCCTTCCAAAATATTGATTCTTTTGCCTCTAATCCTTTCAAAGTATTTGAAAGTCTTCTTCTCAACATTCTGCATTCTTTCTAGTTCATATTACGGGATGATGCGCAAGTGACGAGGCCTAGTAATGTATTGCGGGATGTATGGCTCAATCCCGTCACGTTCTCCTGCATAACTTGGCTCCTCGGGGATTGTCTATGTCAGGACATCCTCCGGAGTTGCTTCCGCAACAAGGTTTCTTACCACTGGTGGTTCTATCTGGCGTCGTGGTAATCTCTCTGCCTCTGATCTTCTTAGAGTTCCCCTCATCTTTTCTGTTGTTCTCGGAGCTTGTTCCCTCTTTTCAGGTTCCTGATGAACCGGTATCTTTAAAATGTGTGTGTCGGCGAAGGTGGCTGTTTCCTCGTATTGATCTGCTGCTAGTTTAGTCAACATCTTGCGGATACGGCGATTCTTATTCCTTCTTTGGGTAGCAGTGAGAGCAGCTCTCCTTACCCCTTGAATTTCTGCGGGCGTGGCGCTGACGAGCCTGCCCTCTGCTGTGGCAACTACAGACTTGATTTTCTTGCTTTCCTCGATGTTTGTCTTTCTTTTCTTTTCTTTGGATTGGTGGCTTGGGCCACCCATCTTCATCACTGTCTGGCTATGAAGCTCTTCTCGGTCCGCTGGGACCCGATCATTTTCTTCGTACTCGTAGGTCTGGTGGTGTGAAGTCGGAATCAATTTCTATCACTTGCTCCATCCTTCACCCTCTTTTCATCGAGTGCGAGACTCACGCCATTTTTAAAGTTTAGGACCAACCGCCCGTTCGACATTTCCTGCGAAGAAGACAAGGAAAGGATCGAGGGCGTACTAAGAACAAGAACATTAAGAAAATACTTATCACTAAAGATTCTTATTCACTTATTTTAATTTAAAGGAAGGTAGGAAAAGATGAGGAAAGATCAGGAACAAGATTTGATTTGAAAGGAAGGGTAAAACTTTATTATTATGATTTCACATATTTCATTTCTAGCACATATATATTTTTTTAATGATTCTTTTTATCCATTTTTATGTTTTTGGGTTCGGACCCAGTTACAAAGTGATTGCTTCACCCGTGTTTCTAGGGATAATACTCTATTTTAGAGGACACCCTTCGAAACATCAGGTTGCGTAATACTTCTTTAAATACCGTCCATTGATTGGAAGCATTTGTCGTTCTCCTTGGCAATTCACAAGTTGGTAGGAGCCTCCTGAGTGGACTGCCTCGACCACAAACGGCCCTTCCCAAGTCGGTTCAAATTTTCCTCCTATCTTGCGATGTGCAAGAATAGATCTTATGAGAACAAGAACTAAGTCACCAACTTTGAAAGCTCTTGGGCAGACTAGTTTATCATGGGCCTGGATCATCTTAGCTTGGTACAGTTCCAAATTTTGCTGCGCTGCAAGTCTTTTCTCTTCCAAGCTTTCCAGTTCTTCCAGTCGTAATCTGAAATTTTCTTCTGTAGTAATTTTATTTGCAACTGCAATTCTGAGTGATGGAAGCTGGACTTCCAATAGTAACACTGCCTCGGACCTGTATACTAAAGCGTAAGGCGTAGACTGAGTAGGAGTCCTAAAAGTCGTCCTGTAGGCCCATAAGGCTTCTAACAACTTCTCGTGCCAATTCCTCTTGTTGTCGTCTAAAGTTTTCTTTAGAATTTGAACGAGAGTTTTATTAAAAGCCTCGGCCAAGCCGTTTGCTCTTAGATAGTAGATTGTTGAGTATCGCCAATAGATTCCATGTCTTCTGACAAAATTGTTGATTTTTGTGCTTCTGAATGCGGACCCATTATCTGAAATGATTCTGCGCGGTACCCCAAAATGGTAGACAACTTGATTTTTGAAAAATTGTAGCACGTGGTGTGCCTTTACTTCTACGAGTGGAGCCGCACGCCCATTTAGAAAAGTAGTACGTAACCGCAAGGATGAAGCGATGTCCTCTTGAAGAAGGTGGTTCTATCGGACCCACTATATCCGTGCCCCAACACTCGAATGGCCGCGACACAATTGTCGGATGTAGCACATTTGGAGGTTGGTGTAGAACCACTCCGTGCACTTGGCACTGGTGACAGCTCTTGGCGACTTTCATACAGTCGGCCATCATTGAGGGCCAGTAGTACCCTAGTCTTTTAATTTTCATTTTCATTTTCGGACCCGACTGATGAGCGCCACAAAGTCTTGAATGCACTTCTTTGACAATTTCACGAGCCTCGGACCCGCTCAGGCATCTTAACCACATCTGATCAAAAGACCTTCGTATAATGTATTGTTTATTAATGCGTAAGACGAGTTCTTTTCTTGATTTGATGGGCTAATGACTTATCGTCACGGTAATTTACCTGTTTGCGGGTAGTACAGTAGTGGTTGACGCCAATCTTCGGTGTTTTCCGTCACTGCTTGCAGTCGATTCTTTTGCTTTTTCTGATTTTTGTATCATATCCATGTCAAGCTGTGATAGGACCTGTCATCCTTGAACTGACACTTCAACTGACTCATCTTGTAAGCAGGCAAATTCTTTTGCAAGAATAGCTAGCGCATCCGCGAGAGCATTTTCTCTTCTGGGGATCTTGTAGATTGTTACATTCGAAATTTGTTCCAACAGTTTCATGGCATACTGAAAGTATTGCTCGAGTCTTGACTTTAAAATTTTGTATTGTCCGGCATCTGAGAATCTCCGTAGATGTTGATGTCCGTTATTCCCATTTGAATGGTAAGTTCTAGTCCTGTTATGAGGGCTTCGTATTCTGCCTCGTTGTTTGTGCACGGCTCTGTTAAGTGGTAGGAGTATCTTAACATCCCCCGCTCCGGTGTTATAAAGATTAGTCCGATTCCTGCCTTACCGGGCACAATCGTTTGCAATTCTTTGTCTTTCTGTGCTGAGGACGCTCCGTCGAAGTATAGTTCCCAACGTCGATCAGCAGTGTCTTCTAGGCTCATTATATGCTCGATAAGCAAATCGTCGTCGAGAGGCTAATCTGCTGGTAAAGGGTGTGCTGCAAGGAAGTCAGCTAGGACTTGTCCATTTACGGTGCGAAGAGGAACGAAAGTTATGTCAAATTGCGATAGTATCATCGACCACTCGACAAGTACGCGGAAAGTGTCCGTTGGGTCATCAAATATTGCAACGGATTAACTTTCGAAATAAGGTTGATCTTATGAGAAAGCATGTAATGCCTGAGCTTCTGTGCGGCGAAGATCAGGGCCAAACAATGCTTTTCAATTGGAGGATACTTTACTTCCGTCGGGATTAGACGACGGCTTAAGTAGTAGAGAGCATTTTCTTTTCCCTCATCATTGACACGGGCTAGCGGGGCTCCAGGAGTCGTCTAAAGCCACGGTATAAAGTATCGACGGTCTACACGAGGCCGAGTGCATTAAGACAGGAGGTGTCATTAAGTATCGTTTGATGTCATTGAAGGAATGTTGACATCTGGAATCCCAAGTAAACTTGGCATCCTTCTTAACCAAAGAAGAAAAAGGCTGACACCTTCCTGACAAATTCAATATAAAGCGTCGAAGATATGCCAACTTTCCTTGAAAGGATCGTAGCTGTTTCAAGGTTTTAGGAGGTGGCATTTCTAAGATAGCTTTAATCTGTTGAAAGGGTCTAATTTGGGTCTCTTTGGTAATAGAGTCCAAATGGGTCAAAATGAGCTACCTTGGGCTAAAGTTGGGCTAATGTTGAAATTGATGTAAAATTAATGTTGGGAAATGTTTATGGGGGTGTTACAAATAGGTTTCAACTTTGGTTGGGTTTTGATTTTGGGATTTGGGCCCATTTGGGTTAGGTTTGGGTGTAGGCCCATTTAAGGAATTTTGGGTTTGGGTTGAAATTGAGTAAGGTTTGGGTCCAAATTTTGGGCAAATCATGTTAGTGTTTTGTTTGTGGGGATGCTAGGAAGGTTTTAGAAAATATTTGGGTCAAATTTGGATTGAATTGGGTTGGTTTGAGCTAGGTTTAGGTCATGGGTCAAAATTGGGCCTTAAGCTTAAAAATGAAATTGGATTCAAATGCCAATCAAATTGGGCTTGAATTTGGTATAGATTGATATTGGGGATATTGAATTGAAGTTTAGAATTGAATTGGACCAAAATTTAGGTCAATTGGGGTGATTTGGTTTGACATTGGGTTCATTTGGGTTTAAAATGGGCTAAATTGGGGGTTTTGGTAAACGTGGGGTGAATTGACAAAATTGGCCCATGGTGTAGTTGGACAAAATGAAATTGAGAATATTTGGGATTTTCTAGAATTTTCTGGGAATTGTTTGAATTTTTGGATTTTTTGGTCAAGAGGGGCATTTTGGTAATTTGGAGGGTATTGGGGGTATTTTTGGAAATTTTGGTATTTTTGGCTGGATATGGTCAATTTGAGTGGGGGGAAATGTTTAGGATTGGTTTTGAGGAATTTTGGGCAATTTAGGTGATTTTGCAAATTTTGGGTAGTTCCAAGGGCATTTGGTAGGTTTGATGGGTGTAGGGGTCCCGGGGGTAAAATTGAAATTTTGGAAAAATGAAGATTGATCAAATTTTAGTAAAGTGGAATCACCTTGGTTGAGCCATGAAGCCATGTTAAGCCCATAGGAGCCATGAGGGGACTCATTTGAGGCATTCAACATGTTGTTCCTAACCCTCTTAGCCAAGGGTTTAGGGGTTAAGAACCATCCACATGAATTACCTACATGAGTCAGGAAGTCAAGTTGGGTGAGAGTGTGGTTTTAGGACTTAGGATGTGTGTGAGAGTGTAGTGTATGTGCAAGCCAACCCTCACCAGACCTGGCCACCCAGGGTATCCCTAAGGCCAAAAAGTCACTATAGGGAACTCATCCTTTAAACCTCCACATTTGATTTCAACCCTCTAGGTGATTAGGGGTCTACAATCAAGCTTGTGGGGTTTGCAGGGTGTTAAGAAGTAGTTTGAATTTCTAAAGGGTGGGTTCCATTTCTAGTCCTCTAAGATTAGTCAAAGGAAAAGCCTAAGGCTAGATCCTAAGTACTAAAGAGAGAAGCAAAAGACCTCATAAAAAATGAGGTCAACAGACACCCTAATTTAAACCTTTTCTAAAACAAGACATTTCTCCAAAATCTCTTCAATTTGACACTTCTAAAACTGAACCTGCTACGACGAGGAGCTTGGAGCATGCATAATGGGCAGCACGACCATCTTCAACAGTAAAGTTCCTTAGAAATAAACAACAAGCCATAGGACTTTGAGGTAGCTTGCTTAGTGCAGCATAAATCCTCACTTTATCTCTTTTAGGCCTTTGCACTTAGTGCAATATAAGCCCTAAACTCGTCTTAGGTTTCGAGGTCGTCATCGGGAATGACATAAATCTTCTTATTTTCCAAGCTGTTCACATGATCAGTATCAAGTGAATGTATGCTCTAATTAAATAAACCTGGCAAGATGAAATACTAAATAACTATATCAAACTGAAGCCAAACCATAGGATAGTTTGGGAAAACACCGAGATTTTTCTGGGATCTATGTCTTTCCTTTAGTTTTCTTTTCCTTTGGACTTCAACAATAAATGTTCCAAACTTTAGCCATTCACTTATTTGATTTACTATTACCACGTTTTCTTGAAGATCCTACCTTTTGGAAGTCATGAATACAATATTTTCTGATATAGATGTAATTAACTATAGGGGCTCGCCCATATAGGAAACTCAAAGAACCCAAATTTATATAAACCATATCTAATTCTTTCATATTAAATAGGGAATATTGTTGGCCAACATAAATGGTTCGCAGACCAAACAAATGTTATAGATTCTTTAGTTTATTTGATCAAGCCTCAACACCAAGCAAAGTATCCATTCTTCGGAATAGATACATGGCTTGTGGTGAAATGCTTGATTATTTAAACTATTGCATATATGAGATCGGTTTGATTTCATATTTTTAAAATAAAAATGATATTTTCTAAAATTATATATATATATATATATATATATGTATATATATATAAATATATATATATATATATATACATTAAATTAAATCCATACTAAAAACCCTCTTGCTGCTTACAGTAGCATGCAGTTGAGATTCTTGTAAAAAGCATCCACAGTCTAGTGGGTTTCTTACTTAAAGGTTTTACAATCAGAACATTCCAGAAGCTACTTAGCAAAGCTGAGAATCTCTAAGGAGATGCTAAGCAATTCGTTTTGGTGAAAATGGCTAGGGAAGTAGATCCGATGAAAATATTTGAAAAGAAATTTTGGGTAGTTGTTGTGGTTGGTAGAGGAAAGCAACAATTACAAGTACAGGATGAACAGAGTCAGCAGACCTTCCAACGTCCGTGTTAGAACGCTTGTCGGCATATTTTTAGGTTGTGTTGTATTTTGAAAAGGGGTCGCCAAATGGAAATTGTGTGGTGAATTTTAAATTTTAAATTTAACTTAAATATATATAATTTAGAAAGTAGTATTTGATTTTTGAAAATAATTTTAAGTTTGAAAATTTTAAGATATGAAATCAAACCGATCTCACATCCTAATAGTCTATATAAACGAGCACCACACCACAAACTGTGTATCTATCCCGAAGAATAGACACACTGCTTGATGATGGGGCTCAATTAAATAAACTAGAAGATTTGTGACATCCGTTTGGTCTGCGAACCAGTTTATAAGCGGACAAGTTCCCCTGTTTAATATAAAGGAATTAAGCGGGGTTTATATTATACGGGTTCTTAAAGTTCCCTATAAGGGCGAAGCCCACTATAGTTAATTACATCTTAAATGACGGGAATCATTTAAGAAAACTCTCGATAATGATCAGTGGTTTTGCTCTCAAGAATTTCAAAGTTTAAGATTTTCAAACAATTGGATTTTAAAAATTTTAAAAGGGATTAGCTCAAATTTGGAACAGTTATTTTAGGGAATCAAAAGAAGAGAAGTAGGGGATGCCACGGACCTGAAGTGAACTTCGGTGACATCCCAAACTATCCTAATGTTTGGCTTCGATTTGGGAGTTTATTTAATGTTGTAATCCTGCCAACTTTAATTAATTAGGACTTATATTAGTATGACATAATCATACAAATAGCCTCGAAGATGTGAGGGTTTATGTCGTACCAAACGACTACCTCGGGATCCTAAGACTGGTTAGGGCTTAATTTACATAACATGATTATGCAAATGCCTAACAAAGAGTTGAGGATTTATGTTGCACTAGGCAAACTACCTTGAAATCCTATGGCTTTGTTGTTTAATTCTAAGAAATGTTTTGCTGAAGTAGACACAGGTTTTGCTGATGACGATGGTCGTGCTGCCCACTGTGCTCCGAGCTCCTTGTTGCTGCAGAGGTTTAGTTTTAGAAGGTGAAAATTAGGAGATAAGAGAAGTGTTTTGGTTTAGAAGTCTTAAAGTCCAGGTGTTTTTAATATTTTATTAGGGGAATATTAAAGTTGATTATAACAACACCGGTTAAGATCCCACGGTTCCATCATTCCGACACCGTTATTTTTATCGGATTCACTTAGTCCAGATGAATTTGCTAAACTCAACTGAATGAGTTCCACACTTTCATTTAGACCGTAGGAAATCCCGTTAGCAACACGTATGTTACATCATCCGAGATATTCCCGATCATCCAACAAGACGTTTTAATTTAGTTATAGTTGCAGTTTTGTTGTTCTGTTTGTGATTAAATTTTGAGTTGTTTTATATTTTAAATGTTGTGGTGGTGAATTTTATCTTGTGTGACTTTTAATTTAGTTTTGGTTTCAGTTTTGTGGCTATCCTAAAGGTTTCAGTTTTCATGCAACAATCTTGTTTAGCATGCAAGAAAGGTAAAGCGCAGTACATATAAGTAACTTGCAATAACATAAAAGCGTACCTGGAGGGTCTTCCCGTCATTCCAAGCTACACTTAAAACACATGTTTAGAGGATTTAAATGTTTATTACAAATACCTAGGTAAAGCTAAGGGAAAGGTTCTGTTTGTCTACCAAGATCCTAATCCTACTGCTAGTCAGTTCCTATGACGTCTAGGTTCTTTATATTTTGTTAAGGATGATTTTCTTCATCAAAGAACAATTAAGTTCAATTATTCTTCTTAAAACACCTCATTGTATTGAAAAAGTGCTTAGAACAGGTTCTAAACATCTTATCAATACTTCTGAGATTATTTCGAGTCTAAATGAATTTTTATTGTAGAGATGAATCAATCATCCAGAAATTTTTTAGTTAAGTTTTAACTCTTGCTCAGTGAACTTAGGACATTTGATTATCCCATGAACGAAGTGACACCTCACTTGATGCTCCATTTAAGAGTTATAATGATAAAAGTCTTTAGGGGCAAATCAATTTATTAAGAATTTCAACGATTTAAAATTTGAATTAATGTTTGAAGGTGATTTAATTTAGTTATAAAATTTTAATAAATTTAAGTTTGGAATAGTGTTCAAGTTGTTTTATTCTTAAGTGTTTTAAACTATTTGAATTGAAAGAGGAGTTTAAATTGTTTAATTTAGACTTTAATGATTCAATTTTAATTTAATTGCTATATTCTAGATTAAATTTTAATTGGTTTGATTTTTTAATTAAGAATTATTTTTTGAAATTGATTTTGATGTTTCAAGTTTGTTTTAAATTTGCTTTCAAGTGATTTTTGAAATTAAAAATTTTTTTAATGTTTTAAATTTATTTCAATTTAATTATCAAGTTATTTAATATTTTAAGTTTTAATTAAAGGTTATTTTCTTTTAATTATCATCTTAAGTTTAATCAAGAGTTAAATATAATTAAAGTGATTCATTTGGGGATTTTAGTTTAATTGATTATAGTCTCTCTAAATTATATCCCCATTTTAATAATCCAAATTCTTTTGATTATTCTTCCAAACTTCAAATTATTTAATTGATTAAGGTTTTTTTTTTTTGGTTTATTAAAAGTGATCAATGAGTTCCTACCCTTTTATTGTCCAAAGTTTCAATCATCTAAGAGAGAATTAAGATCAAATATTTTACCCCCCCCCCGCCCGTTTTGATTAAACCTAAAGTTTTAATTAGAGGTTAAAATTCTTAATTATTAATATAACCTTTTAAGCTTAATTATTTCATAACTCATCAAATTGAGCTCAAATGAGCTTGAAATTTTTATGTCACTTCACTCATATATCAATTAAGACATTAGAGGAGAAAATGTGATTTTTTTGAATTTAATATAATTTATATATTTATTTTAATGAAAAATAGGGATTTTCAATGGAAATTCAACAACATGACCAAGGTAAGGTTTCTATCCTTAAGAAAATTTTGGGATGTTTCTAATGATTAGAGGACCACTTGGACCAATTTTGGTGATTTTTTGAATTATATTTTATTTATTATAATTATTTTGAGTTTTGGAGTATTAATCAATTATAAAATAAAATTAAAATTGAAAACTAAGTTTTATATTTTTCTTAAATCTCTCTAATCTCAAGGAGTTTAGAAAAATAAATTTCACATTTTTATGATTTTTCTTTGATTTATTAGAATTAATTTAGTGAAAATGTTGCAAAATTCATTTTTTAATATTAAAAATGTCTTAAGCATTTAAAATTCAATATCTTAACCAAAAGACTTGAGAAAAATATTTAGTTTATTCCTAAGTGATTAGGAGTTAAAATGTGACATTTTTGTGATTTTTAATATTTTTGTGATTTTTATTATTTTTTAATTATTAAAATATTGAAAATATGATTAAAAATGAAAATTTTTAGAAAATTTTGATTTTAATTTTCTTAGACTCCCCTAACATTAGAGAAGTCCCAAAACTAATTTTGTGAATTTTTAAAATGTATTTTTGGAGTTATGAATTTTGTAAAGTTTAATTTTGGTCAAGTAACTTAATTAATCCATTTAGTGGGGTTAAACATTTCCAATTGATTTCAATTTTTTATGTGAGGTCCCTCTAATCCTAAAGATCAGTGAAGAATTGTTTTCAAGTTCTTTTGATGTGTGGTTAACCCTAATTAATTAAAGTTCAGTTTTGAGTAATTAGGCCAATTAGGGTTATTCTTAATGAATTAATTCAAAACATAATTATCCTAGGGTCCTCTGGTCCTAAGAAACTTCCCCAAATTTTCCTATAATTTTTTAAGTAATATGCTAATTAATGGAATTAAAATACCAAAAACAGTGACATAAACTTGAAAAATACATAACTTGCCATAGAGATAGCCTCTGACCTTGAAAAATTCAGGGAATGTTCCCAACATCAGAGGCTTCAAAAACCCTATGGTCTCATGCCATGGTAAATTGTCTATGCAAATGAAGGATTAAAATACTGAAATGAGTAAATAATTAATTAAAAATAAAATACTCATCGAATTAACCCAATTATTTTTCCAAATTATTCTCCTCTATTCACTGAGCAAGAGAGTATTTTTAGTTTATTTTTATGATTTTTCTACACAAAGATATGAATTTTTCAATTTCTGGGTATTTAAATAAATCAGAAAATACCTATTTATCTATTTATTCAGCGCGGCGCTGACTCAACCTTGGCGGATCCAAAAGTCTACGCGGCGCACTCCCAATCGACGCCGCCATCTGACTCAGATGCCCCGCGGTCCGCAGTCTCGCTCCATCCTTCGATCCAGCGCAATCTGGACCGTCCGCTCGATACACGCGCGATCGGACGGTGCTTGGTCATCATCTACGACTGGTGTACACTCGTGACCGTCCACACTAAAACCTTAAGATCTCTCTCGTTTCTCAATGGATTTTCGTGTTCTTATACTCTATGGATTTGTCTTGAAGAGACGAACACATCCATACAGTTTACATGCATTAAAATTAACTCAAATGAAATGAAGAATCGCTGGAAGCTCTTGGGGAGGAGGGGTGTCCATACCTTAGTTCAGGAGGTGAGGCCTCAACTGAATGTGCTCGGCACGTTCGTTGGAGCTGGAAGAGCCTAGGGATGAAGCCTCTGGCCCTATTGAATTGTCTAGGTACAACTTCCACCAAGCCCGATTTCAAAGCTTGGCCGATAGAGAGAATGGCTGGCCTGGTGAGGGGGCTTCCACAGGGGAACTCCTTCTCTTGGTCCTGTGCAGGTGTGGGTGAGTTTAATTTGAACTTGGTGGAGGTTTGAGAGATGTCCTATTCTGGCTGAGAATTGAGCTCCAAAATTGAGCTCAATCACTAGGATTTAGGGCAGGAGAACGGTGGGGATGGATTTCTCTTGGCTAGGGGAAGCTCCGTGAGGAGTTTGGAGGAATTCTGTGAAGGTTGATTTCAGCCAACCTTTTGGCCGAGAGGGGTTGGTTGGTTTAAATAGCCATGGTCAGGGCTTCCCAGGGGCAATTGATGGCTCGGATCAGTTGCCTAGGGGAGGAGATGAAGAGCTGTGGTGGCCAATTGGGTTGGGACAGCTCAGCCAATTCAATTTGGATTTTTGAATCAAATTAGCCTTCTCGGCCTGGTGGTTTCCGGCGACTGGGGTAGTGGTCCGGCCAGGGTCAGGGAGGTCAGAGCTTGATGTTTGTGAGTTCAATTGGCTGATGCCATGTGTAAAGGGATTGGTTCAAATGGAATGGGCGAAGTGGCTCTTTTGGGTTTAAATGGGTCAAGTCATGGTTTAGGCTAGGTGCACCTCCCCAAGGCTTGACTTTGGGCTGGGAGGAATCATTTGGGTCAGCCAAGAGATAGTGGTGAGGTCTCTTTCCATGGTGAGGTGGCTAAGCTTGGTTTAGAGTGTGACATGAATATGTTTAAAAGGGCTTAATGAAGGATTAGGAAAGAATCTCCTCTTCTTGCCATTAATGGCTTGGTGAGGTGGAAAGTAGCTTCCATGGCTTCCATGTGGCTTGTACATGGCTCAATGGCTCACATTTGGCTTGGAAAATGTTTGGTCAATTTCATAAAAATGGATTTTAAGGATTTTGGATATTTTGGTGGAAATTTGAGTGATGCTTGATTTGGAATGGTTTAATGATGATTTTGAAACTTAGGTGTGATATCAATCGAAGGTATGATGAAAAGAAATTGCCATGTGGGCTTTAGAGCCAATTTTGGGCTTTTGGATTTGGTGAAAATGGGTTTTTAGAATGGTTTAAGAAAGTGGGCCTTTAGGTTTGAAAACAAATTGGTGGATGGAAATTTCTTGAAGGATTGGGCTAAACAAATGTTGGGTTTAGTTTAGGAATGTGTCATGAGTGATTTGAAACAAATTTAAGGTGATTTGGAGTTGAATTGGGTTTGAATTGGGCTAACTTGGGCTAAGGTTGGGCTAATGTTGGATTTGATATAAAATTAATGTTGGGAAATGTTTATGGGAGTGTTACAAAGAGTTTTCAACTTTGGTTGGACTTTGTATTTGGGATTTGGGCCCATTTGGGTTCATGGTGGATTTAGGCCAAAAATGGGGACTTTGGTTTGGGTTAGGTTTGGGTGGAGTTTGGGCTCAAATTTGGAGCAAATCTTGTTAGTTTTTTGTTTGTGGGGATGTTAGGAAGGTTTAGGAAAATATTTTGGGTTAATTGGAGTTGAGTTGGGTTAGTTTGGGCTAAGTTTAGGTTACGGGCCAAAATTGGGCTTTAAGCTTCAAATTGGAATTGGATCCAAATGTTAATCAAATTGGGCTTGGATTTGGTCTAAATTGATATTTGGGATATTGAATTGAAGTTTAGAATTGGATTGGATCAAAATTGAGTTCAATTGGGCTGATTTGGTTTGACATTGGGTCCACTTGGGTCAAAAATGGGTCAAATTGGGGGTTTTGGTAAAAGTGAGTTAAATTGACAAAAATGGCCTATGGTGTAGTTGAACAAAATGAAAGTGAGAATATTTGAGATTTTCTGGAATTTTGCTGGGAATTTTTGGAATTTTTGGGTTAAAAGGGTATTTTGGGTATTTGGAGGGTATTGCGGGGTATTTTTGGAATTTTTGGTATATTTGGCCATGGATGATCAATTTGAGTGGAGAGAAATGTTTAGGACTGATTTGGAGGATTTTGGGTAATTTAGGCAATTTTGCAAATTTTGGGTAGCTTCAAGGGTACTTGGTAAGTTTAGTGGGTGTAGGGTCCCGGGGGTCAAAAATTGAAATTTTGGAAAAATAAAGATTGATCAAGTTTGAGTAGAATGGAATCACTTTGGTTGAGCCATGAAGCCACATCAAGTCCAGAAGAGCCATGAGAGGACTCATTTGAGGCATTCACTATGTTGTTCTTAACCCTCTTAGCCAAGGGCTTAGGGGTTGAGGACCATCCATATGAATTACCTACATGAGTCAGGAAGTCAAGCGAGGTATGAATGGTTTTAGGATTTGGAATGTGTGTGAAAGTGTAATGTGTGTGCAAGTCAACCCTCACCAGACCAGGCCACCCAGGGTAGTCCTAAGGCCAAAGAGTTCTATAGGGAACTCATCCTTCAAACCTCCACATTTGATCTTAACTCTCCAAGTGGCTTAGGGGTTTACAATCAGGCATGTGGGGTTTAAAGGGAGTTAAGACGTGTTTGAATTTCTAAGTGGTGGGTGCCATCTCTAATCCTCTAAGATAGTCAAAGGAAAGCTCAAGGCTAGATCCTAAGTACTTAAGGAGAGAGAAGAGAAAAGACCTCATCAAAAATGAGGTCAACAACGCTCAGTAATCCTTTCAGTAGAGGTCTTACAAGACAGATGAGAGACATGTTCCAACCCTAGTTGATCAAGCAAATAAGGTATACTCTTTTAAAGATGAAGTGGAGAGGAAGATGTTCCAAAGGTTGATCAAGAATCCAGAGTTCAGGTTGCCTGAATCAATGAAGCCGGATGATGCTGACAAGAAAGGATATCTGAGATATTGCCCGTATCACAGGTTCATTGGACACACCATAGAGGAGTGCTGTAGTTTTAAAGAATGGCTTGAGGAAAGCTTCAAGAATGAGAACATAATGATTCCTGAAGAATTTTTTATAAGAACTTGAAAGAGGTTCTATTAAAATGAATTTGGTCGATCTGTTTGTTTTTTACGCAATTGATGACGAGGGGATGGCTCCTGATTACTGTTGTACTACTACCATCAGTGTAAAAAGGGACTTTAATAAGATCAATGCTATTTTGTCCCATCCCTCCCACTGCTATGAATGAAAGAAAAGAAAGAGTTTGTTGTTGTACAGAATTATTCAATTTTTGAAAAATTCATCATCTTAAAAAGAAAAATTTTGGATGTTTTGATAAGACTATGACTTCAGGAAAGAATGAAATTAATGACCTCAAAAATGGGTCCTCCCTTTATAGAATTCGGATTGGGTCCTAATTAGATTATGACCCGACCCGCAATTACGTAGTAAATTAACTTCCAAAAGAATTAGATTAATTATAAAGTATTTTAACTATTTGTCGGGTATATATATTATAATAATAATTTTATTATAATATATATACCTTTTAAATATATAATATGTAAATAATTTATATTAATTATTTACAATTTATAATTATTTATTATAAACTAATATTTATAACTTAATTTGTTACAAGTATAGTTTATATATATTCTTTAATTATTAAAAATTGACCCGATTTCTAAATAGCGGCTAGTGTGCAAAATCTTAAATGATATAAAAATTAGAAAATATTTTACACACTAGGGGTACTACGCAAGTATACGTATCGTTTCAAGTAATATAGAGTTTTCTTTAAAAACCCCGAGTATCGATCCCACGAGGAAGTGAAGTAAGAGGTCTTTAGTCAAATTCTAGTCTACTACTAATAGTCCTTAGTTTGGAATGTCGATTAAAATTGTGTTTTATCTAAAAACTACTCCTAAATGCAAGTGTTAAATGTAATAGTAATTATAACTAAGTGCAAATAATAATTCTAAAGATAAACCTTTTTGGATGAATTGGTTTGGAGAATTTTGAGATATTAAAAACTACTATTCTTATGTAATGAAATAGATAATGTATAGGATTGAGATGCATTAAATATTGTATGTGCCAAATAGGAACAATCCTATTCTTTACCCTTTGGTCCAGGCATAAAGAACATTGACTAATCCTATGCTTGGTTACTGAATCTGCGGCTAGGCTGGGAGGATACCGGCTGCCACTTCGGAGCTCCCACGTTCCCTCGCCTGAGGGCTAACATCTACACTTCAGCACCCAAACGATAGGACCGAATTGAGGATTTTAGCCTATCACTCTAAAATCTCCAATTCTACGCCCGATAATTATATTTCCCTATTTATTTGCATTCGATTCCCATGAACTTCACCATCCATGGAATTTGAATGTGGTTCCACTTTGTTGAGAATTACACCGCCCTTTCGGGACAATGCAATTACAACGAATTTTAACACTACAATGGGCCCTTATTGCAATGTAAATTAAGTGCAAGTAAAAACCATCACATTTATAATTAAATTTACTTCTACCATGCATCACAAAATCCTAAACATGATTTCTACTCGTTGCAAAAGAAAAGTAAAATGAAAATAATGGCATAATCTTCTCATGCCACTATTTCCAAAGAAGAAGATTAAGTAAGAGAGATACGTCACAAAACACGAAGAAAACACAAAGGAAACCTCATGTAACCAAAGCAAATCCACTAAATAAATGTTTACAAAATCATAAGATAATGAAGAACAATACTTAGCTTTTTCCCCTTGAAAGAAAGACAAAGATCTCTCCCATAAAGTCTCCCGGCGATCCATGCAATGCTAGCGAAGTCCCTTACAAATTCTCTCAAAATCTCCTCTCTAATCTCTCCAAAAGGGTAGAAATCTACATTTCTACTCTTAATCTAAAAATCCTAAACATTCCTCTAAGTTTTTCTCTCCTTTCCTCTATTGTTTCTCTCTAAAATTCCTTTCTTTTTTTCTATCCTTTCCTCTATTGTTTCTCTCTTCTTTCTACTCTTAATCTCCCCTTTTTCTAACCTATATTCGCCATTTTAAAGAGTTTGGACGAATTCCCAAGAGTTTCCTTACGCACCCCTTCGAAAAAGCGTCCAAATAAGTCGAATATTGGCCCAAAACCGCCAAAAGTCGGTTCGTGGTCGTCCGGGCCGCTGTCGGCGGGTTCGAGCTAGCTGTCGGCGAGCTTTTCGGCCATTTTTCGGTGGTCTCGGGAATATCTCGTCGTCGGCGAGATCGATCTTGCCGTCGGCGAGCAGGCTGCTGCGCGGCTCCACGGTTTCGCTCCGTTTGGCTCCGTTTCAACTTCGTTTCGCCCCATTTCAGTTGCGTTGCGTTCGTAACAGATAGCCCTACAAAATAAGCATAAAAATAACCTTTCTTTAAAGTATAATCTCATTCAAAAATATGCAAGAAGTATAAAAGAGATTAAGCATCAAAAGACTTATCGAAAGGTGTCAGGGCAGAATTTCATTTCTTGCTCGTTTTTACTCCAAATTGCACCGTTTTTGCTTCTTTTTGCTCCAATCACCATTTCTTGTACCTAAAACAAAAAAACATACAAAATACCTTCCTTTAAAGTGTAATATCATCAAAAATAAGTAAAATGATATAGCAAAAAACGTATATATTTTAGGCGTGTCAAAATCCCCCAAACTTAATTGTTACTTGTCCTCAAGTAACACTTTTACTACGTAAAAATATAACTCAAGGCAAAGTAATTTTCACCTTAAGACACTAAAATTTTTCATTTAAAAGAATATAATGGTTAGATTTTTAGAAAGAAATTTAGTAACTCGGGTTAACACTACGGGTATAAGAATATTCAAGCAATCAAGTCTAAGGGTTCTAGTCTTCTATTTATTTCAAGATAAACCATAATTTGTTACATTAAGAATGCCTTGAAAGACTATGTGAAAAAGGAGTTCATGCAAACTTTATCAAAATGTAGGCCAATACTTTAAATATAAATTCAGAAATGAAATCAAGTTCTCCCTTTAGAGTGACTCAAGTGAAGCCAATTTTTGATTAGGTATCTCCTCAAGTTTCTCCTCATAAATATTTTTCATTCTCTTTTCTTTTTTTTTTTTTTTCGGGATCACTTTCAATCCCTTTTTTTTCACTCTTTTTTTTTTCTTTATTTTTTATATGAGGATTACCGTATACGGAGAGCTCAGTAATGATTTTGAACTTCACTCTCCTCTTTCTAAAGTTCAAACTTAAAACATATCCTTACTTTATAATTATATATGAGCTTTATTATTCATCATAAAGTCACAATCTCTTCTTAACACATAATACTTTAAGTCTCTTAATATTTTAAAAATACAGTTTTTTTTTACTTTAAATAGTTAACTATAATCAAATTCTTTCCTACCAAATATCTTACCCTTATAAAATTAACTTTTATTACTAAAAAATTTCATCAAATCCTTCCATAATATTCAATTAAAATAAATAGTTTTAGTTATCTCAAGCGAGGTACAATTGCCAGAAGTTATGTTAATAATTTTTTTGAAAATATAACAATTGAGAACAAATAAGAGTTAATATTTTTCTTCCCCCAAACTTAAATTGTAAAATATTTTGCAATTAATTTCATAAAATATAGCGAGGAAGAAAAAGTAAAGATTGAATATACTTACTACTAAAACATTCTATCGATTCATATTCATGCATAATCGGGATAAAATGACTAGCAGGAGAAAGTAAATCTAGCCTAAAATATACTTGTAATAAAATTACACTAAAAGGAAGTATTTTCATATCAAAATTTTATTTTTCTTCCTACCCCCAAACTTAATTTTTAACATATATAGCATTTAGTACAGAAAATATATGCAGGAAGAAAATAATTTAGAAATTCTATCTACCACAAATGTCTATCAAAACCATTTACAAGTATTGATTAGAACAGAACAATATGCAGCAGAAAGTAAATCTAAACTAATCATGCCGGAATGAAATTAACTAAACCAAAGTCTAACTAGCATAGCGAGTATCGGCAAGGGAATATAAAATGTTCTTCAAGACCTAAATAAAGTTGTAACACAAATATAAACACACATATAATAAATACAAACACAAATGATAAATGAGGTCAATTTTTCCTTTAACTCATCCAATCTCGCTATGTTACCTTCAATTTTTAACGGAATCACTACACTAGTAAATTAGGTACTTTAAAATGATTTTATAGATTATAATCCCAAAGATGAGATTATCCCTAATAAATTGGTTCCTAGGCACCAATCTCAGGCATCACCTAATCCTTATAATTAAACACCTCTAACAGTTATAAAGATAGTGTAAGATCATCCATATGGTATTCATCAAATAGGTTCGCGACTCCTACCTAATGAAAATAAAGTTGTAGAAAGGAAGTAACAAATTAAGATGAAACTATAATAAGAAGTTAAGGAATCACCTCCCTCGAAGACATACAAAGATCAAACTACTAACAATCTAAACATCTACCAATCATCAATCAAACTTATCAATACATTATAAAGCAAACATCATACAACACTAACAATCATGACTGTCAAAACATACTAAATCAAAACACACTGATAACTATGGGTTGCCTCCCATAAAGCGCTTGGTTTAACGTCATTAGCCCGAAAAATGATTCCACCTGGATCAAAATTCCATTTAAGTAATCCTCGATCAATCGCCCAATCATTTCCAGATCCAGGGATTCCTATAAAATCCTTAAATTTTAATTTTTCATTTAGCTCTTCAATTTCAGTTGGATTTATATCATTGTTCCTCATATTTCCTTCTAGATCCAATATTCTTCTATTTATTTTCTGAAATTGCATATTAATATCATCCTTGAAATTGATAAGAAATGGATCTTTATAAAATATTTCAATATCTTCCAAATTTTGAATCAAATTCTCTCTAGATAATTCAGATTCAGGATCAAATTCTTCTATGTCACTCTTATGATTCAAGTTATCTTCCAATTCTTCCCATTTATAATTATTAAATGATTGGGGATCTATCTTAGTTGAGGAAATATGTTTTTCTAATTCCTTAGGAATTTCTTCCAATGGTCTTCCAATATCCTTATCCTCTTTTCTTAACTCAAGGTTCTTTTGAAATTTATCCTCAAATTCTCTTCTAAGTCCTAGTTCAACAATTTTATCTTGTTCATCATTCAATTCAGGTTTTTCTTGTGATTGAGTCGCATCTAAAGATATTAAGACTGGTTGTGTAGATGAATTCCCTAAATAGATAGGCTTTAAAATTGTATGGGGTACATCCATCTTAAGTTCATGAGATTTTTCAAGAGATAGAACTAAAAGTTTACTTATTTTTGGTAGCGTCCATCATTTCACACCTCTCCCGAACATACATACGAGTCTTCTTTACATAACATTTTTGACTCATCATGAAAGTCCATTTCTATCTCATCTGTTAACTTACTCTCATAACTCTCTTGGAAATGTTCTTTACTTAGATAATCAATTTTATCCACCCAAAAACAGTCATCATCTTTTTTCTCAGTTTGGAAATTTCATAGTCTTTAATACATCAAAAGTTACTTCCTGGTCATTAATATTCATAGTCAACTTTCCTTTTTGCACATCTATCATAGCTTGTCCAGTAACAAGGAAAGGTCTCCCTAAAATAATTGGAATTTCTTTATCTTCCTCCATATCTAATACAATAAAGTCCAAGGGAAAGATAAATTTATCCACTTTAACAAGCACGTCTTCTATAACTCCTTCTGGATAAATGATAGATCGATCAGCTAACAGAAGGGTTACAGTAGTGGGAGAAATATTGATTAAACCTAACCTTCTAAATATAGATAGAGGCATCACATTAATGTTCACTCCTAAATCACATAAAGCTTTTGCACATAATTTTTCTCCAATTGCACAAGGAATTGTAAAGCTACAAGGATCTTTAAGTTTCCGAGGAAAATTTTTCTGAAGTATAGCGCTGCACTCCTCACTCATTGCAACTGTCTCGTAATCCCCAAATTTCCTTTTCTTATTTAATATATCCTTTATAAACTTTTCATAACTTGGCATTTGTTCTAAAGCTTCAGTGAAAGGAATATTTATCGTTAACTTCTTAAGTACTTTCATGAACTTTGAAAATTTTTTATCCAACTCATGTTGTCTAAGTCTTTGAGGAAATGGAGGTGGTGGTTTTTTCAAATTGATTTTAGTTGAAGATATTAATTTTTCCAGATCCTTAGAAACATGTTCTTCAGGTCTTTTAGTTTCATTTGTTTCTCTCACAACATCTTTCTCTTTTCTAACCACATCCTCTATATCTCTTTCAATTTTTAATTGTACAGCTTCTATTTGTTCATAAGTGTTCTTTTTAGGGTTGATCTCATTGTTGCTAGGAAGTGTTCCTTGTGGTCTATTGCTAAGTGAATTAGCAATTTGTCTCGATTGATTCTCTCTCGTTTCTAATCGTAACATTTTGACTTTGCATGTTGGTTTCCCATTTGCAATACCACTTCTTCCATAAACATCTTCTTATCCTCAAATTGTTGATCATTGTTAGAGTCCGGTGGATATGAAAGTCTATAGTTTGTGTTCCCCGATTATTCCAACTTCCATTAGGATTCACATGATTATTTTCCCATTTTTGGTTTCCACCATCGGTAGTATGATTCCGAGTTAAATTTAGGATGGTTCTCCCAACACGGGTTGTAAAAGTTAGAATATGGGTTGTTTATGGTATTTAAAGTCTCATATGATAATTTAGAATCAATTATAGGCCCTAATGAACTTTCCTCACTTACAGGAGTAAATTGAGGTTAGTTCATTCCAAATTGGTCCAACTTCCTTGATATTGCAGCAATCTGAGATGCAAGAATTGAAATCGTATCTGTATCATAAATACTAGCTACATTTTTATTATTTACCCTTGCAGAGGGCCATTGAAATTCATTTGTAGCCATTTCTTCAATTAACTCGTACGCTTCATCAAATGATTTTGACATTAATGATCCACCAGCGGCAGCATCAATTATAGAGCTAAGGGATCCTACTAACCCATTATAAAAAGTTTGGATGATTAACCAATCGGGCACAGCATGGTGTGGACACTTTCTTAGGAGTTCCTTAAATCTTTCCCAAGCTTCGTATATTGATTCTCCTTCATACTGACAAAATGAGATAATATCATTTCTAAGTTTAGTAGTCCTTGAAGGTGGAAAATATTTTGCTAGGAATTTCTGAGTTAACTCATCCTAATTTTTAATAGAACTGGGTGCTAAAGAGTATAACCACATTTTAGCCTTATCCCTTAGTGAGAAAGGAAAAAGCCTTAGTCTAACAGCATCGTCTGACATACCGTTATAACGAAATGTAGCACAAAGTTCTAGAAAATTTGATAAGTGTAAATAGGGATCTTCTAAAGGAGTTCCCCTAACCGATTGTTACGCACCGGTTGGATAATCTCAGGATTTATTTCAAATGAGTCAGTTTCTACAACAGGGTTTTGTATACTAGAGTGAATTTCATCTGTCGTAGGATTTATGTAATCCCTCAATGAATTATGATGATTTTCTAAGTTATTATCTTGAAAGTTTTCCCTTTCCATTTCTAGTTTTTTGAGTCATTTCTGTATTTTTAATTTTTTATTTTTTTCAAACTCAGGATCATAAGGTACAAGTCCTGCAGATCCATTGTTTCACATACGTAACACAACAAATAATATATTAACAATTAAACAAATAAACGACGAAATATATTCAACACAACAAAATATTTTTACGAACACCATATTTTTCACACAAACAATTTTTTCACAACAATGTTTCATACAACAAAAAATTTTTCACACAAAAATACTTTTTATTACACTATAGTTTTCCAAATCTAAGCCTAATTGCTTCAACTAAAATTCTCTTAAAGTTCTTACCGAAGCTTCCCCGGCAACGGCGCCAAAAACTTGACCCGACCCGCAATTACGTAGTAAATTAACTTCCAAAAGAATTAGATTAATTATAAAGTATTTTAACTATTTGCCGGGTATATATATTATAATAATAATTTTATTATAATATATATACCTTTTAAATATATAATATGTAAATAATTTATATTAATTATTTACAATTTATAATTATTTATTATAAACTAATATTTATAACTTAATTTATTACAAGTATAGTTTATATATATTCTTTAATTATTAAAAATTGACCCGATTTCTAAATAGGGGCTAGTGTGCAAAATCTTAAATTATATAAAAATTAGAAAATATTTTACACACTAGGGGTACTACGCAAGTATACGTATCGTTTCAAGTAATATAGAGTTTTCTTTAAAAACCCCAGTATCGATCCCACGAGGAAGTGATGTAAGAGGTCTTTAGTCAAATTCTAGTCTACTACTAATAGTCCTTAGTTTGGAATGTCAATTAAAATTGTGTTTTATCTAAAAACTACTCCTAAATGCAAGTGTTAAATGTAATAGTAATTATAACTAAGTGCAAATAATAATTCTAAAGATAACTCTTTTTGGATGAATTGGTTTGGAGAATTTTGAGATATTAAAAACTACTATTCTTATGTAATGAAATAGATAATGTATAGGATTGAGATGCATTAAATATTGTATGTGCCAAATAGGAACAATCCTATTCTTTACCCTTTGGTCCGAGGCATAAAGAACATTGACTAATCCTATGCTTAGTTACTGAATCCGTGGCTAGAGCTGGGAGGATACTGATCGCCACTTCGAGCTCCCACGTTCCCCTCGCCCGAGGGCTAACATCTACACTTCGAGCACCCGAACGATAGGACCGAATTGAGGATTTTAGCACTGTCACTCTAAAATCTCCGATTCTACGCCCGATAATTATATTTCCCTATTTATTTGCATTCAATTCCCATGAACTTCACCATCCATGGAATTTGAATGTGGTTCCACTTTGTTGAGAATTACACCGCCCTTTCGGGACAATGCAATTACAACGAATTTTAACACTAAAATGGGCCCTTATTGCAATGTAAATTAAGTGCAAGTAAAAACCATCACATTTATAATTAAATTTACTTCTACCATGCATCACAAAATCCTAAACATGATTTCTACTCATTGCAAAAGAAAAGTAAAATGAAAATAATGGCATAATCTTCTCATGCCACTATTTCCAAAGAAGAAGATTAAGTAAGAGAGATACGTCACAAAACACGAAGAAAACACAAAGGAAACCTCATGTAACCAAAGCAAATCCACTAAATAAATGTTTACAAAATCATAAGATAATGAAGAACAATACTTAGCTTTTTCCCTTGAAAGAAAGACAAAGATCTCTCCCATAAAGTCTCCCGGCGATCCATGCAATGCTAGCGAAGTCCCTTACAAATTCTCTCAAAATCTCCTCTCCGATCTCTCCAAAAGGGTAGAAATCTACATTTCTACTCTTAATCTAAAAATCCTAAACATTCCTCTAAGTTTTTCTCTCCTTTCCTCTATTGTTTCTCTCTAAAATTCCTTTCTTTTTTTCTATCCTTTCCTCTATTGTTTCTCTCTTCTTTCTACTCTTAATCTCCCCTTTTTCTAACCTATATTCGCCATTTTTAAAGAGTTTGGACGAATTCCCAAGAGTTTCCTTACGCACCCCTTCGAAAAAGCATCCAAATATGTCAAATATTGGCCCAAAACCGCCAAAAGTCCGTTCGTGGTCGTCCGGGCCGCTGTCGGCGGGTTCGAGCTCGCTGTCGGCGAGCTTTTCGGCCATTTTTCGGTGGTCTCGGGAATATCTCGCCGCCGGCGAGATCGATCTCGCCGTCGGCGAGCAGGCTGCTGCGCGGCTCCACGGTTTCGCTCCGTTTGGCTCCGTTTCAACTTCGTTTCGCCCCATTTCAGTTGCGTTGCGTTCGTAACAGATAGCCCTACAAAATAAGCATAAAAATAACCTTTCTTTAAAGTATAATCTCATTCAAAAATATGCAAGAAGTATAAAAGAGATTAAGCATCAAAAGACTTATCGAAAGGTGTCAGGGCAGAATTTCAATTCTTGCTCGTTTTTGCTCCAAATTGCACCGTTTTTGCTTCCTTTTGCTCCAATCACCATTTCTTGTACCTAAAACAAAAAAACATACAAAATACCTTCCTTTAAAGTGTAATATCATCAAAAATAAGTAAAATGATATAGCAAAAAACGTATATATTTTAGGCGTGTCAGATTACAACATGATACATTGTGTTTTAAATACGAGTAATTGATTCGGGATTTAAAGAGCCTTTTGAATTCTTCGCCATGTGACTGAGTCTAGACTTTTGAATAAGTTATAATATCCCAGAATTCATACAAAGAAACATTTCAGAATTATTAATTAGAGGAGTTTCAACATTCAAAATCTTCAAAAGAAATATGTATTACCAGATACAGCAATTTTCAAAAAATAAAAAGAGCAAAAGAGAGATAAAAAAAAGGAAAAGTTTTTTGATGGAAAGCTTGAGGTGAGCACAAAACCAAAAATTGGTGTCCCAATTCAGGTATTCAAAATCTTTAACATGTGACCAGATATAGTAATCCTCAATGGAAAAAACAAAAAAAGTGAACAAAAAAAATTTTGTGTAAAAAGCTCGATCCAAAAGAAAAAAAGGAAGGAAAAACAAGAAGACTCCCTGAGAAGAAGCTTGAGGCAAGCATACAACAAAAAATGGTGTCTTAATCCTCCTCTGATTAATAAAATTTGAAAGGCTACCTTAAGAAGGTTCTTCTGATATTTTATTCTTTGAAAAAACTTAAGTGATTTAATGCCTTTTGGTCAGTCATAAATTGGCTTAGAAATAATCATGTGATCTTTGGAAAGTGAAAAAAAAAACATGTGATCAAAATTGTAAATTCTGCTTAGGCCCAGAAAGTGGAGAATTAAAGAAAGAATTATGTTATTAGCAGTTAATGAAATTCGACCCAGAAGTCAAATCTTTCAGTGCCCAGTGGTGCGACTTTTTTAATTTGCCAAAATTTATGAACTTAGATATATATATATATATATATATATATATATATATATATATATATATATATATATATATATATATATAGATTTAGTTTTCTATTAAGTAAGACAATTAAACGCAAGTATACGTATCGTTCAAGTAATACAGGACTGGTTATTGATCCCACGAGGAGGCAATTAATTCTATAATGTAGCACAAAAATCACTTCACGAATCACAACACAATTGCAGTAATTACTAATAATAAAAGATGAATAAACAGTTGTAGTTACTAATTCTACCAAAGTATGTTCTAACTTCCTAACAAAGTTAACTAACACAAGACTAAATTTATAACAAAAGTTCAAATGTAAGAAAGAATCCTCCTCCTCTTCAATAATAATGTGATGATTTAGTGACATAGATTAGTGATGCAATAATATTGTGCCAAATAGGAGCATTCCTATTCTTTACCCTCTTCCAAGCGATATAAAGAACATTGGCTAATCCTAAGTTTAGTCCTCAAATCTGTGGTTAGGCTGGGAGGATACAGGCTCTCACTCCAGAGCTCCCACTTTCCTTCGCCTGAAGGTTAACTCTCGCTTTGGTTTCCAAACCCTAGGTCCAAATTGGGGATTTTAGTATGTCACTCTAAAATCTCTAATTCTACGCCCATCAAAATATGTTTTCCTATTTATTTGCACCCAACCTCCATGAACTACGTCACTCATTCTTGGACATTGAATGTGACCTTCACTTTTATTGTTGAACTCATAATCCTTTCGGAACATGTTATCCAACAAGTTTTAATAATTCAATTGGCTAGATCAAAATATAAATGAAGTACGAAGTGAAAAGGTCATCACAAATTCTTCATAATAAATCAGCACATCATTTCCATATCACAACATCAACACATCACATGAAAAGGACAAAGACAAAGAAATCTACTTAAGACTCATGAGGAAAAGATGACAAAAGATGGATTATATATATAAAAGAAATGCCATACAAACAGAGTAAAGAAAAGACAACTTATCTCAAACTCTTCCCAAGAGAATCTTAAAGAATTCCTTTGACTCCTCTTCTTTCTTCACAACAACACACAATTCTATTTTTAGATAAGTAAGGAAGAAGAAATCTCTCACTTTTCCTCTCCTCCTACACTCCTTAGAAGAGAACACACACAAACCTTAAATGGAATCTCTACACTAAAAAAAATGAAAAGACACTCTCACTCTTCACTCAAACACTCCAAAGACTCTCCCCCTCTCTATATTTGGCTCCAAAACAGTTTGAATTCAGCTAAAACTGATTTCTCAAGAGTTTCCTCAAGCACCCCTCCAAAATCCGGCCAAATACATTGAATCTGGTTTTAAATCGGGATAGGGCACGATCCGGTGCAGGATAGGGCGCGGTCCGGCGTAGGATAGGGCGCCGTTTGGCGCAATTTTCCTCCTTCTGGTCAAAACTCTCTGTAAATTAGCGTGGTCCGGTGCTGGTGACAGTGCCGTCCAACGCTCTAGTTCAAAATCTGCATTTTGCCTCATTTTGCTCTAATTTTTCTTCTTTTTTGCTTCCTTTTGCTCCAAAGGCATAAAATCATTGTACCTGCATGAAATCATGAAAAATACCATTCTTTAAAGTGCAATATCTTCAAAAATAGGTATGAAATAGAAACTAAAAAGCTATCAAATTTTCAGTGGATCAAGATCCTCCAAACATAACTATTACTTGTCATCGAGTAATTTAGTTAATACATAAAATAATGATCCACTGCAATGAACTTTCTTTCTAGAATACCATGATTTTGACTTAGATAAATACTGTAGTAAAATTTTTAGAAAGATCTTTGAATAATTCAAGTAAATTCTGCAGGTATAAGACTATCTAGTCATCAAGTCTAAGAGTTCTAGCCTTCTATTCATTTCAAAAATGACCATAGATTGTCCTATTAAGGCACTTAAAAAGATTGCATGAAAATAAGTTTACGAGAATACTACTAGTGAAGATGCTAATCCATACATATAAGTTCAGGAAAGTAATTAAGTTCTTCCCTTTAGGTAAATCTAAGTGAAGCCAATTTTTTATTAGGAATCTCCTCACTTTTTATTTTCTTTTTCTTTTTTTTCTCTTTTATCTTCTTTTCTTTTTTTCTTTTGCTTTTTGCTTTGTCAAGTGAGGATTACTATATCTGGATAGCCTTTAATAATTTTGAACTTCACCCTTCCCACCCTAAATTTGAAACTTACCACAATCCTTTACCTTGTAGTCATTTCTTTAGCTTATTATTGATTCATCATAGAGTCCCAATCCTTTCCTTTCACATAAAGTTTTAAGATTCTGACTATTTCAAACATACAATTTTTTTTACTTTGAATAGCTGACTATAGTAATATTCCATTATACCAAATATCTTAGCCTACAAAATTACTTTTCATTACCAAAAACTTTCATTCAAGTCCACTAAAGAACTCAAATAAAATCAAAATACAGTTATCTAAAATTAAACTCTATCACAGAAACTCATGTTAATAATTTTGACAATACTTTTAAATGAGAACAACTAACAGTTAATTCTTTCTCTCCCCGAAACTTAAATTTTTTAATATCAATATGAATAACACAGGTAGAAAGAAAAGATCTAAACATATATGTAACTCATACCTCAATATGTTGGGCTTTTCATACCTTTGAGTTTAGGCAGGTCTTCTTTATAGATTTAAAACAGTAAGCCTGAAATAAATAAGAGCATTTCTACACACAAATATATGTTAGAAATTTGCAAGGCGAAGAAGTTTGAAATCTTAAAACATAAAACATCAACTAAATAAATAACACATCAACATCCAACTGTTACAATCACAGATTAAACTAATAAACTAAATACATGCAAACTCCACTATCACATCCAACATATTACAACTTAAAGTTCACAACACATACATCCAAAAACATATTACATCACAAATACTACTCACAGTCTCAAGTACATCACAAATACATCAAAAAATACTAAATGCAATGAAAATAAAAATACTAGACTACCAATCATCATCTGTAGGAGCTCCACCATAATTAGGTTCATCAGCTGGTATGGAGTGTACTCTGGGTATTTAGGGAATACAACACTAGTGTCTCCCATGACGAATCTCATATTTGCGTCATGATAAGTTATATCATACTCTTGCCACCACATTTGATAATCATCATTTATCTTGTTCCTTGCTTCTAGTCCCCCTACTCTGGTATTCAACTTTTCTAACTGATCCATAACATCATGCATAGTAGGTTCCTAAGATGTAGATGGTCTCTCCTAACTAGAAGAAGGTACATCAGCTTTCTTACTCCATTTAAATCCTACATGGGCTTCATAAGTTTTCAGGTTTAAATTACTTATTGGCTTCAGGGGGTAGACTACCTCATCATTATCACCTGATTGAATACACAAGGCATGAATCAGGCTGGGGTGTCCTAGTCCACCTGTAGTCTCTCTTTTTGAATTAGTCAACATTTTTTTATGAATGATAGCCCCAATATTGATATTCTTCATTTTCTAAATACGGTAATTCAAAATAGCTCTTTCTATAGCAACTTCGCTGTTATGGCTGGTAGACATAAGTCTTGCAGAAATGAAATAATGTCAGGCTTTCGATACATGATTCAATGTAGAAAGGGGGAAGTTAACTTTTTGCTTATATTTAATCTTCCATTCCCCTTTTCCATCAGTTAAATAATTTATAACCATATCCAATGCTTCATTAGTAACAGGAAAATTTTCATATCCACACAAGAAAGGTTCTCTCAACTGGTAAAATGCATTGATGCATGCGGGGGG
This sequence comes from Papilionanthe hookeriana x Papilionanthe teres, assembly GCA_022702705.1. NCBI lineage: Eukaryota > Viridiplantae > Streptophyta > Magnoliopsida > Asparagales > Orchidaceae > Papilionanthe > Papilionanthe hookeriana x Papilionanthe teres. The sequence continues at coordinate 96,102,361 of CM040424.1, read as the reverse complement.
TAAACTCCATCATTTGTCCTCTAACAAGGATATATTCACTCGCAGAATAGTATAAATTAGCATAAAATTCTCTCACAATCCCCAACATCGCTTCAGCAGTAAAATAACATAAAATTTCCTATTGAAGATTTGCAATTAATTCTTCGATCACACCTCCAGAATTTTCAAAGGCTTTCTCTTGAATACACTTCTTATTACTAAGAAATGTACTCAAGCGTGAATAAGCCTTGAAATTTACAAATTTACTCAACATATTCAAATTTTCTCTTCCTTTTTGCCATTCTTGGAGCCATTTTTCTAAAACAAAATCAAATTTATCCAAATCAATTTCAAAATTACAATGTAATAGACTCCAAAGTAAATTTAAATGAATAAGAACTCTAACACCATGGAAAATCTCTAATTTGTTTTCTAAAAACCTCAAAATTCAAATCTTCATAATGTAGGAGATTTCCACGATCAAAATAAAAAAAATTAGTTTAAAGTGAAGCTCTTACCAAGAGAAGATGAAATTTGAACTTTTCCGGCCACGAAATTGCTTCAAATCCAAATGCAAGTGAGCCCTAGGTGCAAAAATCGGCCTTGGCTGGAGGTAGAAGATGATGGTTTGGGTAAAAATGGTGGGTCCCTGGGTTAAATCACGAAATTTGAGGATTTAAGGCATTTTTATCTGTCGGGCGCGGACTAGCGCTGGTGACAGTGCTGTTCGGCGTAATTTTTCATTTCAATAGGCCACACTCTCTGACTCTTAGTGCGCTCCGACACTAGTAGTTGCGCCGTTTAGCGCCAGTTCAAAATCTGGGCTTCCAACTTTCTTTTGCAATTTCAATCATTTCAAGGCTGCATCGACTTCTATTTAGTCCATTTACGCATTGAATAAAGTGCTAAAGCCATGGAAAATAATATTTTTTAACACAAACAACATAAAATATCACTTTGATACATAAAATCCAAATTACAAACACACATAAATGACACTAAACTCTACACATCATCAAACCATAAAATACTAAAATTCAGCGTCGCTCACAATCAGGACACACTAACACTGAAAACTAAACAAGAAAGCAAGTTCAAATTATAACATTCAAGCAAAGCAAATTAAGTAATCAGTTCAAACACATAAACACAATAATTAATTCTCTATTCTTCCTCAGAAATATCATCAACTCTTAAATCTCCAATTGATTGAACATGAACGAAGAGATTGTAGAATGAACGAAACGGGAATTCTTTAGTTGAATTCTTTTCAATCCAACCCTTTCTTCTCATAAAACCTATCGAACTTCCTTCAAGGCACCCAGAATGATCAAAGTGTTCCTTCATTCTGCAATCTAGGTGATCAAAGAAGTCAGATATATTATTGATTGCATTCATGAGGTGTTGCATTTCTTTCTCCAATTTCTTAAGCTTCTTTAAAATAATCTGTGAAATTTCAGTAAAGTAAGGAGGAATAGGTGTTGAACTCTGACATGGTTGATCTTCAATGATACTCATGTCATTCATATCACCAACTGCCTGGTTACTATGTTCGTCTGTTGGGTCTATGGGTTTCCAAGGTAGAAGTACTCTCTCCCAATTTTCATATGACACTTGTGATTGACTACAGAGGAGAAATAAGGTGGAAGGATGTCCAAGCCCATACTTTGATCAGTGTACGATCAATCCCAAAATAGATTTCACAATTATAGAACCAACATTAATAAGCATCCCCATTTGAATACAATAGTTCAAAATAGCACATTCCTTGGTTATTTTACTGATTTTCATAGTTGAGAGTAATTTTACACATATAAAATAATGTAAGTTCTTCGAAGTAGGATTTAGTTGTGTGGTCAAAAACCTCACATACCAGTTATCTCTTATCTCCCAACCATCACTTTAATCCTTTAAAAATCTGTATATATCATGCATGTGGTCTTTCGTTGGGGCAAAATTTGAATAGTGGCAAATCGACACATTCTCAATCATATATAAATCATTAATCTTTACAGGAGTAAATGTGACAAACTTACCTCACACATAGACTGATCCTTGGTTGATTCCATAAAGGTTTGAATAAAATTCTTTCACAACAGAGATGACTACGGTGGTAGTAGTGTAATATAACACTTCCTAACATCTTTGAACAATGATTTCTTCAATTCGAGTAGTAGGAGAATTCATACCTCGAATCACAAAGCCTCGCTCCTTAATTAGCCTCTTCTTTGAAATATTTTTGTTGAATAGACGTTGTGCTTTGAAACTGATGAACTTTCTACGGTTGAAAACTTGAAATCTTTAAGTTTCGATCGAGTCGAAATCCATTTGGATGAGATTTGGGATCTTCCTTTTCGTTTCTCTGGTGGATTTGGCGTGTAGGGGCAGTTTTTAGGAGTTTAAATGGAAGAAATGATACCTAGAACTGGAAAAATATGATTTTTAGAATGAACAATTGTTTTCTGAACAGCAGCGCGGTCCGGCGCTGATGGCAACGCTGTTCGGCACTAGTCCAATTTCTACCAAACTTTCATTTTGTCTAAATTCTTTCCAAACTTTGATTCGATTCATTTTTTTAATGTTGTTTATGATATTTAAGGAATGGTAAGACTTAATTAAGTAAAAATCAAACAAAAATAACACATCAAATAAGCAAAACACTTAATAACTGTGGATTGCCTCCAACAAAGTGCTTGGTTAACATCGTCATCCCGACATAACCTAAGGTTTTTCAGGTTGATTCAACATTAAAACCTCTTTAAAATTAGGTCTATTTCCTTCAAAATATGGTTCTAATCTTTGTTCATTAACTTTGAATATTCTTCCAGATTTAGGGTCTTCGATAATCACAACTCTAAATTGATAGATTTTTACGATAGTGAAAGGTCCTATCCATCTAGATTTCTGTTTCCCAAGAAATAATTTCAATATTGTATTGTATAATAAAATTTTTTGTCCAGGTTTAAATTCCTTTTTAACAATTTTTCGATCATGCCATAGATTTCTTCTCTCATTGTATATTATATCATTATCATATGATTCATTTCTGATTTCTTCAAACTCATTCAATTGCAACAATCTTTTCTCACCAACATCTTTCAAATTAAAGTTCAATATCTTTATCGCCCATATGCTTTATACTATAATTCAATTGGCAAGTGACAAGTCTTCCAAAAATTAATCTATAAGGGACATTCCTATATGAGTTTTATAAGCAGTTCTGTATGCCCATAAAGCGGTGTCTAATCTAGTAGACCAATCTAATTTCTTAAGATTTATGACTTTTTCTAAAATTCATTTTATTTCACGATTTGATACCTCAGCTAAGCCATTAGTTTGGGGATGATAAGCTGTAGAGATTATATACATAATATTATTTTTCTACAAATCTCTGAATCAGATTATTCTTAAAATGAGATCCTCAATCAGTGATGATTACAATAGGCATTTCATATCTTGTGAAAATATTTTTCATTAAAAATCTCGAAATACTTCTAGCATCACACTTAGGTAAAGCTATTGCCTTAATCCATTTTGATACATATTAAAAAACAATTGACATATATAAATTCACAAATGAAGGTACAAATGGTCCCATAAAATCTAATCCCCAAGCATTAAAAATTTCAATTTCCAAAGTGAAAATAAGAGACATTTCATTTCTTCTAGATATATTGCATATTCTTTGATATCGATCATAGGTTTTGATCAAGCTATAAACATCTCTAAAAATAGTAGGCCAATAAAATCCAGATTGTAAAATCTTATGTGCTATTCTATCGATTCTAAAATATCCTCCAAATTCAGAATCATGACATTCTCGAAATAATTTGTTCAATTTATTCGTAAGACAGAATTTCCTAATAATAAGATCTTTACATTGCTTATACAAATAAGGATCGTCCCAAAAATAAAATTTAGCATCATGTTTGAATTTCTTCCGCTGTTGCATTATTAATTCTAGTGGTAAAATGTTACTAACGATGTAGTTTACAATATCAGCATACCAGGGTATATTTCCTTCTGTAATATTATACAGCTGCTCATAAGAGAAATTTTTAATTATTTCCTTTTCAAATTCAGCCAATTTAGATTGTTCAAGTCTAGATAAATGATCAACTATTTGATTATCGACCCCTTTTCTATTGACGATCTCAAAATCAAATTCTTGCATTAAACGTATCCATCGAACCAATCTTAGTTTAGCATCCTTATTTTGCATTAAATATTTAATAGCAGAATGTTCAGTATGCACTATACATTTAGCTCCAATCAAGTAAGATCTGAATTTTTCAAAGGCATAAACGATAGCTGATAACTCTCCTTCTGTAGTAGTCTAATTAATTTGAGTATCAGTAAGAGTTTTACTAGCGTAATATATAACTTTAAACATTTTATAGTGTCTTTGCCCTAAAACCACTCCAATAGCATAAGCGCTCGTGTCGCACATTAATTCAAATAGTTTATCCCAATCAGGTGACACTATTATAGGAGCAGCAATTAATTTTTCCTTTAATAAATCGAAAGCTTTTAAGCATTCATCATTAAAATCAAACTTCTTATCTCTTTCCAAAAGTTAGCATAGAGGCTTAGTTATTTTTGAAAAATCTTTAATATATCGCCTACAAAATCCAAAATGTCCCAAAAAACTTCTTACCCCTCTCACAGTTGTTGGAGGTTGTAACTTTTCAATAATATGAATCTTCGCAGGATCTACTTCCATGCCATATTCAGATATTTTATACCAAAGAACAATTCTTCTTGCAACCATAAATTGATACTTTTCCTGATTTAGGACTAAATTTGTTCTTTCACATACCTCTAAAATGTTTTCTAAGTTGCATAGACATGCATCAAATGAATCTCAAAATACTGAGAAATCATCCATAAACACTTATATTCCATCATCTATTAATTTGCTAAATATGGACATCATACATCTTTGAAATGTTGCAGGTGCATTACATCATCCAGAGGGCATTCTTCTAAAAGCAAAAGTTTTTTAAGGGCTAGTAAATGTAGTCTTCTCTTGATCCTCAGGAGCAATAGGTATTTGGTGATAACTGATATATCAATCCAAAAAGCAATAATACTTGTGTCCATCAGTTCTGTCTAACATTTGGTCTAAAAAAGGTAAAGGGAAGTGATCTTTTCTGGTGGAGACATTTAATTTTCTATAATCAATACATATTCGCAACCAGTGACTTGTCTTGTCGGAATGATTTCATTTCATTCATTTACATCAACAGTCACTCCTCCTTTCTTAGGAACACAATGAATTGGGCTTATCCAAACACTATTAGAAATATGATATATAATTCCAGCATCTAACCACTTTAAAATCTCTTTTTTAACCACTTCTTTCGTCATTGGGTTCAGTCTCCTTTGTGGATCAACTCTAGATTTATGTTGTTCATTCAACAAAATTCTGTGCATAAAGATCGAAGGATTAATTCCTTTAATATCTGCTAAGGACCAGCTAAAAGCCTTTTTTGTATCTTTTTAAGGTATCCAGTGATTTTTGTTCTTGATATTAATTTAAATCCGAAGATACAATGACTAGTAAGGTAGATGATTCTCCTAAACACATATACTTTAAATGATTAGGGAGAATTTTCATCTCAAGTTTAGGAAGTTTTATGATAGATGGAATTAAACTTTTATCTCCACTTTCCATAATATCCAATCTTTCAAATCTTTCCTGAACAAATTCTAACTTTTCATTCTTCATATCATCCAAATCATCTTCACTTTCACTTTCATCCTCACATTCCAAATTCTCTTCAAAAACTTCTTTAAAATGATCTTCTCTTAAATAATTGCAGATTTCCATTCGAAAGCACTCATCATTTTTTTCAGCTGAAGGGCATTTCATAGATTTCAGGATATTGAAAGTCACCTCTTGATCATTAACTCTCATAGTTAATTCTCCTTTTTGAACATCGATCATAGCTCTCCCGGTAGTAAGGAATGGTCTTCCCAAAATAATTGGAATTTCTTTATCTTCCTCCATATCTAATACAATAAATTCCACATAAAAGATAAATTTATCCACCTTCACTATACATCTTCCACAACTCCTTTAGGATAAGTAATAAAACGATCAGCTAATTAAAGAGTCACAGATGTAGATGAAATTTTTCTATTCTCAATCTTTTGAAACTTGATAAAGGCATAAGATTAATACTAGCTCCCATATCACATAAAGTTGTTCCGAAAAATTTCTCACTTATAGCACACGGGATAGTGAAATTACCAGGGTCTTTAAGTTTTTCAAGAAGCTTTTTCTGAATAATTGCACTAACCTCACCGCTAAGTGTAACAGTCTCATGGTCTTTGAACTTTATTTTCTTTTTAAGACTATCCTTCATAAAATTTGCATAATCAGACACCTGCTCTAATGCTTCAGCAAATGGAATATTTATCATTAATTTCTTAAGGATTTCCAAAAACTTTGCAAATCTGTTATCACTATTCTTTTTTTTCAGTCTTTCAACAGTAATCTTCATTGGTTTAATCGGATATTCTAAGTTCGTATATATTTTATTAGAACCTTTTTCAATGTTCACTTCATTTCTCACAACTTCAACTTCTTTTTGTACTCTTGTTTCAAATTCTTTTTTCACTCCTTAATTGAATAGCCTTAATTTGCTCCTTGTTTTGATCTTTTGGGTTGATCTCAACATTGCTAGGAAGATTTCCAGAAGGTCTATTATTAAGCGCAATAAAATTATGTATCAATTGATTCTCATTGTTCTTCATCGCAATATTTTGAGCTTGAATTTGATTACTCATATTCATAATTATTTCTTCAATGGACAACTTCTTTTTCTTAAATTGTGGGTTAGTATTAAAACCAGGAGGATAAGAATGTCTATAATTGATATTTCCATGGTTGTTCGGATTTCCAACTGGATTCATAGAATTGTTTCCCCATTGTGGGTTAAAAACACCATTGTTATTATTCCAGTTAAAGTTTGGGTGATTCTTTCATCCAGGATTATAATAATTCGAATAAGGATTGTTAAGTTTATTATTTATAGCATTCAAGCTTTCATAAGGTATTTGAGATTCTATCATATGTCCTTATGAATTTTCCTCCAACACTGGGGGTGTTTGAAAATAATTCATTCCATATTTTATCTAATTTCTTTGAAAGTGCAGCATTTTGAGAGACTATCATAGTTATCGCATCAGAATCTTGAATACTAGCTACTCTCTTAGGATTTACCCGCTCAGAGGGCCATTAAAAATTATTTGTAGCCATTTCTTCTATTAACGAATATGCTTCATCAAAAGGTTTTGACATTAATGATCCACCATTAGTATAATCTATAATCGATCTAAAAGATCCCACTAATCCATTATAAAATGTTTGAATTATTAACCAGTCTGCTAAAACATGATGTGATCACTTTCTCAGAAGATCATTAAATCTTTCCCAAGCTTCATATATAGATTCTCCATCAAACTGACAAAAAGATGTGATATCATTCCTCAGCTTAGCAGTTGATGAAGGAGGAAAATATTTTGACAGAAACATTTCTGAAAGTTCTCTCCAAGTTCTGATAGATCCAGGTGCTAAGGAATTTAACCACGCCTTAGCCTTATCCCTTAATGAAAAAGGAAAAAGTCTAAGCCTAACAACATCATTCGACACTCCATAGTATTTAAAGCTAGTACACAGTTCTAGAGCAAGATGTAAGTTAGGATCTTCATTAGATGTTCCTCCAAATTGATTGTTCTGTACCATTTGGATAATAGTAGTTTAAGCTCAAATGAATTAGCAACAACATCAGGGTTTTGGATAGTTAAGTGAATTTCATCTGCTGTTGGATTAACATAATCTCTTAAAGGTCTTAGTATATTTTCATTTTGATTTTTTTTATTATTCAAATTGTTTGCCATTTTATGAGGATTTTTAGATTGTTTTTGTTGTTTTTGAATTTTTCTAATAGTATGCTTGTTGACCTCATTTTTGATGAGGTCTTTTGCTTCTCTCTTTAGTACTTAGGATCTAGCCTTAGGCTTTTCCTTTGACTAATCTTAGAGGACTAGAAATGGAACCCACCCTTTAGAAATTCAAACTATTACTTAACTCCCTGCAAACCCCACAAGCTTGATTGTAGACCCCTAATCACCTAGAGGGTTGAAATCAAATGTGGAGGTTTAAAGGATGAGTTCCACATAGGACTTTTTGGCCTTAGGGATACCACAGGTGGCTCGGTGCGGTGAGGGTTGGCTTGCACATACACTACACTCTCACACACATCCCAAGTCCAAAAACCACACTCTCACCCAACTTGACTTCCTGACTCATGTAAGTAATTCATATGGATGTTCCTTAACCCCTAAGCCCCTGGCTAAGAGGGTTAGGAACAACATAGTGAATGCCTCAAATGAGTCCCCTCATGGCTCCTATGGGCTTAACATGGCTTCATGGCTCAACCAAGGTGATTCCACTTTACTCAAATTTAATCAATCTTCATTTTTCCAAAATTTCAATTTTTGACCCCGGGACCCTACACCCATCGAACCTGCCAAATGCCGTCGAACTACCCAAAATTTGCAAAATCACCTAAATTGCCCAAAATTCCTCAAAATCAATCCTAAACATTTCCCCCCACTCAAATTGACCATCTCCAGCCAAAAATACCAAAATTTCCAAAAATACCCCCAATACCCTCCAAATTACCAAGATGCCCCTCTTGACCCAAAAATCCAAAAATTCAGAAAATTCCCAGAAAATTCCAGAAAATCCCAAATATTCCCAATTTCATTTTGTCCAACTACACCATAGGCTAATTTTGTCAATTTACTCCACTTGTACAAAACCCCCAATTTAGCCCATTTTAAACCCAAATGAACCCAATGTCAAACCAAATCACCCCAATTGACCTCAATTTTGGTCCAATTCAATTCTAAACTTCAATTCAATATCCCCAATATCAATCTAGACCAAATTCAAGCCCAATTTGATTGACATTTGAATCCAATTTCATTTTTAAGCTTAAGGCCCGATTTTGACCCATGTCTAAACCTAGCTCGAACCAACCCAATTCGATCCCAATTTGACCCAAATCTTTTCTAAAACCTTCCTAGCATCCCCACAAACAAAACACTAACATGATTTGCCCAAAATTTGGACCCAAACCTTACTCGATTTCAACCCGAACCCAAAATTCCTTAAATGGGCCTACACCCGAACCTAACCCATATGGGCCCAAATCCCAAAATCAAAACCCAACCAAAGTTGAAACCTATTTGTAACACCCCCATAAACATTTCCCAACATTAATTTTACATCAATTTCAACAGTAGCCCAACTTTAGCCCAAGGTAGCTCATTTTGACCCATTTGGACTCTATTACCAAAGAGACCCTAATTAGACCCAATCCAATTCCAAATCACCTCAAACTTGCTTCAAATCACTCATGACACATCCCTAAACCAAACCCAACATTTTTTTGACATGGACCTTTACAAAATTTTCATCCAAAAGCCCATTTTGAAACATGAAGGCCCACTCCCTTAAACCATTCTAGAAGCCCACCTTTACCAAATTTTAAAAGCCCAAACCCATCCTAAATTCCATATGACACTCTCCCTCATCTTACATTCAACTTAAAATCATTTCTAAAGTTCTAATTTATCATCAAACCATTCCAATTCTAGCCACATGACAATTCTCACCAAGATGCCAAAAATCACGAAACCCTTCCTCGTGAAAGTTGACTTAACTTTTCCCGAGCCAAATGGAGCCATGAAGCCATGCATGAGCCACATGAGAGCCATGAGAGCCTTGGACACTTCACCATACCCAAGATGGCAAGAGGAGGAGCTCTTTCCATGTTCCCTTAAGAGGATTAACCACTCCCATGATTCCAGTAAACCTTGGTTAAGCTTAATTGTACTCAGATGATGTAACCCACGTGTTGCTAACGGGATTTCCCACGGTCTAAATGAAAGTGTGGAACTCATTCAGTTGAGTTTAGCAAATTCATCTGGACTAAGTGAATTCGATGAAAATAACGGTGCGGGATGACGGAGCCGTGGGATCTTAATCGGTTCTGTTTAAACAACTTTAAGATTTGTTTTAATTAAAATATTAAAAACACTTGGATTTTAAGATTTTCTCTAAACCAAGACACTTTTCTCATCCCATGATTTTCACTTTCCAAAACTAAACCTCTGCAACAACAAGGAGCTTGGAGCATGGTGGGTAGCATGGCCATCTTCGTCAGCAAAACAACTCTACATCAACTAAACATTCCTAGAATTAAACAACCAAATCATAGGACTTCGAGGTAGTTTGCACTAGTGCGACATAAATCCTCAACCCTTTTGTTAGACATTTGCATAATCATGTTATGTAAATTAAGCCACTAACAGGTCTTAGGACTCCGAGGTAGTCGTTCGGTACAACATAAACCCTCACATCTTCGAGGCTATTTGTATGATCATGTCATACGAATATGAGTCCTAATTAATTAAAATTGGCAGGATTGAAAAATTAAGTAAATTCCCAAATCTAAGCCAAACAATAGGATAGTTTGGGAAGTTTCCAAGATTCTTCTTGGATTCTCAGCTTCTCCTACTTTTATTCCTTTGAACTCCTGAAATTAACTGTTCCAAATTTGATCCATTCCTTTTGGAAATTTCCAAAACTCAATCCTTTGAAAACCTTAAACTTTGAAATTCTTGAGAGCAAAATCACTTATCATTATCGAGAGTTTTCTTAAGTGATTCCCGTCACTTAGGACGTAATTAACTATAGAGGCTTGCCCTTATAGGGAACTTTAAGAACCCAGGTAATATAAACCGTGCTTAATTCATTTATATTAAGCGAGGGAACTTGTCGACTTATAAGATTGGTTCGCGAGACCAAACGAATGTCACAAATCTTTTAGTTTATTTAATTGAGCCCCATTATCGAGCGATGTGTACTATTCTTCGGGATATATACACGGTTTGTGGTTCGGTGCTCGTTTATATAAGCTATTTGGGATGTGAGGTCAGTTTGATTTCATATCTTAAAATTTTCAAACTCAAAATTATTTTCAAAATTAAATACTACTTTCTAAATTATATATATATTTAAATTAAATTTAAAATCTAAAAAATTTGCCAATAATTTCTGTTAGGCGACACCCCTTTTTAAAATACAACACACAAACCTAAAAATATGCCGACAACTTCTGGCGACTCCGCTGGGGACTAGTTCCTCTCTCCATTTTTGATTAGATGGTTTTGCTTTCATAAAGCGGTGGTGAGTCCATATCTCTAGTGGACCAAAACTACCATTCTTCCGTTGGAATACCCCGTTCATTTACGTCTTGAACGAGTATAGCCGACTCCTCTCGGATTTAGGAGCCATTGTTTAGGCACCCCTAAACAGAGAGGTTCCGAGATCCTTTTACCTCTTTTCCGAGGTGGGGTGGACCCCCAATAGGTGTTAGTTTAGGAGCGGTCCTTCGAGTCGAGAAGTCTTGCATAAGACTTTCTTTTCCTTTCTAATTCTAAATCGGGTCCTTTACCTTTTCTATAACCTTCCTCCTTTAATCGTTTTGTTTCTAACAAACGAACCTTCTAACAAACAACCTCTTTTATAAATCACAAATACACTAAGATAAATGAAAATGTGTTCGGACTTTTTCTTTCTCGTCCTAAACTTTACGACGAAGAGAAGCATAATTCGGGACTGACATTCGGAATCTGCCCTGCAGAAAATGACTGCCCCAAAGCTAATCTTCTCCTTCACCAATGGAATGGACTTCTCTGTTTACAAGGATGAGCTGCCCGACAATGGAATCATCCATTTCGGACGAAGGATTTGGCAACACAGATGTCAAGTTTACTGATATAACTCTCTTCACACTAACGGACAAAGTGTCGAAGCGAAGAGCACGTGATTGAGTTCGACTTGAAGTCGACTCGAGAATTCCTACCCTACTGAAGGTTTCCGGTGAGAGGAGTACCCTCTGTTCATAGAAGGACATTTGTCTCTACCCCCACCGGTGCTAGTCATCTCGGCACCTACCACGAGTTACACGAGCGAAGGGAAGGAAATCCAAGTACGTGATGAGCCTGCCTACAGTGGAGGGTGCGGATTTCTTTGCGCAATACCATCCTATTTTGAAATTGGGTTACGTTCGAGAGTTGCACCCTAACTCGGACTCGAAAGGAGAAATAGAAGCGAGGAAGATCACCAAGAAAGCTAGAATTGCTGAAGTTGCTTTTCTAGAAGAAATTCTGAAGAAAAGAAGAAGAAGCTGCGAGAATACGCCGCTTTGTTGCCAGAATACTCGCCGCTATTAGAAGGAAGTAGATTCCACCCGCTCTCTGCCGCATCTGATGAGGAAGATGCCAGAAGGATTGATGTTGCGTTACCTCAGCCCGCATATTACAATGATATCAAGAAGAAGAAGAACAAGGCTACCCCGCTTACCCGATTGCGAGCGTTAGTCGAGAAATTGGCCAGGAAGGAAGGATGTCCTGTGTCAGAGATTCTGAGAAGGATGGGACGAGTGCCAATTAAATCCCGCCTCGGACCGCGAATGGAGCACGCCACTTGCCATTGAAAGGCGAAGAAGAAAGTCCGAACTAGTGAAAGAGGCTCACTGTTATCGTATCGGGAGCTGCGAATTAGGGAGGATACCACCTTCCGGCACATGGCCAGACGGACCATCCGGTCCTAGGCTTTCGAGTGCAAGAAGGATGGTGTGGCGACCTACTACCGGTCGGTAAGACCAAAACAATGTCTGAGAAGAAAAGTCTCGTCAGGATGCTCGAGTCAGAAGAAAGTGCTACTGCGATGAAGGAGACTCCCGAAAAAGAAGTTCAACAACTGTCACCAGACAACTGCGAGATCGTACGGAATGGTTGTTTATCCTAGAATAGTTGTTTCTGATTCGGGGGAGAAATCCCTTGAACTCCTGACTCTGTATGATTATCTGCTCGCTTCGGCGGGATCTTATAATGATAAGGGTTATGGCGTTGGCTATGTTTTGACTGTCTCTAATGATCACGTAACTAACGACAAGCCGGCTTAATCCGGATCTCGATTCCGAGTACGAATAACGATTCTCGAATCATACACGACCTCGACGACCATGACAAAGAAGATGTTCACAAAGGAGGCTACGAAAGCTCGATAAGCGACGAGTCCATTTATGAGTTCGAGGAGCTCCGATCACGATAGAATTAGAACCATCGAGACACCGAAGCAACTCCGAGAAAAGCCGGTGGTCCCGATCCGATAGGATACAGCGGCGGATTCGACACGAAACTCGGAAGAAATAAGCTGAAGTAAATTTAAGAAGTGGAAAAGTTACGCCCGAGAATGGGTCAGAAGGATAAAGGTAAGCGAGGTGGTTGCCGGGAAGAGCCAACCCGCAGGTTCGGGAAGAACCCGAGGAACATGGTAATAAAGTGGACTACAACGTGCTTAGCCCATCTTAGGAAGCTACCGACGAAGCTAAGCATATACGACGCTGCGATCCTGTCGAAGGAGATGAGAGAGGCTCTAATCGAAGCTTTACTTGATCCAAAAATTTGTTTAGCTCGAATGGCGGTAATTCCTTCGACGAGGTTTGCTCGTTAAAAGAACGAGCGAGGTGTTACCTTCATGGACGATGATGCATTGCGGGAACGAGCAGATCACGGCCGACCGTTGTACATTTCGGTCACAATTGGAAAGTTTACGCTCTCCAGAGTGTTGGTTGATTCGGGAGCATCAATCAACATAATGAACCTTCGGACGCTAGCATATTTGGAAATTGACGCTCGCGAGCTTGAAGCAGACAAGATGCTATTAAGAGGCTTCACTCAAAAGGAGAAAGAGCTATTGGATCGATAACACTACTAATGAAGACCGGTGATTTAGCAAAGACAACCGTAAAATTCCACATAATTGATTACGAGACATCGTTCGACGCTCTCTTGGGTCGACCATGGATTCATGAAAACCGGATGGTGATGTCGTCTACGCTACCGATGCATAAAGTATTACGAAGGAGGAGAACGAGTGCATCAAAGGTGACTTGCAACCATTCTCCGTACACGAGATTGGACTTCATGAAGATGCGGCCTACTACGTGCCCCCGAAGAAAATAATCTTTTCCAGAAATACCATACCAAATGAAGCAAAAGAAATCCGAGACGACGAAGGACCTGAAGTTCTAGTTCAACAGTCACTCACCACTCCCTTACGGCGAGATGGTGAAGATTTCTCCCAGGACTCGCACCCGAGGTCGAGGCCGGGGACGAGGACGTGGAAGAAATATCAGAACGGTTGGACAGAGAAAACCGGTCATCGATGTTGATTGGGAGAACACCTCCGAAGAAGAAGAAGAAATCAAGAAAGAAGCAGCGACAATAAGTCAAAAGAAACCTCAGTTCAAGATCTCTCTCGAAGATGAAAAGAATGAAGAATATAATTCAATGTACAAGAAGATTAACCATTATGTGCATACTATGACCCTGACCCCGATCCATTCTAATAAGATCGAGGGTATGGTGGTCAAGGAAGTACATGGTGGTGGTACTAAGCCAATTAAGTTTTACCGTAGTTCTTCTTCTTCCAATAATGAAAAAGATGTACAATTTGAAGATGTTACTTCATCTGAATTAATGGAACTACGTTTTGAGTGGTACTCTCCCTGTGTTCAAAATTTAATTCAACGTGGTGTCTTACCTTGACAATGGACAAAAGGCCGATCACAACATTTTGAAAGACTATGGAATAATGCCGGTCGGCCTCCCAATTCAAAACATGGTCTCGGATTCGGCACAGTAGGTTCAGTTAACGATACGGAATTTTGCTTGGTTGTCACTTGCGAGCCTAATAAAGACTGCTTGGAAGCTTCAGAGGACCTCGAAGATCTACCAATCGGAGACGCTCCACTAGAATTCGAAGAAGAAATCAAATCTACAATAGAAGAGTTAATGGAAGTTAACTTAGGTACTAGTGAAGAGCCTATGCCAACCTTTGTTAGCTCCTTACTCAATAAAAAAGACTCCGAAGACATAATCAAGCTACTAATGGAATTCAAGAATTTGTTTTGCTTGGAGTTACGACAAAATGCCATGATTAGCTCCGAAGTCGCGAGTTCACGAAGTTAGGAGTAGATCCTACCACGTTCCGGTCGAATGAGCTCCCGAGAAGAATGCATCTAGAAATTGAGCAACAAGTAATAGCCGAAGTCAAGAAGCTAATAGACGCTAAATTTGTCCATGAAGAACAATACCCAACTTGGTTAGCCAACGTGGCACCAGTCAGAAAGAAAAATGGTCAGATCAGAATGCGTAGACTTCGAGAGATTTAAATAAAGCATCTCCAAAAGATGAATTTCCACTACCAATCCCAGAACTGATGATCGACATCGCTTTAACACATGAAATATTCTCATTCATGGATGGATCATCAGGATACAACTAGATAAAGATGGCACCAGAAGACGAAAAATTCACGGCATTCAGAACGCCGATCGGAGTGTATTGCTACACAGTAATGCCATTCGGACTAAATAACGCAAGAGCAACATATCAAAGAGCGATGACAAAGATTTTTGATGATCTCATTCACAACCAAGTTGAATGCTACGTGGACGATGTGGTCATCAAAAAGGCGAAGAAAGATCACTGTATGATTTGAGAATTGTTTTCGAGCGACTAAGACAATAAAACCTTAAGATGAATCCTTTAAAATGAGCCTTCGGCGTCACCTCGGGAAATTCTTAGGATTTGTTGTCCGACATCGCGGGATTGAAATTGATCCGGAAAAGATTAAAGGCTATCTTAGAAATGCCACCTCCTAAAACCTTGAAACAGCTACGATCCTTTCAAGGAAAGTTGGCATATCTTCGACGCTTTATATCGAATTTGTTAGGAAGGTGTCAGTCTTTTTCTGCTTTGGTTAAGAAGGATGCCAAGTTTACTTGGGATTCCAAATGTCAACATGCCTTCGATGACATCAAACGATACTTAATGACACCTCCTGTCTTAGCAGCCCTAGTCTCAGGTAGACCGCTGATACTTTATACCGTGGCTTTAGACGACTCCCTTGGAGCCCTGCTAGCCCAGGTCAATGATGAGGGAAAAGAAAATGCTCACTACTACTTAAGCCGTCGTCTAATCCCGACGGAAGTAAAGTATCCTCCAATTGAGAAGAATTGTTTGGCCCTAATCTTCGCCGCACAGAAGCTCAGGCATTACATGCTTTCTCATAAGATCAACCTTATTTCGAAAGTTAATCCATTGCAATATTTGATTACCCGACCGACACTTTCTGGCAGACTTGCCAGGTGGTCGATGATACTATTGCAATTTGACATAACTTTTGTTCCTCTTCGCGCCGTAAAGGGACAAGTCCTAGCTGACTTCCTTGCAGCACACCCTTCTACGGCGGATTCGCCTCTCGATGACGATTTGCTTGACGAGCGAGATAATGAGCCTAGAAGACAGCGATGATCGACGTTGGGAAATATACTTCGACGGAGCGTCCTCGGCACTGAAAGACAAAGAATTGCAAATGATAGTGCCGGTAAGGCGGGAATCGGACTAATCTTTATAACACGGAGCGGGGGATGTTAAGATACTCCTACCACTTAACGAGCCATGCACGAACAACGAGGCGAGAATAGGAAGCCCTCATAACGGGACTAGAACTAACCATTCGAATGGGAATAACGGACATCGACATCTACGGAGATTCTCGGTTGATTATTCAACGAGTCGTAGGACAATACGAAATTTTAAAGCCAAGACTCGAGCAATACTTTCAGTATGCCATGAAACTGTTGGAACAAATTCCGAATGTAACGATCTATAAGATCCCCAGAAGAGAAAATGCTCTCGCGGATGCGCTAGCTCGCCTTGCAAAAGAATTTGCCTGCTTACATGATGAGTCGGTTGAAGTGTCGGTTCGAGGACGACGGGTCCTATCACGGCTCGACATGGATATGATACGAAATCGAGAAAAAGCGGAAGAATCGATTGCGGCGGAGACGGAAAACACAGAAGATTGGCGTCAGCCGCTAATAGACTACCTACAAATAGGTAAATTACCAGACGATAAGTCATTAGCCCATCAAATCAAGAAAAGAATTATGTCTTACGCATTAATAAACAATACATTATACAGAAGGTCTTTTGATCAGATGTGGTTAAGATGCCTGGGCGGGTCCGAGGCTCGTGAAATTGTCAAAGAAGTGCATTCAGGACTTTGTGGCGCTCATCAGTCGGGTCCGAACATGAAAATGAAAATTAAAAGACTAGGGTACTACTGGCCCTTAATGATGACCGACTGTATGAAAGTCGCCAAGAGCTGTCACTAGTGCCAAATGCACGGAGTGGTTCTACACCAACCTTCAAATGTGCTACATCCGACAATTGCGTCGTGGCCATTTGAGTGTTGGGGCACAGATTTAGTGGGTCCGATAGAACCACCTTCTTCAAGAGGACATCACTTCATCCTTGCGGCTACAGACTACTTTTCTAAATGGGCAGAAGCAGTTCCACTCAGAGAAGTAAAGGCACACCACGTGCTATATATTTTCAAAAATCAAGTTGTCTACCGTTTTGGGGTACCGTGCAGAATCATTTCAGATAATGGGTCCGCATTCAGAAGCACAAAAATCAACAATTTTGTCAGAAGACATGGAATCGATTGTCGATACTCAACAATCTACAATCCAAGAGCAAACGTCTTGGCTGAGGATTTTAATAAAACTCTTGTTCAAATTCTAAAGAAAACTTTGGACGACAACAAGAGGAATTGGCACGAGAAGTTGTTAGAAGCCTTATGGGCCTACAGGACGACTTTTAGGACACCTACTCAGTCTACGCCTTACGCTTTAGTATACGGGTCCGAGCGGTGTTACCATTGGAAGTCCGGCTTCCATCACTCGAAATTGCGATTGCAAATAAAATTACTACGAAGAAAATTCCAGATTACGGCGGAAGAAGCTGGAAAGCTTGGAAGGAAAAGACTTGCGGCGCGAGCAAAATTTGGAGCTATGCCAAGCTAAGATGATCCGAGCCCATGATAAAGCTGGTCCGCCCAAGAACTTTCAAAGTTGGTGATTTAGTTCTTGTTCTCAGAAGACCTATTCTTGCACATCACAAGATAGGAGGCAAATTTGAACCGACTTAGGAAGGGCCGTTTGTGGTCGAGGCAGTCTACTCAGGAGGCTCCTACCAACTTGTGAATTGCCGAGGAGAACGACAAATGCTTCCAATCAATGGACGGTATTTAAAGAAGTATTACGTAACCTGATGTTTCGAAGGGTGGCCTCTAAAATAGAGTATTATCCCTAGAAACACGGGTGAAGAAATCACTTTGTAACTGGGTCTGAACCCAAAAACATAAAAATGGATAAAAAAATCATTAAAAAAAATATATGTGCTAAAAATGAAATATGTGAAATCATAATAATAAAGTTTTACCCTTCCTTTCAAATCAAATCTTGTTCTTGATCTTTCCTCATCTTTTCCTACCTTCCTTTAAATTAAAATAAGTGAATAAGAATCTTCAGTAATAAATATTTTCTTAATGTTCTTGTTCTTAGTACGACCACGATCCTTTCCTTGTCTTTTCGCAGGGAAATGTCGAACGGGCGGTTGGTCCTAAACTTTAAAAATGGCGTGAGTCTCGCACTCGATGAAAAGAGGGTGAAGGATGGAGCAGTGATAGAAATTGATTCTTAATTCACACCAGCCAGCCTACAGTACGAAGAAAATGATTGAGTCCCAGTGGATCGAGAAGAGCTTCATAGCCAGACAGTGATGAAGATGGGTGGCCCAAGCCACCAATCCAGCAACAAGAAAAGAAAGACAAACATCGAGGAAAGCAAGAAAATCGAGTACGTAGTTGCCGCGGCGAGGGCGGACTCGTCGGCGCCACGCCGGCGAAATTCGAGGGGTAAGGAGAGCTGCTCTCACTGCTACCCCGAAAGAAGGAATAAGAATCGCCGTATCCAGTAAGATGTTGACTAAACTAGCAGCGGATCCACACGAGGAAACAACCACCTTCGCCGACACACACATTTCAAAGATACCGGTTCATCGGGAACACGAAAAGAGGGAACAAGCTCCGAGAACAACGAGAAAAGATAAGGGGAACTCTAAGAAGATCGGAGGCGAGAGAGATTACCACGACGCCGGACGAGCCACCGGTGGTAAGAAACCTTGTTGCGGAAGCAACCCGGAGGATGTCCCGACGGAGACAATCCCCAGGAGCCGAGGTATGCGGGGAGAACGTGACGGGATTGAGCCATACATCCCACGATACGTTACTAGGCCTCGTCACTTGCGGATCATCCCGGAATATGAACTAGAAAGAATGCAAAATGTTGAGAAGAAGACTTTCGAATACTTTGAAAGGATTAGAGGCAAAAGAATCAACATTTTGGAAGGCCTCGAGTTACACACGGGTGTATTCTCGGAGTACGAGCAACAACGGATTGTGGATTGCATCTTAGAACTTCGAGAAAATGGGTCGACGAGGCCGTACGAGAGAAAAGACTTATTCGGAACCCCGAAAATGGATGCCGGGGAAAGGAAGAGTCACGATACAATGCGGATGTTGTTATAACTTCGCGAGAGGACAGAAAAGGAAATCCACCGGGGATACTCCGATCACGGTGAGGTGGATCCGATGCCGAGGATAATTAAAAGAATGGTGAAAAGAATGATAACGTGGAGAGTACGCCGGCGGACTGCATACCCGACGGTTGCATCATCGACATTTATCGGAAGGGCGATTGCATACCTCCACACATAGACCACCATGTCTTTGTCGGACCTTTACGCGAGTTTTGTTCGTCGACCAATGCGATATCATGTTCGGATCGACCTCCGGATAGCGAGGCCGGGTAAGTTCGAGGGCCGGTGGAGATACCACTTCCGGTAGGTTCCGTCATGATATTACAAGGAAATGGAGCGAGACATTGTAAAACATTGTATACACGGAGTACCGGTGGAGCGGATCTCCGTCACTTTTAGAAGGATGGACGACGAAAGGCGCCTTACCACTTCCGACCGGATCCGGAGTGGAGAGTCTCCGGCCTACGAGTTGTGAGTTACACGGGAAATGGAACACCTCGATACACATCCATGTGGCATTCACGCGAGGATGGCTTGGAAGGTGATGTTATTATTTGTGTATCTCATTATTCAGACATGGATTTTTGACAGATACTTTTTGGATGGATCAACAAGAATCATACATAGTTCGTTTTGAGTTATGGATTGTATGAGATATATTTCAGATCAAGTTGTATGTTGTATCTTCAAAAAGATTGGAATGAAAGTGACTATGTCACATTTTGGCCTTCACCTCTTTTTGTGCAAATTGACTGGGAAACGTCATTAGAGTTAAATGAACTTTGAACAAAGAATAGAAAAGAAAAGGAAAATAAATGAAAATTCTTCCCCTTAAAAAAATCCAAATGTTAAAACGAACTACAAATTCACATGAACATCAAATGAATAACAAAAATAAAATTGGATCGCTAAAAGTCAAACAAAATGAGAATGAATCTCAAATTGAATTTCAATCTAAATCCATCTTTTGAAATCCTCCAGTTCTTTTCAAATCAAATCTACTTCAAACTCCTTTTCCGGGATGGTTCTTCCTCACAGGAGGCCCACACTTCAACTACAAAATCTTACACCTTTTCGTCATAATCGAAATCCGTTGATCTTCTGTGATCTCCTTTCCCTCTTGTAGGAAGATCGACTAGGTCTTTTAACACGGAGCTACGAACTCTGTTCAATTTGGTTCCGATGGCATGAGACTGGGTCCTTCTTCATACCTACAACTTGCCGAGGCTGGTACCTACATTCCAGTCCTCATCTTGGGATCAGTACCTACATTCTGACTCCCGTACAACTTTCCGAGGCTGGTACCTACATTCCAGTCCTCATCTTGGGATCAGTACCTACATGACTCCCGTACAACTTGCCGAGGCTGGTACCTACATTCCAGTCCTCATCTTGGGATCAGTACCTACATTCTGACTCCCGTACAACTTTTCGAGTTGGTACCTACATTCCGGTCTTCATCTTGGGATCGATACCTACATTCGACTCCCGTACAACTTTTCGAAGTTTGGTACCTACATTCCGGTCCTCATCTTGGGATCGGTACCTACATTCGACTCCCATACAACTTTCGAGGCTGGTACCTACATTCCGGTCCTATCTTAGGATCGATACCTACATTCGACTCCCGTACAACTTTCGAGGCTGGTACCTACATTCCGGTCCTCATCTTGGGATCGATACCTACATTCTGACTCCCGTACAACTTTCCGAGGCTGGTACCAACATTCCAGTCCTCATCTTGGGATCAGTACCTACATTCTGACTCCCGTACAAATTTCTGAGACTGGTACCTACATTCTAGCTCTCATTTCGAGATCGATACTTACATTCCGATTCTCATACCAAATTTCCGAGACTGGTACCTACATTTCAGTTCTCATCCCGAGATTGATACCTACATTTCAATTCTAAACTTCCAAGACTGGTACCTAAATTCCAGTTCTCATTTCGAGACTAGTACCTAAATTATAGTTCTCACTCCGAGATCAGTACCTAAATTTCAATTCTCATCCCGAGGTTGAAATCCAGGTTTCAATTCTCATTTCAAATCCAAATTTTAAATTCAAAATTTTCCTTAAATTGATTTTAAATTAAACTTTAATCAAAATTGAAACTCAGAACAAATCAAAATCAAAACTCACACATTGAAACTTGAAATTTAAAGGTAAAATGAAATCTAAATTGAATTCCCCAGATCCTGTGATTTGGAGTTCACCTCCTTCTCCATTTCCCCAGCGAGAGTTCAGGAATCTTTTGTCTTGGAAATGTACTTGATACTCCCTAGCGGAAATTCTTCTACTTCGTCCTAAGTTCGTCACTTGGACATCTGTGTTGGTTTTGTTGATCTCTTCGGTCAACACCAATACACGCGGTGTGCTTGGTTAGCACACCCACTTATTGAGGGGTCCATTTGTTGACCTCATTTTTGATGAGGTCTTTTGCTTCTCTCTTTAGTACTTAGGATCTAGCCTTAGGCTTTTCCTTTGACTAATCTTAGAGGACTAGAAATGGAACCCACCCTTTAGAAATTCAAACTACTTCTTAACACCCTGCAAACCCCACAAGCTTGATTGTAGACCCCTAATCACCTAGAGGGTTGAAATCAAATGTGGAGGTTTAAAGGATGAGTTCCTATAGGACTTTTTGGCCTTAGGGATACCACAGGTGGCACTAGTGCAGTGAGGGTTGGCTTGCACATACACTACACTCTCACACACATCCCAAGTCCTAAAACTACACTCTCACCCAACTTGACTTCATGACTCATGTAGGTAATTCGTATGGATGGTCCTTAACCCCTAAGCCCACTGGTAAGAGGGTTAGGAACAACATAGTGAATGCCTCGAATGAGTCCCCTCATGGCTCCTATGGGCTTAACATGGCTTCATGGCTCAACCAAGGTGATTCCACTTTACTCAAATTTGATAAATCTTCATTTTTCCAAAATTTCAATTTTTGGCCCCCCGGGACCCCTACACACATCAAACCTACCAAATGCCCTTGGAACTACCCAAAATTTGTAAAATCACCTAAATTGCCCAAAATTCCTCAAAATCAATCCTAAACATTTCCCCCCACTCAAATTGACCATCTCCAGCCAAAAATACCAAAATTTCCAAAAATACCCCCAATACCCTCCAAATTACCAAAATGCCCCTCTTGACCCAAAAATCCAAAAATTCAGAAAATTCCCAGAAAATTCCAGAAAATCCCAAATATTCCCAATTGCATATTGTCCAACTACACCATGGGCCAATTTTGTCAATTTACCCCACTTTTACCAAAACCCCCAATTTAGCCCATTTTAAACTCAAATGAACCCAATGTCAAACCAAATCACCCCAATTGACCTCAATTTTAGTCCAATTCAATTCTAAAATTCAATTCAATATCCACAATATCAATCTAGACCAAATTCAAGCCCAATTTGATTGGCATTTGAATACAATTTCATTTTTAAGCTTAAGGCCCAATTTTGACCCATGACCTAAACCTAGCTCAAACCAACCCAATTCAATCCCAATTTGCCCAAATCTTTTCTAAAACCTTCCTAGCATCCCCAAAAACAAAAAACTAACATGATTTGCCCAAAATTTGGACCCAAACCTTACTCAATTGCAACCCAAACCCAAAATTCCTTAAATGGGCCTACACCCAAACCTAACCCAAATGGGCCCAAATCCCAAAATCAAAACCCAACCAAAGTTGAAACCTATTTGTAACACCCACATAAACATTTCCCAACATTAATTTTACATCAATTTCAACATTAGCCCAACTTTAGCCCAAGGTAGCTCATTTTGACCCATTTGGACTCCATTACCAAAGAGACCCAAATTAGACCCAATCCAATTCCAAATCACCTTAAACTTGCTTCAAATCACTCATGACACATCCCTAAACCAAACACAACATTTATTTGACATGGCCTTTTACAAACTTTTCATCCAAAAGCCCATTTTGAAACATGAAGGCTCACTCCCTTAAACCATTCTAAAAGCCCACCTTTACCAAATTTTAAAAGCACAAACCCATCCTAAAGTCCATATGACACTCTCCCTCATCTTACATTCAACTTAAAATCATTTCTAAAGTCCTAATTTATCATCAAACCATTCCAATTCTAGCCACATGACAATTCTCACCAAGATGCCAAAAATCACAAAACCCTTCCTCATGAAAGTTGACTTAACTTTTCCCAAGCCAAATGGAGCCATGAAGCCATGCATGAGCCACATGAGAGCCTTGGACACTTCACCATACCCAAGATGAAAAGAGGAGGGAGCTCTTTCCATGTTCCCTTAAGAGGATTAACCACTCCCATGATTCCACTAAACCTTGTTTAAGCTTAATTGTACTCGGATGATGTAATCCACGTGTTGCTAACGGGATTTCCCACGGTCTAAATGAAAGTGTGGAACTCATTCAGTTGAGTTTAGCAAATTCATCTGGACTAAGTGTATTCAATGAAAATAACGGTGCCGGGATGACGGAACCGTGGGATCTTAATCGGTTCTGTTTAAACAACTTTAAGATTTGTTTTAATTAAAATATTAAAAACACTTGGATTTTAAGATTTTCTCTAAACCAAGACACTTTTCTCATCCCATGATTTTCAATTTCCAATACTAAACCTCTGCAACAACAAGGAGCTTGGAGCATGGTGGGCAGCATGGCCACCTTCGTCTGCAAAACAACTCTACATCAGCTAAACATTCCTATAATTAAACAACCAAACCATAGGACTTAGAGGTAGTTTGCCTAGTACAACATAATTCCTCAACTCTTTTGTTAGGCATTTGCATAATCATGTTATGTAAATTACGCCCTAACCGGTCTTAGGACTCCGAGGTAGTCGTTCGGTACGACATAAAGCCTCACATCTTCGAGGCTATTTGTATGATCATGTCATACAAATATGAGTCCTAATTAATTAAAATTGGCAGGATTGAAAATTAAGTAAATTCTCAAATCTAAGCCAAACACTAGGATAGTTTGGGAAGTTGCCAAGATTCTTCTTGGATCCTCAGCTTCTCCTACTTCTCTTCCTTAGGATTCTCAAAAATAAATTGTTCCAAATTTTGAGTCATTCCCTTTCGAATTTCCAAAATCTAGTCCTTTGAAAACCTTAAACTTTGAAATTCTTGAGAGCAAAATCACTGATCATTATCGAGATTTTTATTAAGTGATTCCCGTCACTTAGGATGTAAATAACTATAGGGGCTTGCCCTTATAGGGAACTTTAAGAACCCAGGTAATATAAACCCTGCTTATTTCATTTATATTAAGCAGGTGAACTTGTCGGCTTATAAGATTAGTTCGCAGACCAAATGAATGTCACAAATCTTTTAGTTTATTTAATTGAGCCCCATTATCAAGCAGTGTGCCTATTCTTCGGGATATATACACGGTTTGTGGTGCGCTGCTCGTTTATATAAGCTATTTGGGATGTGAGGTCAGTTTGATTTCATATCTTAAAATTTTCAAACTCAAAATTATTTTCAAAATTAAATACTACTTTCTAAATTATATATATATTTAAATTAAATTTAAAATCTAAAAAATTCACCGACAATTTCTGTTAGGCGACACCCCTTTTTAAAATACAACACACAAACCTAAAAATATGCCGACAATGTTCTAATTCCGAATCGTAAGGCACTAAACCTATAGATCTGATATTATGCATACAATCACAATAAGCACGCTAAAAATAAAAAAACACACACAATGATGACTTGTAATTTAAATATAAGCTTCTAAATACTATCAAAATAAATTTTAGCAGTTACCTCCCGGCAACGGCGCAAAAAACTTGGTGCAACTTTTTTAAATTGCCAAAATTTATGAACTCGAGACATATATATATATATATATATATATATATATATATATATATATATATATTTATATTGATTTAGTTTTCTATTAAGTAACACAATTAAACGCAAGTATACGTATCGCTCAAGTAATACAGGGCTTTAATGGAGTCTGGTTATCGATCCCATGAGGAGGCAATTAATTCTATAATGTAATACAAAAACCACTTCACGGATCACAACACAATTGCAGTATATACTAATAATAAAAGATGAAAAAACAGTTGCAGTTACAAATTCTACCAAAGTACGTTCTAACTTCCCAACAAAGTTAACCAACACAAGACTAAATTTATAACAAAAGTTTAAATGTAAGAAAGAATCCTCCTCCTCTCCAATAATAATGTGATGATTTAGTGATATAGATCAATGATGCAATAGTATTGTGTTAAATAGGAGCATTCCTATCCTTTACCCTCTTCCGAGCGATATAAAGAACATTGGCTAATCTTAAGTTTAGTCCCCAAATCCGTGGTTAGGCTGGGAGGATACTGGCTCTCACTCCAGAGCTCCCACATCCCTTCGCCTGAAGGCTAACTCTCGCTTTGGTTTCTAAAACCTAGGACAAAATTGGGGATTTCAGTCTGTCACTCTAAAATCTTCAATTCTACGCCCATCAAAATATATTTCCTTTTTATTTGCTCCTATGAACTACGTCACTCATTCATGGACATTGAATGTGACCTTCACTTTTGTTATGGAACTCATAATCTTTTTAGAACTTATGTTTCCCAACAAGTTTTAAAAATTCAATTGGCTAGATTAAAAAGTAAATAAAGTACGAAGTGAAAAGGTCATCACAAATTTTCCATAATAAATCAGCACATCATTTCCATATCACAAAATCAACACATCACATGAAAAGGAGGAAGACAAAGAAATCTACTCAAGACTCATGATGAAAAGACGATAAAAAATGGATTATATATATAAAAGAAACGTCATACAAACAGAGTAAAGAAAAGACAACTTATCTCAAACTCTTCCCCAAGTGAATCTTAAGGAATTCCTTTGACTCCTCTTCTTTCTTCACAACAACACACAATTCTCTCTTTAGATAAGCAATGAAGAAGAAATCTCTCACTTTTCCTCTCCTCCTACACTTTTAGAAGAGAACACACACGAACCCTAGATGGACTCTCTACACTAAAAATAATGAAAAGACACTCTCACTCGTCACTCACACACTCCAGACTCTCCCCCTCTCTATATTTGGCTCCAAAACAGTTTGAATTCAGCTAAAACTGATTTCCCAAGAGTTTCAACAAGCACCCATCCAAAATCCATCCAAATACTTTGAATCTGGTTTTAAATCGGGATAGGGGCGCGGTCCAGCGCAGGATAGGGTGTCGTCTGACATTATTTTCTGCCTTCTGGTCAAAACTCTCTGTAAATTGGTGCGGTCTGGCATTGGTGACAGCGCCGTCCAGTGCTCTAGTTCAAAATCTGCAATTTACCTCATTTTGCTCTAAATTTTCTCCTTTTTGCTTTCTTTTGCTCAAAAGACCTAAAATCATTGTACATGCATGAAATCATGAAAAATACTTTTCTTTAAAGTGCAATATCATCAAAAATAGGTATGAAATAGACATTTAAAAGCTATCAAATTTTCAGTGGATCAACCAACAAATACAACTCCAGTGTCAATTCAAAGAACATCGAAATAGTTTCTCGAAGATAATGTGAAAAACCTGCACAAAATCGGTGACAAAGCAAATGAAAACTACTACAAAAGAAGCTAAAAAGTTGTAGCCTCTTCGGCTGTGGTATCCTCATAAATAACACATCTGTAGGGTACTTGAAAGAATATAATTCTGATAGCACCTTAAAGAGTGGGTTATTCTCTAAATGTGTCTTCAAGTAATGGATGATAACTCGAGCAGTACCGTGCATCATGATGATTCAAAGACAACCTCATTCTTAGAAGCACAGATGTTGCGCTTGTCTAAAACTGGGTCCGAATCCTAATTAAAAAAAATAACAAATGATAAAAATAAAATTAATAAATGAAAATAATAAATAACAACAATAAACGACAATGACAAATGACAACAAATAAATAAAAAAATTTGAAAAAAGTCATCATAATGAAAATTGACAATCATAAAATAAAAATAAATAAAAGAACAAAATAACAATAGAAATTCAAAATCCAAGCTTCCCACAAAATTCCACACCTAACAAGTTTTCATAAATTTCTCCATAGACTTTTCCAACAGAATTTTGCACTGCATAAGTTCCATAAATCCCTTAAATTCAGAGTATCAAATTCTTGTCGGCATATTTTTAGGTTAGGTGTTTTATTTTGGAAAAAGGGGTTGCCAACAGAAGTTGTCGGCGAATTTTAGATTTTAAATTTAATTTAAATATGTATATATGGTTTAGAAAGTAGTACTTGATTTTGAAAAATAATTTTAAGTTTAAAGGTTTTAAGATATGAAATCAAACCGATCTCACATCCCAAATAGTTTATATAAACGAGCACCGCACCACGAACCGTGTATCTATCCCGAAGAATTGACACACTGCTTGATGATGGGGCTCGATTAAATAAACTTGGAGATTTGTGACATCCATTTGGTCTGCGAACCAATTTTATAAGCCGACAAGTTCCCTGCTTAATATAAATGAATTAAGCAGGGTTTATATTACCTGAGTTCTTAAAGTTCCCTATAAGGGCAAGCCCCTATAGTTAATTACATCTTAAATGACGGGAATCATTTAAGAAAACTCTCGATAATGATCAGTGGTTTTGCTCTCAAGAATTTCAAAGTTTAAGGTTTTCAAAGGACTAGATTTTGGAAATTCAAAAAGGAATGACTCAAAATTTGGAACAATTTATTTTTAAGAATCAAAGGAAGAGAAGTAGGAGAAGGCGAGGATCCAAGAAGAATCTTGGCAACTTCCCAAACTATCCTATTGTTTGGCTTAGATTTGAGAAAATCCTAATATTATACGATATTTCAATCATGCCAATTTTAGTTAATTAGGACTTATATTCGTATGACATAATCATACCATCAGCCTCGAAGATGTGAGGGTTTATGTCGTATCGAACGATCACCTCGGAGTCCTAAGACCAGTTAGGGCTTAATTTACATGATATGATCATGCAGATGCCTAACGAAGAGTTGAGGATTTATGTTGCACTAGGCGAACTACCTCGAAATCCTATGGTTTTGGTTATTTAATTCTAAGAAAGTTTGGTGAAGTAGATCCGAGTTTTCGTCGATGACGATGGCCGTGCTTGCCCACCATGCTCTGAGCTCCTTGTTGTTGCAGAGGTTTAGTTTTAAAAGTCATAAATCAGGAGAGTTTTGGTTTAGAGAAAATCTTAAAATTTAAGTGTTTTTAATATTTTAATTAAAACAAATCATAAAGTTGATTAAACAGAACCGATTAAGATCCCACGGTTCTGTCATCCCGGCACCGTTATTTTCATCGAATTCACTTAGTCCAGATGAATTTTCTAAACTCAGTTGAATGAGTTCCACACCTTCATTTAGGCAGTGGGAAATCCCGTTAGCGACACGTGGGTTACATCATCAGAGGTATTCCGATCATTCGATGAGACGTTTTAATTTAGTTGCAATTGTAGTTTTGTGTTCTGTTTCTGATTAAATTTTGAGTTGTTTTATATTTTGGAATGTCGTGGCGGTGATTTTTATCTTGTAATGACTTTTAATTTAGTTTTGGTTTCAGTTCAGGGACTATCCTAAAGGTTTTAGTATTCATGCAACAATCGTTTATCATGCAAGAAAAGTATAGTAAATTGTAATAAAGTAAATTGCAATAAAATAAAAGCGTACCTGGAGGGTCTTCCTGTCATCCCAAGCTGCACTTAAAACACATGTTAAGGCATTTAAATATTTTAACAAGTACCTAGGTAAAGCTAAGGGAAAGGTTTTGGTTGTCTACCAAAGTCCTAATCCTATAGCTAGTCATCTCCTATGACGTCCAGGTTCTTGTGTTTTGGTTTAAAGACGATTTTCTTCATCAAAGAATAATTAAATTCAATTGTTCTTATAAACATCCTATCATATTGAGGAAGTTCTTAAGACGAATCTTAAACATCTTTTCAATATCTCTAGGATTGTTTTAAGTCCAAGAGAATTTAATTATACAAGTGAATTAATCATCCGGGAGTTTAAGTTTTGTTCTTTTTGCTCAGTGAACTAGGACATTTGAATATCCTATAAGTGAGGTAACAATTCACTTGACACCTCATTTAAGAATTATAATAATAAGAGCTTTAAAAAGGGCAAGTCAAATTATTAAATACTTTGATGACTTAAACTTAATGATTTAATTTTAATTTTGATTTAATTATAGAAAATTAGTTTAAGTTTGGAATAGTGTTCAAGTTACTTTAGATTTAATTCTTAATGATTTCATTTAGGTTTGTTATTAAATGATTTTAATTTAATTTAATTCAACTTAAATTAATTTTTGATTTAATTTAATTTAATTTAATTTAATTTTAATTTAATTTAATTTCAATTTAATTTTAATTTAATTTAACTTCAATTTAATTTTAATTTAATTTAACTTTAATTTAATTTAAATTCAATTTTAATTTAATTTTAATTTGATTTAATTTTAATTTAGTTTAATTTTGATTTAATTTAATTTAGTTTAATTTAACTTAATTTGATCTCAAGTTATTTTTCTTTTAATTTAATTTAATTTGATTTTTAATTTAATTTCAATTTTAATTTAATTGAGATTATTCTTTTAAATTTTCTTTTTAAGTATTATTGAAGTGATTTATTTAGGGATTTTTAAATTAAAGAATAAATATTCACTTAAATAATATTCCTACTTTAATAATTCCAATTTCTATTATTCTTCCAAAATTTCAATTAATTAACTAATTAAAGTTTTATTTTAATTATATTTGAAATGGTTAATAGGTTTCTACCCTTAATCATTTAAGTTTCAATCATCCAAAAATCAGTTTAAAATCAAATATTTTACCCTCCCTTTTTGATTAATCCTAAAATTTTAATTAAAAGTTGAAACTTTTAATTACCATTTTGCCCTTCAAGCTTAATAATTCTATAACTCACTAAATTAATCTCAAATGAACTTAAAATTTTTATGTGACCTCGCTTACATGTCAATTAAGATATTAGAGGAGAAAATGTGATTTTTCTATATTTAAATTGTTTATGTAATTATTTTTAATGGAAAATAGGGATTTTCAAGGAAAATTCAATAACATGACCAAGGAAATGTTTCTCTTCCTAAGAAAATTATGGGATGTTCCCAATGACTAGAGGACCATTTGGACCATATTTGGTGATTTTTTTAATTATATTTTATTTATTATAATTATTTTGAGTTTTGGAGTATTAATTAATTTTAAAATAAAATTAAAGTTGAAAAATGGATTTTATATTTTTCCTAAATCTCTCTAACCTCAAGGAGTTCAGAGAAACAAATTTTATATTTTTCTTATTTTTCTTTGATTTATTAGAATTATTTTAGAGAAAAGGTTGGAAAATACTTTTTTTTAATATTAAAAATTACATTAAGCCTTTAAAATTCAATATCTTATTCTAGGGACTTAGAAAAAATATTTGGTTTGTTCCTAAATGATTAGGAGTCAAAATGTGACATTTTGGTGAATTTTAATATTTTTATGATTTTTATTATTTTTTAATTATTAAAAATATTAAAATAATGATAAAAATCAACTTTTTTAGAAAATTACAATTTTATTTTTCCTAAGTTCCTCTGATATCAGAGAAGGTCCAAAACCATTTTTTGTGAATTTTTGAAAAGTATTTTGTGAGTTATAAAATTTTAAAGTTTAATTTTACCCATTTTGCTTAAGAGGCTTAATCAGCCCATTTGGTAGGGTTAATCGAGTCAATTGGTTTCAAATTTTTATGTGGTGTTCTTCTATCCCTAGAGGACAATGGAGAATTGTTTTTAAGTTAATTTAATGAATGGTTAACCCTAATTAATTAAAGTTCAATTTTGGGTTTTTAGGCCAATTAGGGTTGTTCAAAGTGAATTAACTCAAAACTTATTTTTCTTAGGTCTCTCTAGTCACAAGAAATATCACCAAATTTTCCTAGAATTTATTTCTCAAAATTATAATTATTGGAATTAAAATACTCAAAATAGTAACATGAACTTGAAAAATCAATAACTTCTCATAGGGATGGCCTCTGACCTTGGAAAATTCAGGGAATGTTCCCAAGTTCAGAGGCTTCAAAAGCCCTATGGTCTCATGCCATGATGAATTGTCTATGCAAATGGAGAATTGAAACAATGCAGAGAGTAAATAAATCATTAAAAATAAAATACTTAATGAAATTACTTGATTTCTTTTCCACATTATTTTCCTCCATTCACGCGAGCGAGAGGGTATTTTTATTTTATTTTTAGGATTTTTCAACACAAAGTTATGAATTTTTGAAGTTCTGAGAATTAAATAAATAGAAAATAGCTTATTTTTCTACTTATCCACGCGGCGCCGCGTCAACCTCGGTAGCTCCGAAGGGGGTGCGTGTCACGCTGTGATTGGACGCCGCCATCTGAGTCAGCCGTCCCTGGACCCGCCTTTCACGTAACATGTACTGGTCCGATGCGATGCGGCCGTCCATCCGATACACGCGCGATCGAACGGCTCCCGAGTCATCGTCTACGGCGAGTGCGAACCGTGACCGTAGACCTTCTAACCCTAATTTCTCACTCGATTCTCAACAGATTTATGTGTTCTTATGTTTTATGGATTCGTCTTGAAGAGACGAACACATCCATACGGTAAACATGCATTGAAATTAACTCAAACTAAATGGAGAATCTCTGGAAGCTCGGGAAGAAGAGTGAGACCTTTGCTCAGAGAAGTGAAGCTTCATTCTGAGGGTTGTGTCACGTTCGATTGGGTCCAAGCAAGCTCCAGATGAAGTCCCTTGGCACAGTGAATTGTCCGGGTACAAAAGTGACCACGGCCGATCACAAAGCTTGGAGGCTGGAAGCAATGGCTGGCTCGGTGAGGGGGCTTTCTGTGGGAGACTTCTCCTCTTGGTACGGTGAAGGTGTAGAGTCAATCAATTTGAGGATTGACTCAGCGTGGTGAAGTGTCCTGGTTTTGGGCTTGGATTTCAACTACGAAATTGAGCTCGCGGAGAGGAAATGGCAGGGGGATTTCAGTGGGGATCAAGTTCTCTATGTGTAGAGAGTGGTATGGGATGATTTTGGCAGGGTTTCAGTAAGGTTTGGTTCGGCACCTCTCTTGGCCGAGAGGAGGGGTGTTTAAATAGGAGAGGCTGGAGGGCCTCCCAGGGGAGTTTAAGGGTTGGGATCGAGTTGCTGCTGGTGAGGAGAAGAACAGTTGCAATGGCCACTTGGAGTGGGGCGGCTCGGCAAGGTGGAATTCCAAAATTTGGCTCCTCCCGAGGTTTCGGCCATGGTGTGTTCCGGCAATCCATGCGGGTGGCCGGCAGGCATGGGTCACCCTCGAGTTCGGGTGGGTCGGGGCTGGAGGTTTGTGCGAGCGATTGAGCTTTGCCATGTGTAAAGTGTTTGAATCGAAGTAGAATGGGGTAAGGGTGTATTTTGGCTAAGTTTGGTCAAATGCATGGATTGGGCTAGGTGCACCTTCCCATGGCTAGTTTGGGTGAAGATAAAGTGGTATAGGTCGGCTTAATTAGTGGGGAAGGGTCACCATCCAAGTACAATTAAGTTTAAGCAAGGTTTAGTGGAGTCATGGAAGTGGCTAATCCCCTTAAGAAAATATGGAAAGAGCCTCCTCCTCTTGCCATCTTGGGTATGGTGAGGTGTCCAAGGCTTTCATGGCTCCCATGTGGCTCATGCATGGTTTCATGGCTCACCTTTGGCTTGGGAAAAGTTAAGTCAACTTCATGAAAAAGGGTTTTAGAAATTTTGGTAATTTAGGGGTGATTTGATGGGATTTGACATATGGCTTGATTTGGAATTATTTCATTATGGATTTAGAACTTAGGGGATGGTTTTATCAAATGGATGATGATAAAGGATTGTTATGTGGGCTTCAAGATGGATTTTGGGCTTTTTGAAATCATTTTGGATGGGCTTTTTAAGAAGGCTTAAGGAAGTGGGCCTTAGGTTTGAAAATAAATTTATGGATGGGAATTTTGTAAAAGGTTGAGCCAAATAATTGTTGTGTTTGGTTTAGGGATGTGTCATGAGTGATTTGAAATAAATTTGAGGTGGTTTGGGCTTGAATTGGGTTGGATTTGAGTTTATTTGCTAAATGGGTCAATATAGGTCAAATTGGGCTAATTTGGGCCAACGTTGGGCTAGGGTTGAAATTAATGTAAAATTAATGTTGGGAAATGTTTATGGGGGTGTTACAAATAGGTTTCAACTTTGGTTGGGTTTTGATTTTGGGATTTGGGCCCATTTGGGTTAGGTTTGGGTGTAGGCCCATTTAGGGAATTTTGGGTTTGGGTTGAATTTGAGTAAGGTTTGGGTCCAAATTTTGGACAAATCATGTTAGTGTTTTGTTTTTGGGGATGCTAGGAAGGTTTTAGAATAGATTTGAGTCAAATTGGGATTGAATTGAGTTGGTTTGAGGTAGGTTTAGGTCATGGGTCAAAATTGGGCCTTAAGCTTAAAAATGAAATTGGATTCAAATGTCAATCAAATTGGGCTTGGATTTGGTCTAGATTGATATTTTGGATGTTAAATTGAAGTTTAGATTTGAATTGGACCAAAATTGGGGTCAATTGGTAGATTTGGTTTGACATTGGGTTCACCTGGGTTAAGAATGGGCTAAATTAGGGGTTTTGGTAAAAGTGGGGTAAATTGACAAAATTGTCCCATGGTGTAGTTGAACAAAATGAAATTTGGAATATTTGAGATGTTTTGGAATTTTCTGGGAATTTTCTGAATTTTTGGATTTTTTGGCTAAGAGGGGCATTCTGGGTATTTGGAGGGTATTGGGGGGTATTTTTGGAATTTTTGGTATTTTTAGATATGGATGATCAATTTGATTGGTGAGGAAATTTTTAAGGTTAATTTTGGGGAATTTCGGGTGATTTGGAAATTTTGGAGGATTTGGGCAATTCTAAGGGCTTTTGGTAGGCTTGATAAGTGTAGGGTCCCCGGGGCCAAAAATTGAAATTTTGGAATAATGAAGATTGATCAAATATGAATGGAATGGAATCACTTTTATTGAGCCATGAAGCCATGTTAAGCCTATATGAGCCATGGGAGGACTCATTTGAGGCATTCACTATGTTGTTCTTAACCCTCTTAACTAGGGGCTTAGGGGTTAAGGTCCATCCATATGAATTACCTACATGAATCAAGGAGTTTGTGTTTGTGACAGTGTAGAGTATGAGTGTAGTGAGTATGTAACTGAACCCTCACCAGACCAAGCCACCCAGGGTGGTCCTAAGGCCAAAGAGTCCTATAGGGAACTCATCCTTTAAACCTTCACATTTGATTTCAACCCTCTAGGTGATTAGAGGTGCTATAATCAAACTTGTGAGGCTTGCGGGGAGGCAAGAAGTGGTTCAAATTTCTAAGGGATGGGTCCCAATTCTAGTCCTCTAAGATAGTCGAAAGGAAAAGCCTAAGGCTAGATCCTAAACACTAAAGAGGGAGAGAAGACCTCATCGAAAATGAGGTCGACAAATGGACCCCCGATAGGTGTGGTGTGCTAACCAAGCACACCGCGCGTATTAGCGTTGACCGAAGAGATCAACAAAACCAACACGGATGTCCAAATGACAAACTTAGGACGAAGTAGAAGAATTTCCGTTGGGGAGTATCGGGTAAATCTCAAGGCGAAGATTCCAGAGCTCTCGCTGGGGAAAAAGGAGGTGAATTTCAGATCACAAGATTTCAAGAGATTGGATCTTAGATTCGTTTCATTTTTATTTAAGTTTTAATTATGAGTTTGAATTTTGATTTGAGTTTCAATTTTGATTTTATGCGGAGAAAAGAGTAGGGCGGAGGCCTACCTGAATACATTTGTATGCTGAGAAGGAAGCAGGGCTGAACCTATTCCATATGCTAAGGAAGAATAGGACAAACCTTATCCGAAATGCAGAGTGCTTTAATTTCAACTTCTTGCTGAGAGGATCAAATTTTGAGATTGCTGAGAAAGGAGTAGGACTGTTCCTATCCTGAGTGCTGAGAATCGCTGAGAAGGAAGTAGGGCGGAAGCCTTTCCCGAATGCTGAGATTGCTGAGATGGGAGTAGGGTGGAAGCCTATCCCGAATGCTGAGATTTCTTTGAGATGGGAGTAGGGCGGAAGCCTATCCGAATGCTTGAGATTTGCTCCGAATGCTTGAGATTTGCTTGAGATGGGAGTAGGGCGGAAGCCTATCCGGAATGCTGAGATTATTTGAGATGGGAGTAGGACGGAAGCTTTATCCCGAATGCTGAGATTTCTTTGAGATGGGAGTAGGGCGGAAGCCTATCCGAATGCTTGAGATTTCTTTGAGATGGGAGTAGGGCGGAAGCCTATCCCGAATGCTTGAGATTGAAATGAGATATGAAAGTGTTCCATATCCCATAGGAATCAATCAAAGTCGATTACTTAGCGAAGGGTACGAACCCATGCCATCCGAATCGAATTGAAAATTCCTCGTGTTTACGAAATCGTCCGAGAGAGGGTTTCGAGAGGAGGTTTGTAATAGATCTTGATTTGAAGAAGGATTGGAGGATTTGAAAAGATGGACGTAAACTGGAATTCAATTTGAGCTTTAGATTTATTTTGTTTGTTCTTTAACTATCCCATTTTTTTATTGTTTATTTAATGTTCATGTGGATTTGAAATTCTTTTTAATGTTTGGATTTTTATGGATTAGAGTTCTTATTTATTTTCTTTTTCTTTTAAGTTCTTTGTTCGAAGTTCATTTAACTTTAATAGCGTTTCCAAGTCAATTTGCACAAAAAGAGGTGAAGGCAAAATGTGACATGGTCACTTTCATTCCAATCTTGTTGAGGATATATCATACAACTTGATATGAAATATTTCTCATACAATCCGTGACTCAAAACGGACTATGTATGATTCTTGTTGATCCATCCAAAAAGTATCTGTTAAATCCATGTCTGAATAATGAGATACACGGTCAATAACATCACCTTCCAAGCCATCCTTGGCGGGAATGCCGCATGGATGTGCATTGGAGGTGTGCTTATTTCCCATGTAACTCACGGCTCGTAGGGCCGGAGACTCTCCAGTTGCGGATGCAGGTGGAAGTGGTATGGTGCCTTTACGTAGTCCATCCTTCTAAAAGTAACGGAGATCCGCTCCTTTGGTACTCCGGTATGCAATGCTTTGCGACGTACTGCTCCATTTCCTTGTAATATCATGACGGAACCTACCGGAAGTGGTATCTCCACCGGCCCTCGGAACTTACCGGGCCGGCTATCCGAAGGTCGGATCCGAACATGATATTGCATTGGTTGACGAACGAAAGCGTGCGAAAGGTCGACAAAGTCATGGTGGTCTATGTGTGGAGGTATGCGGTCGCCCTTCGGTAAATGTTGATGATACAAGCTGTTGGGTATGCGGTCTGGCGGCGGTACCCTCCACGTTATCATTCTTTTCACCATTCTTTTAATTATTCTCGGCATTGGATCCACCTCATCTGTGATGGAGTAACCACTGGTGGATTTCCTTTTACGTCCTCTGCGAAGTTATAGCAACATCCGCATTGTGTTGTGACTCTTCCTTTCCCTGGCATCCATTTCCGGGGTTCTGAATAAGTCTTTTCTCTCAGACGGCCTGCTCGACACATCTTCTGAAGTTCTAGAATGCAATCTACAATCTGCTGTTGCTCGTACTCTGAGAATACACCTGTGTGTAACTCGAGGCCTTCTAAAACGTTGACTCTTTTGCCTCTAATCCTTTCAAAGTATTCAAAAGTTTTCTTCTCGACATTTTGCATTCTTTCTAGTTCATATTCCGGGATGATCTGCAAGTGACGAGGCCTAGTAACGTATTGCAGGATGTATGGCTCAATCCCGTCATGTTCTCCTGCATACCTTGGCTCCTCGGGGATTGTCTGCGTCGGGACATCCTCCGGGGTTGCTTCCGCAACAAGGTTCTTCAGATATGGTATCTCTATCCGGCGTCGAGGCGATCTCTCTGCCTCTGATCTTCTCAGAGTTTCCCTTATCCTTTCTGTTGTTCTTGGAGCTTGTTCTCTCTTTTCAGGTTCCTGATGAACCGGTATCTTTGAAATGCGTGTGTCTGCGAAGGTGGCTGTTTCCTCGTGTTGATCTGCTGCAAGTTTAGTCAACATCTTGCGGATACGGCAGCAGTGAGCGTAGCTCTCCTCACTTCTTGAATTTCTGTGGGAGCGGCGCTGACGAGCTTTCCTTCTGCCGTGGCAACTACTGACTTGATTTTCTTGCTTTCTTCGGTGTTTGCCTTTCTTTTCTTGTTGCTGGATTGGCGGCTTGGGACACCCATCTTCATTCTTGTCCGGCTATGAAGCTCTTCTCGGTCCACGGGACCCGATCATTTTCTTCATGCTTGTAGGCTGGGTGGTGTGAAGTCGAGAATCAATTTCTATCATTGCTCCATCCTTCACCCTCTTTTCATCGAGTGCGAGACTCATGCCATTTTTAAAGTTTAGGACCAGACCGCCGGTTCGACATTTCCTGCCGAAGAAAACAAGGAAAGGATCAGGGGCTGTACAAAGAACAAGAACATTAAGAAAGTATTTACCACTGAAGATTCTTATTCACTTATTCCAATTTTAATTTTTAAGGAAAGTAGGAAAGATAAAGAAAGATCAGGAAAAAGATTTGATTTGAAAGGAAGGGTAAAAATTTATTATTATGATTTTCACATATTTTATTTTTAGTACATTTATTTTTTTTATTTTATCCATTTTTATGTTTTTGGGTTCGGACCCAGTCACAAAGTGATTGCTTCACCCGTGTTTCTAGGGATAAGACTCTATTTTAGAGGCCACCCTTCGAAACATCAGGTTGCGTAATGCTTTTTCAAATATCGTCCATTGATTGGAAGCATTTGTCGTTCTCCTTGGTAATTCACAAGTTGGTAGGAGCCTCTCGAGTAGACTACCTCGACCACGAAACGGCCCTTCCCGAGTTGGTTCAAATTTGCCTCCTATCTTGCGATGTGCGAGAATAGGTCTTACGAGAACAAGAACTAAGTCACCAACTTTGAAAGTTCTCGGGCGGACCAGTTTATCATGGGCCTGGATCATCTTAACTTGGTACAGTTCTAAATTTTGTTGCGCTACAAGTCTTTTTCCTTCCAAGTTTTCCAGTTCTTCCAGTCGTAATCTGGCATTTTCTTCTGTAGTAATTTTATTTGCAAGCTACGACACGAGTGATGGAAGGCTGGACTTCCAGTGGTAACAGCTTGTCTCGGACCCGTATACTAAAGCATAAGGCGTAGGCGAGTAGGAGTCCTGAAAGTCGTCCTGTAGGCCCATAAGGCTTCTAACAACTTCTCGTGTCAATTTCTCTTGTTGTCATCCAAAGTTTTCTTTAAAATTTGAACGAGAGTTTTATTAAAAGCCTCGGCCAAGCCGTTTGCTCTTGGGTAGTAGATTGTTGAGTATCGCCAATCGATTCCATGTCTTCTGACAAAATTATTGATCTTTGTACTTCTAAATGCGGACCCATTATCCGAAATGATTCTGCGCGGTACTCCGAAACGGTAGACGACTTGATTTTTGAAAAACTGTAGCACGTGGTGTGTCTTTACTTCTGCGAGTGGAGCTGCTTCCGCCCATTTAGAAAAATGAGTACGTAGTTGCAAGGATGAAGCGATGTCCTCTTGAAGAAGGTGGTTCATCGGACCCACTATATACGTGCCCCAACACTCGAATGGTCGCGAAACAATTGTCGGATGTAGCACATTTGGAGGTTGGTGTAGAACCACTCCGTGCACTTGGCACTGGTGACAACTTTTGGCAATCTTCATGCGATCGGTCATCATTGAGGGCCGATGATACCCTAGTCTTTAATTTTCATTTTCATTTTTGGACCCGGTCGATGAGCGCCACAAAGTCCTGAATGCACTTCTTTGACGATTTCACGAGCCTCGGACCCGTTCGGGCATCTTAACCACATTTGATCAAAAGACCTTCTTTATAATGTACTTGTTTATTAATGCGTAAGACGAGTTCTTTTCTTGATTTGATGTGTTAATGACTTATCGTACGGTAATTTCCACTGTTTGCGGGTAGTCATTAGCGGTGGCGCCTGATCTTACATGTTTTCCAGTCAACTGCTTCGCAGTGGATTCCTCTGCTTTTTTTTATTTCTGTATCATATCCATGTCGAGCTGTGATAGGACCTGTCGTCTTTGAACTAACACTTCAACTGACTTATCTTGTGAGCAGGCAAATTCTTTTGCAAGGCGAGCTAGCGCATCCGCGAGAGCATTTTCTCTTCTGGGGATCTTGTAGATTGTTACATTCGGAATTTTTTCAACAGTCTCATAGCATACTGAAAGTATTGCTCGAGTCTTGGCTTTAAGATTCTGTATTGTCAGGCGACCTGTTGAATGATCAACTGAGAATCTCTGTAGATATTGATATCCGTTATTCCCATTTGAATAGTCAGTTCTAGTCCTGTTATGAGGGCTTCGTATTCTGCCTCGTTGTTTGTGCATGGCTCTGTTAAGTGGTAGGAGTACCTTAACATCCCCCGCTCTGGTGTTATAAAGATTAGTCTGATTCCTGCTTTACCGGGCACTATCGTTTGCAATTCTTTGTCTTTCTGTGCTGAGGACACTCCATCGAAGTATAGTTCCCAACGTTGATCATCAATGTCTTCTAGGCTCATTATTTGTTCGTCTGGTGTACGGCTTATTTTTAGGTTGGTGTTGTATTTTTTAAAAGGGGTCGCCTACAGAAGTTGTCGGCGAATTTTAAATTTAATTTAAATATATATACAATTTAGAAAGTAGTATTTGATTTTGAAAATAATTTTAAATTTGAAGATTTTAAGATATGAAATCAAACTGATCTCACATCCCGAATAGTTTACATAAACGAGCACCGCACCACAAGCCGTGTATCTATCCCTAAGGATAGACACAACGCTTGATGGTGGGGCTCGGTTAAATAAACTAGAAGATTTGTGACATCCGTTTGGTACGCGAACCAATTTTATAAGCCGACAAATTCCCTAGCTTAATATGAAAAAAAAACATTAAACGGGGTTTATATTACACAGGTTCTTTAAAATTCCCTATAAGGGCAAGCCCACATAGTTAATTACATCTTAAGTGATGGGAATCACCTAAGAAAACTCTCGATAATAATCAATAATTACTGCTCTCGAGAATTTCAAAGTTTAAGTTTTCAAAGGATTGAATTTTTTGAATCTCGATAGGGAATGGATCGAGTTTGGAACATTTTATTTTGGGAATTCAAAGGAAGAAAAGTAGGAGAAATTACGGATTCGAAGTGAACTTCGATAATCTCCCGACTATCCTATTGTTTGGCTTGGATTTAGGAAAGTCCGAATGTTTATTTAATGTTTTAATCTTGCCAATTTTAATTAATTAGGGCTTATATTTATATGATAGAATCATATAAATAGCCTGGAAGATATGAGGGTTTATGTCGTATCGGACGACTACCTCGGAATCCTAAGACCGGTTAGGGCTTAATTTGCAATGCAAATGCCTAACGAAGAGTTGAGGATTTATGTTGCACTAGGCAAACTACCTCGAAGTCCTATGGCTTTGTTGTTTAATTCTAGGAAAGTTTCTTTGAAGTAGGTTCGAGTTTCTGTGACGACGATGGCCGTGCTTGCCCACCATGCTCCGAGCTCCTTGTTGTTGCGAGAGGTTTAGTTTTAGAAGTCATAAATCGGGGGATGAGAAAAGTGTTTTGGTTTAGAGAAGTCTTAATTTCCAAGTGTTTTTTGTGTTTTAATTAAAACAAATCTTAAAGTTGATTATAACGACACTAGGTTAAGATCCCACGGTTCCATCCTTCCGGCATCATTATTTTTATCGGATTCACTTAGTCCGGATGAATTTGCTAAACTCAATTGAATGAGTTCCACACTTTCATTTAGACCGTGGGAAATCCCGTTAGCAACACGTAGGTTACATCATCCGAGGTATTCCCGATCATCCAACAAGACGTTTTAATTTAGTTGTAGTTGTAGTTTTGTTGTCCTGTTTATGATTAAATTTTGAGTTGTTTTATATTTTGAAATGTTGTGGCGGTGAGTTTTATCTTGTAATGACTTTTAATTTAGTTATGGGTTTCAGTTTTGGTTTCTGTCCTAAAGGTGTGGGTTTTCATGCAACGGTTGTTTTATCATGCAAGAAAAGTAAAGTGCATTTGCGATAAAGTAAATTGCGAAAGTAAATTGCGGGAAAGTAAATTGCGATAAAATAAAAGCGTACCGGAGGGTCTTCCCGTCATTCCAAGCTGCACTTAAAACACGATTAGGACATTTAAGCAAGTTCCTAGGTAAAGCTAAGGTAAGGGTTATGGTTTTCCACCAAATTCCTAATCCTATAGCTAGTCATTTCCTATGACGTCTAGGTTCTTTGTGTTTTTGGTTTGAAGACGATTTTCTTCATCGAAGAACAATTAAGTTCAATTGTTCTTATAAATATCCTATCATATTGAGGAAGTGCTTAAGACGAATCTTAAACATCTTTTCGATATTTCTAGGATTGTTTTAAGTCGAAATGAATTTAATTATGTAAATGAATCGATCGTCCGAGAGTTTTAGTTTTGTTGTCTTGCTCGGTGAACTTAGGACATTTGAATATCCTTATGAGTGAAATGACATTTCATTTAATACTCCATTTAGGAGTTATAATAGTAAAAGCTCCTAAGGGCGAAAATGATACTTAATGATTTGTGATTCAAATTTAAGTTCAAATTGATGATTTAAGTTTGGAATAGTATTCAAGTTATTTTAGATTTATTTTTGAGTTCTTTATGTCTTAGGTGATGTTATTTAATTCAACTTAATTTAATTTAATTTAATTTAATTTAATTTAATTCAATTTAGTTTGATTTGATGTTACATTAAATTAGTTTGATTTAATTTAATTTTTAATTTAATTTAATTTAATTTAATTTTTAATTTAATTTAATTTAATTTAATTTTTTAACTTGATTTAATTTAATTTAATTTAATTTTTTAATTTAATTTTATTCATTTTTAATTTTAATTAAAATTTTAAAAGAGTTCAATAATTTAATTTTAGTTTAATGATTAAATCTTTTAATGTTTTAAATTTGAATTATTATTTTAATTAAGAATTAAACATTAATGAAATGATTAATTTAGGGATTTTTAAATTAAAGAATAAATCTCATCCTAATAATATCCCTATTTTAATAATTCCGATTTTATTATTCTTCCAAATTTAATCAATTATTTAATTAAAGTTTAATCATTTTAAATTGCTTAATGGGTTTCTACCCTTCAATTATTTAAATTTCAATCATCCAAATCAGATTAGGATCAAATATTTTACTTGTTAATTTTTTTATTAAACCTAAAGTTTTAATTTAAGGGTTAAAATTTTAATTACCATTTTGCCCTTCGAGCTTAATAATTTCATAACTCACTAAATTGAGCTTAAATGAATTTAAAATTTTTATGTGACTTCACTCATATGTCAATAAAGACATGAGAGGAGAAAATGTGATTTTTCTGTATTTAATTTATTTATATAATTATTTTTGGTAGAAAGTAGAGATTTCCAAGGAAAATTTAATAACATGACCAAGAGAAAGTTTCTGTCCGTAAGAAAATTAGGGGACATTCCTAATGACCAGGGGACCACTTGGACCAATTTTGGTGATTTTTTGAATTATATTATTTTTATTATAATTATTTTAAGTTTTGGAGTATTAATTAATTTAAAAATAGAATATAAGTTGAAAAATGAATTTTATAATTTTTAAAATTCTTTCTGATATCAAGGATTCAGAGAACTAAATTTTATAATTTTCTGATTTTTCTTTGATTTATTATAATTATTTTAGTGAAAATGCTAGAAAATACATTTTTTAATTTTTAAAATTACCCTAGAGTTTTAAAAATTAATATCTCAACCTAGAAACATAAGAAAAATATGGGGTTTGTTCCTAAGTGATTAAAATTCAAAGTGTGACATTTTGGTGAATTTTATTATTTTTGTGATTTTTATTATTTTTTAATTATTAAAAATATTAAAATAATATTAAAAATCAACTTTTTTAGAAAATTGAAATTTTAATTTTCTTAAATTCCCCTAATATCAGAGAGGCTGCAAAACCAATTTGGTGAATTTTTGAAAGATATTTTGAAAGTTATGAATTTTTAAAGATTAAAATGACTAAGTGGCTTAATCAACCCAATTAATAGGGCTAACCAAGTCCAATTGACTTCAAATTTTTATGGTAGGTTCCTCTGATCCTGAAGGTCAGTGGAGAATTGATTTCAAGTCAATTTGACGTATGGTTAGTTCTAATTAATTAGGGACCTATTTTGAGTGTTTAAGCCAATTAGGGTTGTCTAAAATGAACTAACTCAAAACCTATTTTTCCTAGGGTTCTCTGGTCATAAGGAACATCACCAAATTTTCCTAGAATTTATTTCACAACATAATATTTATTGGAATTAAAATACTCAAAACGATGACATGAATTTGAAAAATCAATAACTCTTCGTAGGGATGGCCTCGACTTTGGAAAATTCGGGGAATGTTCCCGAGTTCGGAGGCTTCGAAGCTTCTATGGTCTCATGCCATGGTGAATTGTATACATGCATGGAGAATTAAATGTATGCGAGAGAGTAAATAAATTATAAAAAATAAAATACTTAATGAAATTAAATGATTTCTTTTCCACATTATTCTCCTACGTTCACTGAGCGAGAGGGTATTTTTATTTTATTGTTCTGATTTTCCTACACAAAGTTA
This sequence comes from Papilionanthe hookeriana x Papilionanthe teres, assembly GCA_022702705.1. Classification (NCBI taxonomy): domain Eukaryota; kingdom Viridiplantae; phylum Streptophyta; class Magnoliopsida; order Asparagales; family Orchidaceae; genus Papilionanthe; species Papilionanthe hookeriana x Papilionanthe teres. The sequence goes on along the minus strand of CM040424.1, from coordinate 96,057,999 downwards.
TGAATTTTTGAAGTTTAGGGAATTAAATAAATAGAAAATAACCCTAATTTCCTACTTATCCACGCGGCGCCACGCCATCCTCGGCGACTCCGAAAGGCCGCGCGTCGTCTCTTGATTCGGCGCCGCCATCCGGCTCGGTGCTCCGGGGGCCCGCGGTTCATGCACCATCGTGCTTGTCCGGCTCGATCCGGACCGTCCGCTCGATACACGCTCGATCCGACGGCTCCCGGTCATCGTCTACGGCGGGTGTGCACCCGTGACCGTCAACCTTCTAACCCTAATTTCTCACTCGATTCTCAACGGATTTTCGTGTTCTTATGCTCTATGGATTCGTCTTGAGGAGACGAACACATCCATACGGTAAACATGCATTGACATTTATTCAAATGAAATGGAGAATCTCTGTAAGCTTGGGAAGAAGAATGAGTTCATACCTTTGCTCAGAGAAGTGAAGCTTCGATCTGAGGGTTGTTGCACCTTCGATTGGATCTAGCAAGCTCCGGATGAAGTCTCTGGTGCAGTGAATTGTCCAGGTTGGACTTCGACCACGGCCGATCACAAAGCTTGGAGAAGTTGGAGCAAGCTGGGTGGCACTGGAGATGGGGCTTTCTTTGGTGGACACCTTCCCTTGGTACGAGTGAAGGTGTAGAACCAATCAATTTGGGGATTGGCTCACTTGTGAAGAAGTGTCCTGGTTTTTGGGCTAAAGTTTGAGCTCGAAATTGGGCTGTTCGGAGGGAATTGAGGTGGAATTCGAGTGGGGATCAAGTGCTCTATGTGAGGGGAGTGGTCTGGAATGATTTTGGCAGAGTTTCCTTAAGGTTTGGTTCAGCACCCTTTCATGGCCGAGAGGTGGGGGGTTTAAATAGGCAGGGCTGGAGGGCCTCCCAGGGGGAGTTGAGGGCTGGGATCAGCTGCTCATGGCAAGTGAAGAACAGACTGCAATGGCCAGCTGGGCATGGGGCGGCTCAGCGAGGTGAGAATTTCAAGCTTGGGTTGACTTGGACCTCTCGGCCATGGAGTTTTCCGGCGGCGGGGTGGGTGGCCGGCGGCGGAGGTCACCCTCGGGGTCGGAGTGGGTCGGAGTCGGGTGTTTGTGCGAGCGATTGGCAATGGCCGAGTGTAAAGGCTTTGATCCAAAGTAGAATGGGGCATGGCTAATTTTGGATCTAAATGGGTCAACCCACCCATTTGGGCTTGGTGCACCCTTGAGGTGGCTTTGGGTGCTTGTGGGGGATCGAAGGGATCGGTTGGTTTGGCATGGAGAAGTCTCCATCCAAATATATTTGGATTAAATTTAGGTTTAGGTTAATCATGATTAAGGCTAATGAGCTTTAGGGATTAAGGAAAGGGTCCCTCCTTCCTACCCAATATGGTATGGTGGAGTGTCCAAGGCTCTCATGGCTCACATGTGGCTCATGCATGGCTTCATGGCTCACTTTTGGCTTGGGGAAAGCTTGGTCGATTTCATGAAAATGGATTTTAGGAATTTTTTGGTATTTAGGGGTGATTTGGCATGAGGCTTGATTTGGAATTATTTGATGATGGGATTATAACTTAGGGAATGGCTTTGATTAAATAGATGGCAAATGGAAATGTCATGTGGGTTTTAGGGCCAATTTTGGGCTTTTGTATGTGGTAAAGGATGGGCTTTTCGAATGATTTAGGAAAGTGGGCTTTTGAATTTTAAAATGGATTTTGGGATGAAATTTTGGTAAAGGCTTGGGCCAAATAATTGTTGAGTTTGGTTTAGGGATGTGTCATGAGTGGTTTGAAACAAATTTGAGGTGATTTGGGTTTGAATTGGGTTGGATATGGGCTTTTTGGTAAAGAGGCTAAGGTAGGCCAAAATGGGCTAGCATGGGCCAATGTTGGGCTAGGGTTGAAATTGATGTAAAATTAATGTTGGGAGATGTTTATGGGAATGTTCTAAAGAGGTTTTGACTTTGGTTGGGCTTTGATTTTGGGGTTTGGGTCTATTTGGGTTAGGTTTGGGTTTAGGCCAAAATTGGGCTTTTTGATTTTGGGTTGAATTTGAGTGGGGTTTGGATCAAAATCTTGGGCAAATCATGTTAGTGTTTTGTTTGTGGGAATGTTAAGGAAGATTTAGAAAAGATTTGGGGTTAATTGGAGTTGAATTGGGTGAGTTTGGGCTAAGTTTGGGTCATGGGTCCAAATTGGGCTTTAAGGCCAAAAGTGAAATTGGATCCAAATTTCAATCAAATTGGGCTTGGATTTGGTCTAGATTGGTGTTGGGGATGTTGAATTGAAGTTTAGAATTGAATTGGACCAGAATTTGGGTCAATTGGGTAGGTTTCGTTTGACATTGGGTTCACTTAGGGTTAAAATGAGTCAAATTGGGGGTTTTGATAAAAGTGGCGTAAATTGACAAAATTGGCCCATGGTGTAGTTGGAAAAAATGAAATTGGAAATATTTGGGATTTTCTGGAATTTTCTGGGAATTTTCTGAATTTTTGGATTTTTTGGCTAGGAGGGGTATTTTTGGTATTTGGAGGGTATTGGGAGGTATTTTTGGAATTTTTGATATTTTTGGGTATGGATGATCAATTTGAGTGATGTGAAAATGTTTGGGAATGATTTTGAGGAATTTTGGGTGATTTGGAAATTTTGAGAAATTTGGGTAATTCGAGGCTTTGGATAGGTTGGCGGGTGTAGGGTCCCGGGGGTCAAAAATTGAAAATTTGGAAAATGGAAGATTAGGTGAATGTAAGTGGAATAAAATCATTTTGGTTGAGCCATGAAGCCATATCAAGCCCACATGAGCCATGAAGGGACTCATTTGAGGCATTCATCTATGTTGTTCCTAACCCTCTTAGCCAAGGGCTTAGGGGTTAAGGACCATCCATGTGAATCACCTACATGAGTCAGGAGGTCAAGTTGGGTAGGGGTGTGATTTTTTTAGGAGGCGTGTGAAAGTGTAGTGTGTAGGTGTAGTGTGTGTGTAAGTCAGCCCCTCACGGACCGAGGCCGCCGGGCGATCCTAAGGCGAAAAGTCTATAAGAACTCATCCTTTAAACTTCCACATTTGATCTCGACCCTCGCAGGTGATTAGGGGTCTACAATCGAGTTTGTGGAGTTTGCGGGGAGTTAGGAAGTGGTTTGAATTTCTAAGTGGTGGGTCCCAATTCTAATCCTCTAGGATAGTCGAAGGAAAAGCCTAAGGCTAGATCCTGAAATACTAAAGAGAAGAAGAGAAGACCTCATCGAAAATGAGGTCGACAAATGGACCCCGATAGGTGTGGTGTGCTAACCGAAGCACACCGCGCGTATTGGCGTTGACCGAAAAGATCAACAAAACCAACACGGATGTCCAGTGACAAACTTAGGACGAAGTAGAAGAATTCTGTCGGGGAGTGTCGAGTATATCTCCGGGCTGGAGATTCTTGAACTCTCGGCTGGGGAAGGAAAAGGAGGTGAATCCCAAATCACATGATGCGGGAGAATTTCGATTTAGATTTTATTTTGTTTCATGTTCGAGTCATGATGTGTGAGTTTAGATTTCAATTTGGAGTTTCGATTTAGATTGAAGTTTGTCGAGATTAATTTGAAGGGATTTGATTTGAAATGAAAATTGGAATTTTGAGGTTTTAGATGTAACATCTTGACCCCAAAAGAAGATCGAATCGATTGGATTGGATCATTACAATGAGGAAAGATCTCGGAGTAATGCGGTATTGGATGTAAAATCCTTAACCTCGAGAGTTTGATTTTTGATGTATTTCATTGCGATAAGGAAATGATCCTAAAGCGATACGGTCTCGGATGTAAAATCCTTAACCCGGGAATTTGATTTGATGTATTTCGGTGAAATAGGGAAAGAATCCTAAAGCGAGTGCGGTCTTGGATGTAAAATCCTCGACCCAAAAGTTTGAATTTGATGTATTTCGGTGCTGATAGGGAAAGAATCCTAAAGCGGTGCGGTCTTGGATGTAAAATCCTCGACCCGAGAGTTTGAATTTGATGTATTTCGGTGCGATAGGGAAAGAATCCTAAAGCGATGCGGTCTTGGATGTAAAATCCTCGACCCAAAAGTTTGAATTTTGATGTATTTCGGTGCGATAGAAAAAGAATCCTAAAGCGAGTGCGGTCTTGGATGTAAAATCCTCGACCCAAAAGTTTGAATTTGATGTATTTCGGTGCGATAGGGAAAGAATCCTAAAGCGGTGCGGTCTTGGATGTAAAATCCTCGACCCAAAAGTTTGAATTTTGATGTATTTCGGTGCGATAGGGAAAGAATCCTAAAGCGAGTGCGGTCTTGGATGTAAAATCCTCGACCCAAAGTTTGAATTTGATGTATTTCGGTGCGATAGGGAAAGAATCCTAAAGCAGTGCAGTCTTGGATGTAAAATCCTCGACCCAAAAGTTTGAATTTGAATTTTTTTGGTAATTGATTTTGCAAAGATTTGTAGTGTTGATTTGAAGAGTGTGAAATTTTGGTTTTTTCGAGAATTTCATGAAAGTTGTAAAAGACTTTCGTGGAAGGAAATAGATTAAGAGAGAATATGTAGATGTCACATATCCCATCCAAAAGAGTTGATCGGAAGTTGCTGGTTTGGATTGGATATAATTCCTCGCCATCGGATTCGATCCGTGTCGATGCGATCGACCGCTTCCATCCCGGACAAGGGAGAGAACAGAACGGATTGGATTTCAGATTTGGGAGATTGAATTTGAATTTTCGATTGAGATTTGATTTAAGATCTGGAAGATCGAATTTGAGATTTGATAGAGATTTGGAATCTGGAAAGATTGAACTTAGAATTTGGAAGGATGAGTTTGAACTCGGTTGAAATTTGATTTAAGATTTGATTTGAAATTTGGAAGATCACATTTGAAATTTGATTGAGAATTTGATTTAACATTCATGTTGATTTTGTTTATCTTTTAATGATTCAAATTTTATTTTAATGTTCATGTGAATTTGGTGTTTGTCATTTTTTTTTTTTTTTTTTTTTTGGGTTCGGACCCAATCATAAGTAATTACTTCGCCCGTGTTTCTTAGGGCTGAAGAATTCATTCCTTCGAAACATCAGGTAGCGTAGTACTTTTTCAAGTATCGTCCATTGATCGGAAGCATATGTCGTTCTCCTTGGCAATTCACTAGGCGGTAGGAACCTCCCGAGTATACTTGCTTGACCACGAAACGGTCCTTCCCAGTGGGTTCAAATTTTCCTCTATCTTGCGGTGTGCGAGAATAGGTCTCTTGAGAACGAGAACTAAGTCACCAATTTTGAAGGTTCTTGGGCGGACCGGTTTGTCATGGGCTTGAACCATCTTAGCTTGGTATAGTTCTAAGTTACATTGCGGCTGCAAGTCTTTTCTCTTCCGGGCTCTCTAATTCTTCGAGTCGTAATTTGGCGTTCTCTTCTGTTGTGATTTTATTTGCAGCTGCAATTCGAGTGAAGGAAAGTCGAACCTCTAAAGGTAACACTGCCTCGGACCCATACACCAGAGCGTAAGGTGTAGCATGCGTAGGAGTTATGAAGGTTGTCCGGTAGGCCCATAAGGCTTCTAACAACTTCTCGTGCCAATTTCTATTATTGTCGTCTAAGGTTTTCTTTAAGATTTGAACGAGAGTTTTATTAAAAGCCTCGGCGAGGCCGTTTGCTCTTGGGTAGTAAATTGTTGAGTATCGCCGGTCGATTCCGTGTCTCACGACAAAATTGTTGATTTGCGTGCTTCGAATGCTGACCGATTATCCGAGATGATCTGCGCGGCACCCCGAAACGGTAGACAACTTGGTTCTTGAAAAGCTGTAGCACGTGATGTGCTTTCACTTCTCCGAGTGGAGCTGCCTCCGCACTTGGAAAAGTAATGCTGTAGCCGCAAGAATGAAGCGATGTCCTTTTGACGACGGTGGTTCTATTGGACCCACTATATCCGTGCCCCGACATTCGAATGGCCGCGACGCAATTGTCGGATGTAGCACATTTGGAGGTTGGTGTAGAACCACTCCGTGCACTTGGCATTGGTGACGGCTCTTGGCGATTTTCATGCGGTCGGTCATCATCGAGGGCCGGTAGTACCCTAGTCTTTTAATTTTCATTTTCATCTTCGGACCCGGCGAGTGAGCGCCACGAGTCCTGAATGCACCTCCTTAACAATTTCACGGGCCTCGGACCCGCTTAGGCACCTTAGCCACATTTGATCGAAAGACCTTACGTATAATGTATTGTTTATTAATGCGTAAGACGAGTTCTTTTCTTGATACGATGGGCTAGCGATCTATCGTCCAGTAGCTTTCTTGTTTGCGGAGTAGTACATCGATAGGCTGTCGCCGATCTTACGTGTTTTTCATCACTTGTTGCAGCTGATTCTTTTTCTTTTTCTAATTTGTGTATTGTGTCTATATCGAGTCGTGATAGGACTGACGTCCGTGAGTCGACACTTCTGTCGATTCATCTTGCAAACGAGCAAATTCTTTTGCGAGGCGGGCTAACGCATCTGCTTAAGCGTTTTCTTTTCTAGGAATTTTGTAGATTGTCACATTTGGAATGCGTTCAACAGTATTGTATGACATCTTGGAAGTATTGTTCGAGTCTTGGCTTTAAAATTCTGTCTTGTCCGTGATCTGTTGAATGATTAGCTGTGAATCCCCGTAGATGTTGATGTCACGTTATCCCCATTTGAATGGTTAATTCCGATCCCGTTATGAGGGCTTCGTATTCCGCTTCGTTGTTTGTACATGGTTACGTCGAGTGGTATGAGTATCTTAACATCCCCCGCTCCGGTGTTATAAAGATTAGTCGATTCTGCCTTACCGGAGCACTTATCACTTGCGATTCTTCGTCTTTGTGCGGCGAAGATGCTCCGTCGAAATATAATTCCCAATGTCGATCATCGAGGTCTTCTAGGTTCATTATTTGTTCATCCGGCGGATCGTCATTGAGAGGAGATTCTGCCGAGCAAAGGGTGTCTTTGCAAGGAAGTACGCTAAAACTTGTCCCTTTACGGCACGAAGAGGCACGAAAGTTATATCGAATTGCAATAATATCATTGACCATACGGCAAGTCTGCACGGAAAGCGTTGGACGAGTCATCGAGTATTGCAATGGATTAAACTTCGAGATTAGGTTGACCTTATGAGAAAGCATGTAGTGCACGAGCTTTTGAGCGGCGAAGATCGGGGCCAAACAATGCTTTTCAATTGCGGGATACCTTACTTCCGTCGGAAGCAAACGACGGCTTAAGTAGTAAAGAGCATTTTCTTTACCCTCATCATTGACACAGGCTAACGGGGCTCCGAGAGAGTCGTCTAATGCCGCGGTGTAAAGTATCGACGGTCTACACGAGGCTGAGGTCTGCTAAGACGGGAGGTGTCATTAAATATTGTTTAATGTCCTCGAAGGCCTTACGGCATTTCTCTTCCCAAATAAATTTGGCGTCCTTTTTAACTAGTGCTGAGAAAGGTCGACACCTACTGACGGGTTTGAGATAAAGCGTCGAAGATATGCCAGCTTCCCTTGAAAAGATCGTAGTTGTTTTAAGGTTTTGGGAGGCGGCATTTCTAAGATAGCTTTAATCTTCTCCGGGTCGATTTCAATTCCAAGATGCCGGACAAAGAATCCTAAGAATTTCCCGGAGGTGACGCCGAAGGCGCATTTTAAGGGATTCATCTTAAGGTTAAATTGTCTTAATCGTTCGAAAACAATTCTCAAATCATACAGGTGGTTGTCCTTTACTTTGCTTTTGATGACCACATCGTCCACGTAGCATTCGACTTGATTATGGATGAGATCATCAAAAATTCTTGTCATTGCTCTTTGGTAGGTTGCTCTGCGTTCTTCGATCCGAATGGCATCCTTTGTGTAGCAAAATACTCCGATCGGCGTTACGAATGCTTGTAAGCTTTTCATCTTACGGAGCCATTTTTATCTGGTTGTATCTGAAGATCCATCCATGAATGAGAATATTTCATGTGTTGAAGCAATGTCGATCATTAGTGCAGGATCGGTAGAGGGAATTCATCTTTTGGACATGCCTTGTTTAAATCTGCGAAGTCCACACAAATTCGATCGACCATTCTTCTTTCATTTGGGACTACATTGGCTAGCCAAGTTGGGTATTGTTCTTCACGGACAAATTTAGCGTACTATTAACTTTTTAACTTCGGTATGACTTGTTGTTCGATTTCTAGACGCATTCTTACGGGACCTTGTCGGCGGGACGGAAGTAGGATCCACTCCTAGCTTATGGATCTGCGACCTGCGGAGCTAATCACGGCATCTCATCGTAGCTCCAAGCAAAACGGTCTTTAAATTCCATTAATATCTTGATTATTTCTTCGAGTCTTCTTTATTGAGTAAGGAGCTAACAAAGGTAGGTCTAGGCTCTTCGCTAGTACCTAAGTTAACTTCAGTTAACTCATCTATTGTAGATTTGATTTCTTCTTCGAATTCCGGTGGAGCGTCTCCAATTTGTAAATCTTCGAGTTCGTCAGTAGTTTCCATGCGGTTTTCATTAGATTCGCAAGTGACAACCAAGCAAAATTCGGTATCGTCGGCGAGTCCTTCGTGCCGAATCCGAGACCATGCTTTGAATTGGGTGGACGACGGAGTTATTCCATAACTTTTCAAAATGTTGAGATTGACCTTTTGTCCTTTGTCGAGGTAAGAAACCACGTTGAATTAAATTTTGGACACAGGGAGAGTACCACTCAAAAGGTAATTCCATTAATTCTGATAAAGTGTCATCTTCAAATTGTACATTATTTTCAGTTTTGGAGGAAGGAGCACCACGGTAGAATTTGATGGGCTTTGCACCGTCGCTACGTACCTCTTTGACTTCCATACCCTCGATCTTATTAGAATGGATCGGGGTCAGGGTCATAGTATGTACATAGTGGTTAATCTTCTCGTACATTGATTTGTATTCTTCATTCTTCTCATCTTCGAGAGAGATGAATTGCGGCTTCTTCTGACTTATTGTCGCTGCTTCTTGTTTGATTTCTTTTTCTTCTTCAGAACTATCTTCCCAATTAACATTGATGGCTGGTTCCCTTTGTCCAATCGTTCTAATGCCTCTGCCACGACCTCGTCCCCGGCCTCGACCTCGGGTGCGAGTTGTGGAGAAACCTTCACCATCTCGCCGGAAGGGAGTGGTGAGTGACTGTTGGACTAGAATTTCAGGTTCTTCGTTGTCCCGAACTTTCTTTGCTTCATTTGTTATGGTATCTCTGGAGAAGATCGTTTTCTTCGGTGGTACATAATAAGTCGCATCCTCGTGGATTCCAATTTCATGTACGGAGAATGGTTGTAAGTCACCTTTGATGCTGCTGTTCCCCTCCATCGTAGTATTTGATGCAACGATGTAGAGATGATGGTACCATCCTGTTTTCATGTATCCATGGTCGGCCCGATGAGAGCATTGAACGATGTTTCGAATCGATTATGTGAAATTTTGCGGTTGTCTTTGCTAAGTCACCGGTCTTCATCGATAGCGTTATTGACCGAGGGCTCTTTCTCCTTTACGGTTGAATCCTCTTAATAACATTTTGTCGGCTTCGAGTTCACGAGCATCAATTTCCAAGTATGCTTAGCGTTCGAAGATTCATTATATTGATTGATGCTCCTGGATCCACCAATACTGCGGAGAGTGTAAACTTCCCGATTATGGCCGAAATGTACGAGGGTCGGTTGTGGTCTGGCTATCCCAAGTAGTAGGTCGTTGTCAGTGAAGGTAACACCTCGTTGTTCCTTTAACGAGCAAACCTCATCTAAGGACTCTCCCGGCCATTTGAGCTAAGCAAATTTCTGGATCAAGTAAGGCCTTGATCAGAGCTTCTCTCATCTCCTTTGATAAGATGAGAGCATCATAAATGCTCAGTTTGGCCGGTAGTTTCCTAAGATGGGCTAGCACGTTATAGTCCACTTTGTTTTCATGTGCTTCGTTTCCTTCTCGAATGGGTATTTCTTACGCGGGGTTGGTTCTTCTCGAACAACCACTGCTTTCCTTTGTCTTTTGGACCCATTCTCGGAGGTAGAACTCTTCCACTTCTTAAGTTGACTTCGCTAATTTCCTGCGAGATCTATTGTTGAGCTTGCCGGTGTCTCTTCTTGAATCGGAATGACAAGCTCTTCGGATTAACTTCGGAGTACGAAGGCTCTAATTCTATCGTGATTTGGAGCTCCTCGAAACTCGCAAATAGATTCGTTGCTTGTTGAACTCTCGTAGCCTCCTTGATGAATGTCTTCTTCATCATTGTGATCGTCGAGATTGTGTATGATTTGAGAATTGTTATTTGTATCGGAATCGACGTCGGATTATCGTTAGTTACGTAATCGTTAGAAACGATCAAAACGTAGCCAACGCCATCACCCTTATCATTATATGATCCCACCGAAGTGAGCGGATAATCATACGAGTCGAGAGGTTCGAGGGATTTCTCCCCGAATCGGAAACGACTATCTAGGATAAGCGGCCCCTAGTCTAGCCTTAGGAGCCTCGGTCTTCTCTTCTTCGTCGATTTTCTTCTTCTCTTCGATCGTCTCTGTTGAGGTGGTTCTTCTATCGCAAGTGATAGTACCGGCTTAACGGGTTTCAAACTACGAATTGAAGCTCGCACCAAAGCGGTTTGGATCTTTGTCTAAAATCTTTTCGAAAACCTCGACCGAGCGGTAGTCCATCCATCGTCGGTCGTATAGGGATGCTATCGGAATGATGGGATCGGTTGAGACAACATTAACGGAACCTCCTTTACGGGGTTCCTTCATGTACTCCTTCGGGATCGTTATATTCCCTTTCCGAAGGTTGTCATTGAGCCGACTTTTGAAGATAATGCAATCTTCATTTTGTGCCCAAGCATCCGGTGGTAAGGGCAAAAGTTGGGATCACCTTTCTTGTTGACTTCCTCTCGGTCTTTTAGGCTGCGGCGGTTGGAAATGCTGGAGTCTTCATCGGACTACGGAACATTTTCGAGCCTTGCTTCATTCTTGAACGGATATTCTGCGCTCAAAAGCTCCCTTAATGTACGTTGCGGACGAGGTGGTTGTTCATCTTGCGAGAGATGAGTGATCAGTTGGGCCGGGGTTCTTGGTAATGCTGTTGAGGTTCTTTGCGGTTGTTCGATTATATTTGTATCGGTTGCTTGCCTTTGTCAACTAGCTGCAGACGATCCGGATTTCTTTTCGAAAGTTTTTACGAGGCTTTTGCTTGTCGAGTCTTGTCGGTGAAACTTAATTGCTTCGCCTCTTCTTGCAAGCTTCCGGCCTTGCTTAACAACTTCTCAAAAGTCTTAATAGTGAATCCCTTGAGGAGAAGTGCTATCGGGCCGTGAATGCTTTTAAGTAAAATGCCGACTGCGTGTTGTTCTTGCGGTTGTGGTTCACACTTCATGCTTAAGTTCCTCCATCGAAGTATGTAATCCACCAAAGTTTCATTCGGCTTTTGTTTCTCTACCACTAAATCACCTATAGTGATGTGGTGCTTGAGCTCCGGCGAATCGCTTGATGAAGAGGTTCTCTAGCTGCGAGAACGTCTTCATCGAACCATTTGGTAATTACGCATACCGGTCGAAGGCGATTCACGACGGACTGTCGACGAGCTATCGGAAGAGTAATGCATCGCTCCCGCCGGCATTGCAACAGCGGCACGAAAGTGTGCCACATCTTGTCGGGGATTCCGGTTCCGTCGAAGGTCTTGAACGAGAGGTGGTACGAAGCCTTTCGGGTATTGGACAACGTCGAATTCTTCGGGTAAGGTCTACCCGTCCGAATGGATGTCCCGCTCTTCGATTGTGCTAAGGCTTCTCGCTTTCTTTGTTCCACCAAGTTCTTGATATCCTTTTCAGGAATCATACTTTGTGTTGTATCCTTTTTTAGTTGATCATCCCCGTTGACAGACGTAATCTCCTTTCCTCCGTCTACAATGTGAATGACTTCCGGGGGTGTTTCCCTTTGGGGTTGAACCTGACTGCGGAAGTGGCTAGGGCTACGACCATCTCTTCCATCCTTTTTGCCATTTGGGCGATCGTATCGTCTTTCTCTTGAAGGCTGCCTTCTCATTACTTACGGCTCCTCTCTTCTGCGGTTGCAGGAGCACCTTGCGAAGGCTGATGAAGCTCGTGTTTCTACCATGTTGATTCTGCGTATTCGTCGTCCATGAATTCCGATGAATCAATCTCGTCTCCGAACTTTTCTTCTCTTTCTCTTGCTAATCGTTGGATATCGGTTCTCAACTTTTCCATGGCATCTTCTAGCGGGGCTTTCTGTGTGTCTTCGTGGTTGTCGTGCGATAGCTGTCGGGTCCCCTTCTCACGAGTCCCCTTCATCGCGGTAGCACTTTCTTCGGATTCGAGTCTCCGGCGAGACTTTCTTTCTCGAGCTTCTTTGTTTCGATCTCAGTTGCCCGAGTAGTGGGACGCCATACCATCCTTCTAACGGCGGAAGGTCTAGGACCGGATGGTGCAGTCGGCCAAATCGTTGGAAGGTGGTATCCTCACGATGCCGTAATCACGAGACGACAACGGGCGGACTAGCCTTCATTCTTTTACTTGGCTTTCTGTCATGATGGCGGGTTCTACTCGGGGCCCGAGACGGGATTTGGTGGCCCCCGCCACTATCCTTCGTAGAATTTCGATACGGGGCGAGTTTTCCTTCTTTGCTTAACTTTTCTACCAAAGTTTGCGGTCGAGCAGACGGCGTAGTTCTAGTTCTTTTCTTCTTGCTATCGTTGTAATATGCGGGTCGTGGTAATGTGGCGAGCAATCTTGCGAATATTTTCTTCATCTTCTGCGGCGGAGAGGGGATGAAACCTGCTTCCTCCCAAGAGCGGTATGTATTCGGGCGGCGGTGTATATTACAGCGGCGGTGTATATTCGCCGATTCTGGAATTTCCTCCAGGAAAGCAATTTCAGCAGCTACGGCTTCTTTAGCGATCCTTCTACTTCGTTTCTTCTTTGGGTCCTTGTCGATGACGGAATCTTTGAAGCTGGACCCGATTTCGAAAAACGAAGGTCTTACGAGAAGATGCTGTACCCTCCGCGGTAACGAGTCCATCATAATTACGGATTTCTTTCCCCTTTGATTTGGCGAAAGTCGGGGTAGGTGCGAAACAACTAGACCAGGTGGGGGTAGAGATAACGGTCCTTCTATGGACGGCGGCACTCCTTTCGTTGTAACCCTTTGCGGGGAGGGAATTCTTGGGTCGACCTAAGGTTGAACTCGAGCAGCGGCTCTTCGGCTTCGGATACCTTGTTCGTCGGTGCAAAGAGGGAGACGTCGGTGATCTTGACGTTCGTGTTTTCAAATCCTTGTCCAAATCGGATGATTCCATTGTCGGGCGGCTCATCCTTATAGACGGCGAAGTCCGGTCCATTGGTGAAGGAGAAAATCGGTTTCGGGGCTTCCATTTCTGCGGGGTAGATTCTGGTTGTCAGTCCCAAGTTATGCTTCTTTTCTTTAGGACGAAAAGAAAGGAATTGAAAAGAGTCCGAACTCATTCTTGTTCATGTATTTATAAGAAAGAAACACTTATTAAAAGAATCACTTATTAGAGGGTTTGTTTATTTAAAACGGAGTGTTCAAAGGTGTAGAGAAGGTAAGGAATCTGAATCGGAGTTGGAAAGGAAAAGAGAGTCTTAAGCAAGACTTCTCGACTCGAAGGATCACTCCTAAACTAACACTTATTGGGGGTCCACCCCACCTCAGAAATGAGGTAAAAGGATCTCGGAACCTCTCTGTTTAGGGGTGTCTAAACAGTGGCTCCTAAATCCGAGAGAATGTTGGTTATACTTGTTCAAGGTAGAAATGAACATAGTATCCCAACAGAAAGAAGGGTAGTTTGATCCATAAGGGACATGGATGTACTACCGATTTTTGAAAGCAGAATTGTCTGATTAGAATGGAGAGAGGAATTGTCCCCAGCGGAGTCGCCAGAAATTGTACGGCTTATTTTTAGGTTGGTGTTGTATTTTTTAAAAGGGGTCGCCTACAGAAGTTGTCGGCGAATTTTAAATTTAATTTAAATATATATATAATTTAGAAAGTAGTATTTGATTTTGAAAATAATTTTAAATTTGAAGATTTTAAGATATGAAATCAAGCGATCTCACATCCCGAATAGTTTACATAAACGAGCACCGCACCACAAACCGTGTATCTATCCCTAAGGATAGACACACCGCTTGATGGTGGGCTCGGTTAAATAAACTAGAAGATTTGTGACATCCGTTTGGTACGCGAACCAATTTTATAAGCCGACAAATTCCCTAGCTTAATATGAAAAAAAAAACATTAAACGGGGTTTATATTACACAGGTTCTTTAAAATTCCCTATAAGGGCAAGCCCCTATAGTTAATTACATCTTAAGTGACGGGAATCACCTAAGAAAACTCTCGATAATAATCAATAATTCTGCTCTCAAGAATTTCGAAGTTTAAGTTTTCGAAAGGATTGAATTTTTTGAATCTCGATAGGGAATGGATCGAGTTTGGAACATTTTATTTTGGGAATTCAAAGGAAGAAAAGTAGGAGAAATTACGGATTCGAAGTGAACTTCGATAATCTCCCGACTATCCTATTGTTTGGCTTGGATTTAGGAAAGTCCGAATGTTTATTTAATGTTTTAATCTTGCCAATTTTAATTAATTAGGGCTTATATTTATATGATAGAATCATATAAATAGCACGGAAGATATGAGGGTTTATGTCGTATCGGACGACTACCTCGGAATCTAAGACCGGTTAGGGCTTAATTTGCAATGCAAATGCCTAACGAAGAGTTGAGGATTTATGTTGCACTAGGCAAACTACCTCGAAGTCCTATGGCTTTGTTGTTTAATTCTAGGAAAGTTTCTTTGAAGTAGGTTCGAGTTTCTGCTGACGACGATGGCCGTGCTTGCCCACCATGCTCCGAGCTCCTTGTTGTTGCGAGAGGTTTAGTTTTAGAAGTCATAAATCGGGGGATGAGAAAAGTGTTTTGGTTTAGAGAAGTCTTAATTTCCAAGTGTTTTTTGTGTTTTAATTAAAACAAATCTTAAAGTTGATTATAACGACACCGGTTAAGATCCCACGGTTCCATCCTTCGGCATCATTATTTTTATCGGATTCACTTAGTCCGGATGAATTTGCTAAACTCAACTGAATGAGTTCAACACTTTCATTTAGACCGTGGGAAATCCCGTTAGCAACACGTAGGTTACATCATCAGAGGTATTCCCGATCATCCAACAAGACGTTTTAATTTAGTTGTAGTTGTAGTTTTGTTGTCACGTTTATGATTAAATTTTGAGTTGTTTTATATTTTGAAATGTTGTGGCGGTGAGTTTTATCTTGTAATGACTTTTAATTTAGTTATGGGTTTCGGTTTTGGTTTACGTCCTAAAGGTGTGGGTTTTCATGCAACGGTTGTTTTATCGTACAAGAAAAGTAAAGTGCATTTGCAATAAAGTAAATTGCAAGAAAGTAAATTGCGGGAAAGTAAATTGCGATAAAATAAAAGCGTACACGGAGGGTCTTCCCGTCATTCAAGTTGCACTTAAAACACGATTAGGACATTTAAGCAAGTTCCTAGGTAAAGCTAAGGTAAGGGTTATGGTTTTCTACCAAATTCCTAATCCTATAGCTAGTCATTTCCTATGACGTCTAGGTTCTTTGTGTTTTTGGTTTGAAGACGATTTTCTTCATCAAAGAACAATTAAGTTCAATTGTTCTTATAAATATCCTATCATATTGAGGAAGTGCTTAAGACGAATCTTAAACATCTTTTCGATATTTCTAGGATTGTTTTAAGTCCGAATGAATTTAATTATGTAAATGAATCGATCGTCCGAGAGTTTTAGTTTTGTTGTCTTGCTCGGTGAACTTAGGACATTTGAATATCCTTATGAGTGAAATGACATTTCATTTAATACTCCATTTAGGAGTTATAATAGTAAAAGCTCCTGAGAGCGAAAATGATACTTAATGATTTGTGATTCAAATTTAAGTTCAAATTGATGATTTAAGTTTGGAATAGTATTCAAGTTATTTTAGATTTATTTTTGAGTTCTTTATGTCTTAGGTGATGTTATTTAATTCAACTTAATTTAATTTAATTTAATTTAATTTAATTTAATTCAATTTAGTTTGATTTGATGTTACATTAAATTAGTTTGATTTAATTTAATTTTTAATTTAATTTAATTTGATTTAATTTAATTTAATTTAATTTTTAATTTAATTTAATTTAATTTAATTTTTTAACTTGATTTAATTTAATTTAATTTAATTTTTTAATTTAATTTTATTCATTTTTAATTTTAATTAAAATTTTAAAAGAGTTCGATAATTTAATTTTAGTTTAATGATTAAATCTTTTAATGTTTTAAATTTGAATTATTATTTTAATTAAGAATTAAACATTAATGAAATGATTAATTTAGGGATTTTTTAAATTAAAGAATAAATCTCGTCCTAATAATATCCCTATTTTAATAATTCCAATTTTATTATTCTTCCAAATTTAATCGATTATTTAATTAAAGTTTAATCATTTTAAATTGCTTAATGGGTTTCTACCCTTCAATTATTTAAATTTCAATCATCCAAATCAGATTAGGATCAAATATTTTACTTGTTAATTTTTTTATTAAACCTAAAGTTTTAATTTAAGGGTTAAAATTTTAATTACCATTTTGCCCTTCAAGCTTAATAATTTCATAACTCACTAAATTGAGCTTAAATGAATTTAAAATTTTTATGTGACTTCACTCATATGTCAATAAAGACATGAGAGGAGAAAATATGATTTTTCTGTATTTAATTTATTTATATAATTATTTTTGGTAGAAAGTAGAGATTTCCAAGGAAAATTTAATAACATGACCAAGGGAAAGTTTCTGTCCTTAAGAAAATTAGGGGACATTCCTAATGACCAGGGGACCACTTGGACCAATTTTGGTGATTTTTTGAATTATATTATTTTTATTATAATTATTTTAAGTTTTGGAGTATTAATTAATTTAAAAATAGAATATAAGTTGAAAAATAAATTTTATAATTTTAAAATTCTCTCTGATATCAAGGATTCCAGAGAACTAAATTTTATAATTTTCTGATTTTTCTTTGATTTATTATAATTATTTTAGTGAAAATGCTAGAAAATACATTTTTTAATTTTTAAAATTACCCTAGAGTTTTAAAAATTAATATCTCAACCTAGAAACATAAGAAAAATATGGGGTTTGTTCCTAAGTGATTAAAATTCAAAGTGTGACATTTTGGTGAATTTTATTATTTTTGTGATTTTTATTATTTTTTAATTATTAAAAATATTAAAATAATATTAAAAATCAACTTTTTTAGAAAATTGAAATTTTAATTTTCTTAAATTCCCTAATATCAGAGAGGCTCCAAAACCAATTTGGTGAATTTTTGAAAGATATTTTGAAAGTTATGAATTTTTAAAGTTTAAAATGACTAAGTGGCTTAATCGACCCAATTAATAGGGCTAACCAAGTCCAATTGACTTCAAATTTTTATGGTAGGTTCCTCTGATCCTGAAGGTCAGTGGAGAATTGATTTCAAGTCAATTTGATGTATGGTTAGTTCTAATTAATTAGGGACCTATTTTGAGTGTTTAAGCCAATTAGGGTTGTCTAAAATGAACTAACTCAAAACCTATTTTTCCTAGGGTTCTCTGGTCATAAGGAACATCACCAAATTTTCCTAGAATTTATTTCACAACATAATATTTATTGGAATTAAAATACTCAAAACGGTGACATGAATTTGAAAAATCAATAACTCTTCGTAGGGATGGCCTCGACTTTGGAAAATTCAGGGAATGTTCCCAAGTTCGGAGGCTTCGAAGCTCTATGGTCTCATGCCATGGTGAATTGTATACATGCATGGAGAATTAAATGTATGCGAGAGAGTAAATAAATTATAAAAAATAAAATACTTGATGAAATTAAATGATTTCTTTTCCACATTATTCTCCTCGCATTCACTGAGCAAGAAGGTATTTTTATTTTATTTTTCGATTTTCCTACACAAAGTTATGAATTTTTGAAGTTTAGGGAATTAAATAAATAGAAAATAACCCTAATTTCCTACTTATCCACGCGGCGCCACGCCATCCTCGGCGGCTCCGAAGGCCACGCGTCGTCTCTTGATTCGGCGCCGCCATCCGACTCGGCGCTCCGAGGGCCCGCGGTTCATGCACCATCGCGGCGTCCGGCTCGATCCGGACCGTCCGCTCGATACACGCTCTATCCGAGCGGCTCCCGGTCATCCTCTACGGCCGGTGTGCACCCGTGACCGTCAACCTTCTAACCCTAATTTCTCACTCGATTCTCAACGGATTTTCGTGTTCTTATGCTCTATGGATTCGTCTTGAGGAGACGAACACATCCATACGGTAAACATGCATTGAAATTTATTCAAATGAAATGGAGAATCTCTGTAAGCTTGGGAAGAAGAATGAGTTCATACCTTTGCTCAGAGAAGTGAAGCTTCGATCTGAGGGTTGTTGCACCTTCGATTGGATCCTAGCAAGCTCCAGATGAAGTCTCCTGGTCTGGTGAATTGTCTAGGTTGGACTTCGACCACAGCCGATCACAAAGCTTGGAGGCTGGAGCAACTGGGTGGCCTGGAGATGGGGCTTTTGCTGGTGGACACCTTCCCTTGGTCTGGTGAAGGTGTAGAACCAATCAATTTGGGGATTGGCTCACTGTGGAGAAGTGTCCTGGTTTTTGGGCTAAAGTTTGAGCTCAAAATTGGGCTCAGCTGGAGGGAATTGGGGCTGGAATTCAGTGGGGATCAAGTGCTCTATGTGAGGGGAGTGGTCTGGAATGATTTTGGCAGAGTTTCCTTAAGGTTTGGTTCAGCACCCTTTCATGGCCGAGAGGTGGGGGGTTTAAATAGGCGGGGTCGGAGGGCCTCCGGGGGAGTTGAGGGTCGGGATCGACTGCTCATGGCAAGTGAAGAACGATGTCGCAATGGCCACTGGGCATGGGGCAGCTCAGCAGGTGAGAATTTCAAGCTTGGGTTGACTTGGACCTCTCGGCCATGGAGTTTTCCGGCGACTGGGGTGGGTGGCCGGCAGGCAAGGGTCACCCTCAGGGTCAGGTGGGTCAGGGCTGGGTGTTTGTGCAAGCAATTGGCAATGGCCAAGTGTAAAGGCTTTGATCCAAAGTAGAATGGGGCATGGCTAATTTTGGGTCTAAATGGGTCAACCCACCCATTTGGGCTTGGTGCACCCTTCAAGGTGGCTTTGGGTGCTTGTGGGGGATCAAAGGGATCAGTTTGGTTTGGCATGGAGAAGTCTCCATCCAAATATATTTGGATTAAATTTAGGTTTAGGTGAATCATGATTAAGGCTAATGAGCTTTAGGGATTAAGGAAAGGGTCCCTCCTTCCTACCCAATATGGTATGGTGGAGTGTCCGGGGCTCTCATGGCTCACATGTGGCTCATGCATGGCTTCATGGCTCACTTTTGGCTTGGGGAAAGCTTGGTCGATTTCATGAAAATGGATTTTAGGAATTTTTTGGTATTTAGGGGTGATTTGGCATGAGGCTTGATTTGGAATTATTTGATGATGGGATTATAACTTAGGGAATGGCTTTGATTAAATAGATGGCAAATGGAAATGTCATGTGGGTTTTAGGGCCAATTTTGGGCTTTTGTATGTGGTAAAGGATGGGCTTTTAAAATGATTTAGGAAAGTGGGCTTTTGAATTTTAAAATGGATTTTGGGATGAAATTTTGGTAAAGGCTTGGGCCAAATAATTGTTGAGTTTGGTTTAGGGATGTGTCATGAGTGGTTTGAAACAAATTTGAGGTGATTTGGGTTTGAATTGGGTTGGATATGGGCTTTTTGGTAAAGAGGCTAAGGTAGGCCAAAATGGGCTAGCATGGGCCAATGTTGGGCTAGGGTTGAAATTGATGTAAAATTAATGTTGGGAGATGTTTATGGGAATGTTCTAAAGAGGTTTTGACTTTGGTTGGGCTTTGATTTTGGGGTTTGGGTCTATTTGGGTTAGGTTTGGGTTTAGGCCAAAATTGGGCTTTTGATTTTGGGTTGAATTTGAGTGGGGTTTGGATCAAAATCTTGGGCAAATCATGTTAGTGTTTTGTTTGTGGGAATGTTAAGGAAGATTTAGAAAAGATTTGGGGTTAATTGGAGTTGAATTGGGTGAGTTTGGGCTAAGTTTGGGTCATGGGTCCAAATTGGGCTTTAAGGCCAAAAGTGAAATTGGATCCAAATTTCAATCAAATTGGGCTTGGATTTGGTCTAGATTGGTGTTGGGGATGTTGAATTGAAGTTTAGAATTGAATTGGACCAGGATTTGGGTCAATTGGGTAGGTTTGGTTTGACATTGGGTTCACTTAGGGTTAAAATGAGTCAAATTGGGGGTTTTGATAAAAGTGGGGTAAATTGACAAAATTGGCCCATGGTGTAGTTGGACAAAATGAAATTGGGAATATTTGGGATTTTGTGGAATTTTTTGGGAATTTTCTGAATTTTTGGATTTTTTGGCTAGGAGGGGTATTTTGGGTATTTGGAGGGTATTGGGAGGTATTTTTGGAATTTTTGATATTTTTGGGTATGGATGATCAATTTGAGTGATGTGAAAATGTTTGGGAATGATTTTGAGGAATTTTGGGTGATTTGGAAATTTTGAAAAATTTGGGTAATTCAGGGCTTTGGATAGGTTGGCGGGTGTAGGGTCCCGGGGGTCAAAAATTGAAAATTTGGAAAATGGAAGATTAGGTGAATGTAAGTGGAATAAAATCATTTTGGTTGAGCCATGAAGCCATATCAAGCCCACATGAGCCATGAAGGGACTCATTTGAGGCATTCACTATGTTGTTCCTAACCCTCTTAGCTAAGGGCTTAGGGGTTAAGGACCATCCATGTGAATCACCTACATGAGTCGGGAGGTCAAGTTGGGTAGGGGTGTGATTTTTTTAGGAGGTGTGTGAAAGTGTAGTGTGTAGGTGTAGTGTGTGTGTAAGTCAGCCCCTCACCAGACCAGGCCACCCAGGGCAGTCCTAAGGCCAAAAAGTCCTATAGGAACTCATCCTTTAAACTTCCACATTTGATCTCAACCCTCTAGGTGATTAGGGGTCTACAATCAAGTTTGTGGAGTTTGCAGGGAGTTAGGAAGTGGTTTGAATTTCTAAGTTGTGGGTCCCAATTCTAATCCTCTAGGATAGTCAAAGGAAAAGCCTAAGGCTAGATCCTAAGTACTAAAGAGAAGAAGAGAAGACCTCATCAAAAATGAGGTCAACACCTGGCAAGTCGTCGTCGAGAGGTGAATCTGTCGGTAAAGGGTTTGCTGCAAGGAAATCAGCTAGAACTTGTCCCTTTACGGCACAAAGAGGAAGGAAAGTTATGTCGAATTGCAATAGTATCATCGACCACCTGGCAAGTCTGCTAGAAAGTGTTGGACGGGTCATCAAATATTGCAACGGATTAACTTTCGAGATAAGGTTGACCTTATGAGAGAGCATGTAATGCCTGAGTTTCTGTGCGGCGAAGATCAGGGCCAAACAATGCTTCTCAATTGGAGGATACTTTACTTCCATCGGAATTAAACGACGGCTTAAGTAGTAGAGAGCATTTTCTTTTCCCTCATCATTGACCTGGGCTAGCAGTGCTCAAAGGAAGTCGTCTAGAGCCGTGGTATAAAGTATCAACGGTCTACCTGAGACTGGGGCTGCTAAGACAGGAGGTGTCATTAAGTATTGCTTAATGTCCTCGAAGGCCCGTTGGCATTTCTCTTCCCAAACGAATTTGGCGTCCTTTTTAACTAATGCCGAGAAGGGCTGACACCTACCTGACAAGTTCGAAATAAAGCGTCAAAGATATGCCAACTTCCCTTGAAAGGATCGTAGCTGTTTTAAGGTTTTGGGAGGCGACATCTCTAATATAGCTTTAATCTTTTCCGGATCAATTTCGATTCCGCGATGTCGAACAACAAATCCTAAGAATTTCCCGTAGGTGACGCCGAAGGCGCATTTTAAGGGATTCATCTTAAGGTTGTATTGCCTCAGTCGCTCGAAAACAATTCTCAAATTATACAGGTGATCTTCCTTCAGTTTGCTTTTGATGACCACATTGTCCACGTAGCACTTGACTTGGTTGTGAATGAGATCATAAAAAATCTTTGTCATTGCTCTTTGGTATGTTGCTCCTGCGTTCTTTAGTCTGAATGGCATTACTGTGTAGCAATTCACTCCGATTGGTGTTCTGAATGTCGTGAGCTTTTCGTCTTCTGGTGCCATCTTTATCCGGTTGTATCCCGAAGATCCATCCATGAAAGAGAATATTTCATGTGTCGAAGCGATGTCGATCATTAACTCCGGAATTGGTAGTGGAAATTCATCCTTTGGACATGCTTTGTTCAAGTCTCCGAAATCCACGCAGTTCCGATCCGACCATTCTTCTTCCGATCGGTACCACATTGGCTAGCCAAGTAGGGTATTGTTCCTCACGGACAAATTTAGCGTCGATTAGCTTCTTAACTTCGGCTATTACTTGTTGTTCAATTTCCAAACGCATTCTTCCGGAAGCTTGTCCGATCGGAACGGAAGTAGGATCCACTCCTATTCCGTGACTCGCGACTTACGGAGCTAATCTCGGCATTTCATCGTAACTCCAAGCAAAAACAGTCCTTGAATTCCATTAATAGCTCGATCATTTCCTCGGAATCTTCTTTATTGAGTAAGGAGTTAACAAAGGTTGGTCTAGGCTTTTCAGCTAGTACCTAAGTTAACTTCCATTAACTCATCTATTGTAGATTTGATTTCTTCTTCGAATTCGGTGGAGCATCTCCATTTGCGGATCTTCAATCTCTTCGTAGTTTCCAGCCAGTCTTCATTAGGTTCGCAAGTGACAACCAAACAAAATTTCGTATCGTCAGTCGAACCTACCGTGCCGAATCCGAGACCATGTTTTGAATTGGGAGGCCGACCGAAATTATTCCATAATTTTTCGAAGTGTTGTGATCGGCCTTTTGTCCATTGTCAATGTAAGACACCACGCTGTATTAAATTTTGAACACAGGGAGAGTACCACTCAAAAGGTAATTCCATTAATTCGGAAGAATTGACATCTTCAAATGGTACATTGTTTTCAGTATTGGAAGAAGAAGTGCCACGGTAAAATTTGATTGGCTTTGCACCGCTGCTATGTACTTCTTTGACCACCATACCCTCGATCTTATTACACTGGATCGGGGTCAGGGTCATAGTGTGTACATTGTGGTTAATCTTCTCCTACATCGATTTGTATTCTTCGTTCTTCTCATCTTCGAGAGAAATCTTGAATTGTGGTTTCTTCTGGTTTATTGTAGCTGCTTCTTTCTTGACTTCCTCTTCTTCCTCAGAGCTGTTCTCCCAATCAATGTTGATCATCGGCTTTTTCTGTCCAACTGTCTCAGTGTCTCTTCCCCGACCTCGTCCCCGGCCTCAACCTCGGATGCGAGTTCTGGAGAAACCTTCACCATCTCGCCGTAAGGGAGTGGTGAGTGACTGTTGGACTAGAACTTCAGGTTCTTCATTGTCTCGAATTTCTTTTGCCTCATTTGGCACAGTGTTTCTGGAGAAGATTGTTTTCTTTGGAGGTGTGTAATAAGCTGCATCTTCATGGATTCCAATCTCATGTATGGAGAAAGGTTGCAAATCACCTTTAATGCACTATTCTCCTCCTTCGTAGTATTTTATGCACTGATGCAGAGACGATGGTACCATCCGGTTTTCATGGATCCACAACCGGCCCAGTAGAGCGTTGAACGATGTCTCAGAGTTAATTATGTGGAATTTTGTGGTTGTCTTTGCTAAGTCACCAGTCTTCATCAACAGTGTTATTGATCCAAGGGCTCTTTCTCCTTTCTGGTTGAATCCTCTTAGTAACATCTTGTCCGCTTCAAGCTCGCGAGCATCAATTTCCAAGTATGCTAGCATCCGAAGATTCATTATGTTGATTGACGTTCCTGGATCCACCAATACTCTGGAGAGCGTAAACTTTCCGATTGTGACTGAAATGTACAACGGTCGGTTGTGATCAGTTGTCCCAAGTAGTAGATCATTGTTCGTGAAGGTAACACCTCGCTGTTCCTTTAACGAGCAAACCCCGTCTAAGGAATCTCCAGCCATCTGAGCTAAACAAATTTCTGGATCAAGTAAGGCCTTGATCAGAGCTTCCCTCATCTCTTTTGATAAGATGAGAGCGTTCGTAGATGCTTAGTTTGGCAGGTAGTTTCCTAAGATGGGCTAGCACGTTATAGTCCACTTTGTTACCATGTGTTTCAGTTTCTTCCCGAATGGGCAATTTTCTCGCTGGGGTTGATTCTTCCCGAACAACCACCCGCTTTCCTTTGTCTTTTGGACCCATTCTCGGAGGTAGAACCTTTCCGCTCCTTAAGTTGACTTCGTGACTTCTTCGAATCCGGTGCCGAGTTTATCGGTGTCTCCTTTTGAATCGGTATGACAGGTTCTTCTGGAGTTGCTTCGAATCTGAAAGCTCTAACTCTATTGTGATTGGAGTTCCTTGGAATTCACAAATAGATTCATTGCTTGTTGAACTTTCGTAGCCTTCTTGGTGAATGTCTTCTTTGTCATCGTGATTTTCGACGTTGCGTATGATTTGAGAATTGTTATTTGTATCGGAATCGAGATCCGGATTAGATTTGTTGTCGTTAGTTACGTAATCGTTAGAAACAGTCAAAACGTAGCCAACGCCATAACTCTTATCATTATAAGATCCCGCCAGAGTGAGCAAATAATCATACAGAGTCAGAGGTTCGAGGAATTTTTCCCCCGAATTGGAAACAACCATCCTAGGATAAGCAGCCCCTAATCTAGCCTTAGGAGCCTCGGTCCTTTCTTCTTCTACGATCTCCTTCTTTTCTATGATCTTTTCTTCCTGGGGCGGTTCTTCAATTGCAAGCGATAGCGCCGACTGGACAGGTTTCAAACTTTGAATTGAAGCACGCGCTGAAGCAGTTTGGATGCGATCCAAAATTTTCTTCGATGACTTCGTTCAAGCGGTACTTCATCCATCATCGGTCGTGTAAGGGTCTATCGGAACAATGGGATCCGTTGAAATAACATTGACAGAACCTCCTTTCTGGGGTTCTTTCATGTATTCCTTTGGGATCGTTATGTTCCCTTTTCGGAGATTGTTGTCAAGCCAACTCTTGAAGGTGATGCAATCCTCTATCTTATGTCCAAGCATCCGGTGGTAAGGGCGGTAGTTGGGATGGTCTTTCTTATTAACTTCCTCCGGCTTCTTGGGTTCTGGCAGTCGAAAATCCGAAGTCTTCATCAAACTGCGGAACATCTTTGGCACTGCCTCATTCTTGAATGGATATTCTCTATTTATAAGCTCCTTTAACGTGCACTGTGGGCGAGGCGGTTGCTCATATTGTTGAGTTGGCTGATAACCGGGTTGAGGTTGTTGGTAGTTCTGCTGAGGTTGTTGATAGCTGGGCTGCGGCTGCTCCGGCTGTATTTGTATTGGCTGCTTGCCCTTATCGACTGCAGCGACGATCCCGGATTTCTTTTCAAATGTCTTCACAGGCTTCTTTTTGTCTGTTTTGTCGATGAAACTTAGTTGCTTCGCTTCCTCTTGCAAGCTTCCGGCCTTGCTTAAAAACGTCTCGAAAGTCTTAATCGTAAATCCCTTAAGGAGAAGTGCTATCGGGCCGTGAATGCTTTTAAGCAAGATGCCGACTGCATGCTGCTCTTGTAGCTGTGGCTCACACTTCATGCTTAGATTTCTCCATCGAAGTATGTAGTCCACTAAAGTTTCGTTCGGTTTCTGTTTCTCCACCACTAAGTCACCGATGGTGATATGGTGCTGAGCTCCGACAAACCGTTTCACAAAGAGGTTTTCCAATTCTAAAAATGTCTTTACCGAACCGTTCGGTAACTCGCGTACCAATCGAAGGCGATCCACGACGAGTGCGCGACGAATTGTCGGAAGAGTAAGGCGTCACTTCCACCGGCATTGCAACAACTAGCGCGAAAATGTGCAACATGCTGTCGAGGGTTTCCGGTACCATCAAAAGTCTTGAACAGAGGTGGTACGAAGCCTTTTGGGTATTGTACTGCATCAAATTCTTCGGGGTAAGGTCTACCCATCTGAATAGATGTTCCGCTCTTAGAGTGTGCTAAGGCTTCTCTCACCTGTTGTTCCACCATGTTCTTGATGTCCTTCTCTGGAATCATATTCTGGGTAGAATTTTTCTTCGGCTGATCGTCTCCGTTAATGGATGTAATCTCTTTTCCTCCGTCTGTAATATGAATAACTTCTGGAGGCGTTTCTCTTGGGGGTTAAGCCTGACTCTGAAGAGTGGCTAGGGCTGCAGCCATCTCTTCCATCCTTTTTGCCATTTGGGAGATTGTATCATCTTTTTCTCGAATTTGTGCTCTTAATGCTTCCGGTTCATCTTCTCCGCAGCTGCCGGGGCACCTTGCGAAGCTGACGATGCTCGTGTCTCAACCATGTTGATCTCCACATATTCGTCATTCATGAACTCCGACGAGTCAACTTCATCTCCAAACTTTTCTTCTCTTTCTCTTGCTAATCGTTGAATGTCGGTTCTTAGCTTTTCCATAGCGTCTTCCAATGGTCTTTTTCGTGCGGTTTCGCAGTTATCATGCGATGACTGTTGGGTTTCCTTCTTGGGAGTCCCCTTCATTGCAGTGGCGCTCTCTTCGGACTCGAGTATCCTAACGAGACTTTCCTTTTTTGGTCGTTGTTTCGGTCTTAATTGGCCAGTAGTAGGACGCCATACCATCCTTCTAGCGACGAAGGCCTAGGACCGGATGGTACTGTCGGTCGAATGCTTGGAAGGTGGTATCCTCCCGATTTGTAAACCCGAAACAACAATAGGTGGACTAGCCTTCATCTTCTTATTCGGCTTTTACGTGGCGATAACGGGTTCTACTCGCGGCCCAAGACGGGACTTGGGCGGCACCCGCCCTATTCTTCTTAAAATCTACGATACGGGACATTTCTCTTTCTTTGCTAACTTCTCTATCACAGTCTGTAGTCGGGCAAATGGTGTAACCCTAGCCCTTTTCTTTCGGCTGTCGCTATAGTATGCGGGTCGAGGTAATGTAGAAGCAATCTTGCAGAAAGGGGATGGAATATACTTCCTTCCAAAAGTGGTGTATACTCAGGTAATGGTATGTATTCAGGTAATGGTGTGTACTCAGGGATCTCTTCCAAGAAAGCGACTTCAGCAACTCTGGCCTTTCTGGCAATCTTTCTACCTCTGTTTCTTCTCTGAGTCCGTGTTAGGGGTGTAACCCTTGAGCTGAACCCAATTTCAAAAATAGAAGGTCTTGCACGGAAATCTGTACCCTCCACGATAACATGCTCGTTACAAATTTGAACTTCCTTCCCCTTCAGTTTGGCGGAAGCTGGGGTAGGTGCAGAGACGATTAGACCAGTGGGGGTAGAGATAACAATCCTCCAATGACAGTAGTATTCCTCTCAGCTGGAACCCTTTGCAGGGGAGGGAACTCTTGAGTTGACTTAAGGTTGAACTCGATCAAAGGTCTTTCAGTTTCAGATACTTTGTCTGTAAGTGTGAAAAGGGTGACGTCGGTGATCTTGACATCTGTGTTGCCAAATCCTTGTCCAAAATGGATGATCCCATTGTCGGGCAGCTCATCCTTGTAAACAGCGAAGTCCAGTCCATTGGTGAAGGAGAAAATCAGCTTTGGGGCAGACATCTTCTGCAAGGTAGATTCTGATTGTCAGTCCCAAGTATGCTTCTTCTCATCAGGACGAAAGAAAGGAATCAAAAAGAGTCTGAACACATTTTTGTATTTATAAAAAAGAAAAAAAAAGGAGTTATTTGTTAAAAGAGTCATTCATTAGAGGGTTTGTTTATTAGGAACGGAATGTTTAATGGTGTAGAGAAGGTAAGGAATCCGATTCAGAATTAGAAAGGAAAAGAAAGTCTTATGCAAGACTTCTCGACTCGAAGGACCGCTCCTAAACTAACACCTATTGGGGGTCCACCCCACCTCAGAAAAGAGGCAAAAGGATTTCAGAACCTCTCTGTTTAGGGGTGTCTAAACAGTGGCTCCTAAATCCGAGAGGAGTTGGCTATACTCGTTCAAGACAAAAATGAACGGGGTATTCCAACGGAAGAATGGTAGTTTGGTCCACTAGGGGCATGGGCTCGCCACCGATTTATGAAAGCAAAGCCATCTGATCAAAATGGAGAGAGGAACTAGTCCCCAACGGAGTCGCCAGAAGTTGTCGGCATATTTTTAGGTTAGGTGTTTTATTTTGGAAAAAGGGGTTGCCTACAGAAGTTGTCGGCGAATTTTAGATTTTTAATTTAATTTAAATATGTATATATGATTTAGAAAGTAGTACTTGATTTTGAAAAATAATTTTAAGTTTAAAGGTTTTAAGATATGAAATCAAACCGATCTCACATCCCAAATAGTTTATATAAACGAGCACCGCACCACAAACCGTGTATCTATCCCGAAGAATTGACACCTTGCTCGATGATGGGGCTCGATTAAATAAACTAGGAGATTTGTGACATCCGTTTGGTCCGCGAACCAATTTTATAAGCCGACAAGTTCCCCTGCTTAATATAAATGAATTAAGCAAGGTTTATATTACTCGAGTTCTTAAAGTTCCCTATAAGGGCGAAGCCCCTATAGTTAATTACATCTTAAATGACGGGAATCATTTAAGAAAACTCTCGATAATGTTCAGTGGTTTTGCTCTCAAGAATTTCAAAGTTTAAGGTTTTCAAAGGACTAGATTTTGGAAATTTGAAAAGGAATGACTCAAAATTTGGAACAATTTATTTTTGAGAATCCAAAGGAAGAGAAGTAGGAGAAGCTGAGGATCCAAGAAGAATCTTGGAAACTTCCCAAACTATCCTATTATACGGCTTAGATTTGAGAAAATCCTAATATTATCCGAGATTTCAATCTTGCCAATTTTAGTTAATTAGGACTTATATTCGTATGACATAATCATACAATCGCCTCGAAGATGTGAGGGTTTATGTCGTACCGAACGATCACCTCGGAGTCCTAAGACCGGTTAGGGCTTAATTTACATGATATGATCATGCAAATGCCTAACGAAGAGTTGAGGATTTATGTTGCACTAGGCAAACTACCTCGAAATCCTATGGTTTTGGTTATTTAATTCTAAGAAAGTTTAGCTGAAGTAGATCCGAGTTTTGCTGATGACGATGGTCGTGCTGCCCACCATGCTCCGAGCTCCTTGTTGTTGCAGAGGTTTAGTTTTAGAAGTCATAAATCAGGAGATGAGAGAAGTGTTTTGGTTTAGAGAAAATCTTAAAATTCAAGTGTTTTTAATATTTTAATTAAAACAAATCTTAAAGTTGATTAAACAGAACCGATTAAGATCCCACGGTTCCGTCATCCCGGCACCGTTATTTTCATCGAATTCACTTAGTCCAGATGAATTTGCTAAACTCAACTGAATGAGTTCCACACCTTCATTTAGACCGTGGGAAATCCCGTTAGCAACACGTGGGTTACATCATCCGAGGTATTCCCGATCATTCAACGAGACGTTTTAATTTAGTTGCAATTATATTTTTGTGTTTTGTTTGTGATTAAACTTTGAGTTGTTTTATATTTTGGAATGTTGTGGCGGTGATTTTTATCTTGTAATGACTTTTAATTTAGTTTTGGTTTCAGTTCAGGGACTATCCTAAAGGTTTTGGTTTTCATGCAACAATCGTTAATCATACAAGAAAAGTACAGTAAATTGCAATAAAGTAAATTGCAATAAAATAAAAGCGTACCTGGAGGGTCTTCCCGTCATCCCAAGCTGCACTTAAAACACATGTTAAGGCATTTAAATATTCCAACAAGTACCTAGGTAAAGCTAAGGGAAAGGTTTTGGTTGTCTACCAAAGTCCTAATCCTATAACTAGTCATCTCCTATGACGTCTAGGTTCTTGTGTTTTGGTTTAAAGACGATTTTCTTCATCAAAGAATAATTAAATTCAATTGTTCTTATAAACATCCTATCATATTGAGGAAGTTCTTAAGACGAATATTAAACATCTTTTCAATATCTCTAGGATTGTTTTAAGTCCAAGAGAATTTAATTATACAAGTGAATTAATCATCCCGGAGTTTAAGTTTTGTTCTTTTTGCTCAGTGAACTAGGACATTTGAATATCCTATAAGTGAGGTAACAATTCACTTGACACCTCATTTAAGAATTATAATAATAAGAGCTTTAAAAAGGGCAATTCAAATTATTAAATACTTGGATGACTTAAACTTAATGATTTAATTTTAATTTTGATTTAATTATAAAAAATTAGTTTAAGTTTGAAATAGTGTTCAAGTTACTTTAGATTTAATTCTTAATGATTTCATTTAGGTTTGTTATTAAATAATTTTAATTTAATTTAATTCAACTTAATTTAATTTTTGATTTAATTTAATTTAATTTAATTTAATTTTAATTTAATTTAATTTCAATTTAATTTTAATTTAATTTAACTTCAATTTAATTTTAATTTAATTTAACATTAATTTAATTTAATTTCAATTTAAATTCAATTTTAATTTAATTTTAATTTGATTTAATTTTAATTTAGTTTAATTTTAATTTAATTTAATTTAATTTAATTTAACTTAATTTGATCTCAAGTTATTTTTCTTTTAATTTAATTTAATTTAATTTTTTAATTTAATTTCAATTTTAATTTAATTGAGATTATTCTTTTAAATTTTCTTTTTAAGTATTATTGAAGTGATTTATTTAGGGATTTTTAAATTAAAGAATAAATATTCTCTTAAATAATATCCCTACTTTAATAATTCAATTTCTATTATTCTTCCAAAATTTCGATTAACTAATTAAAGTTTTATTTTAATTATATTTGAAATGGTTAATAGGTTTCTACCCTTAATCATTTAAGTTTCAATCATCCAAAAATCAGTTTAAAATCAAATATTTTACCCTCCCTTTTTGATTAATCCTAAAATTTTAATTAAAGGTTGAAAATTTTAATTACCATTTTGCCCTTCAAGCTTAATAATTCTATAACTCACTAAATTAAGCTCCAAATGAACTTAAAATTTTTATGTGACCTCACTTACATGTCAATTAAGACAATAGAGGAGAAAATGTGATTTTTCTGTATTTAATTTGTTTATGTAATTTTGTTTAATGGAAAATAGGGATTTTCAAGGAAAATTAAATAACATGACCAAGGAAATGTTTATGTCCCTAATAAAATTATGGAATGTTCCTAATTACTAGAGGACCATCTGGACCAATTTTGGTGATTTTTTGAATTATATTTTATTTATTAGAATTATTTTGAGTTTTGGAGTATTAATTAATTTTAAAATAAAATTAAAGTTGAAAAATGGATTTTATATTTTTTATAAATCTCTCTGACCTCAAGGAGTTCAGAGAAACAAATTTTATATTTTTTTGATTTTTCTTTGATTTATTAGAATTATTTTAGTGAAAAGGTTGGAAAATACATTTTTTTAATATTAAAAATTACATTAAGCCTTTAAAATTCAATATCTTACCCTAGGGACTTAGAAAAAATATTTGGTTTGTTCCTAAATGATTAGGAGTCAAAATGTGACATTTTGGTGATTTTTAATATTTTTATGATTTTTATTATTTTTTAATTATTAAAAATATTAAAAT
Organism: Papilionanthe hookeriana x Papilionanthe teres; assembly: GCA_022702705.1. NCBI lineage: Eukaryota > Viridiplantae > Streptophyta > Magnoliopsida > Asparagales > Orchidaceae > Papilionanthe > Papilionanthe hookeriana x Papilionanthe teres. The sequence continues at coordinate 96,026,337 of CM040424.1, read as the reverse complement.
AATGATAAAAATCAACTTTTTTAGAAAATTACAATTTTAATTTTCCTAAGTTCCTCTGATATCAGAGAAGCTCCAAAATCATTTTTTGTGAATTTTTGAAAAGTATTTTGTGAGTTATAAATTTTTAAAGTTTAATTTTACCCATTTTGCTTAAGAGGCTTAATCAACCCATTTGGTAGGGTTAATCAAGTCCAATTGGTTTCAAATTTTTATGTGATATTCTTCTATCCCTAGAGGACAGTGGAGAATTATTTTTAAGTTAATTTAATGAATGGTTAACCCTAATTAATTAAAGTTCAATTTTGGGTGTTTAGGCCAATTAGAGTTGTTCAAAGTGAATTAACTCAAAACTTATTTTTCCTAGGTCCCTCTAGTCATAAGAAACATCACCAAATTTTCCTAGAATTTATTTCTTAACATGATAATTATTGGAATTAAAATACTCAAAACAGTAACATGAACTTGAAAAATCAATAACTTCTCATAGGGATGGCCTCTGACCTTGGAAAATTCATAGAATGTTCCCAAGTTCAGAGGCTTCAAAAGCCCTATGGTCTCATGCCATGATGAATTGCCTATACAAATGGAGAATTGAAACAATGCAGAGAGTAAATAAATCATTAAAAATAAAATACTTAATGAAATTACTTGATTTCTTTTCCACATTATTTTCCTCTGTTCACTGAGCAAGAATGTATTTTTATTTTATTTTTAGGATTTTTCTACACAAAGTTATGAATTTTTGAAGTTCTGGGAATTAAATAAATAGAAAATAGCCTATTTTCCTACTTATCCATGCGGCGCCGCGTCAACCTTGGCAGCTCCGAAGGGGGTGCGTGTCGCGCTGTGATTGGGCGCCGCCATCTGAGTCAGCCGTCCCGGGACCCGCCTTTCACGTAACATGTTCTGGTCCGACGCGATCCGAGCCGTCCATCCGATACACGCGCGATCGAAAGGCTCCCAGTCATCGTCTACGACTGGTGCGAACCCGTGACCGTAGACCTTCTAACCCTAATTTCTCACTCGATTCTCAACGGATTTATGTGTTCTTATGCTCTATGGATTCATCTTGAAGAGACGAACACATCCATACGGTAAACATGCATTGAAATTAAGTCAAACTAAATGGAGAATCTCTGGAAGCTCGGGAAGAAGAGTGAGTCCATACCTTTGCTCAGAGAAGTGAAGCGGTTGTGTCACGTTCGATTGGGTCCAAGCAAGCTCCAGATGAAGTCCCTTGGCCTGGTGAATTGTCCAGGTACAAAAGTGACCACAGCTGATCACAAAGCTTGGAGGCTGGAAGTAATGGCTGGCCTGGTGAGGGGGCTTTTGCTGGGAAACTTCTCCTCTTAGTCTGGTGAAGGTGTTGAATCAATCAATTTGAGAATTGACTCACTGTGGTGAAGTGTCCTGGTTTTGCGCTTGGATTCAACTCTGAAATTGAGCTCACATAGAGGAAATGGCAGGGGGATTTCAGTGGGGATCAAGTTCTCTATGTGTAGAGAGTGGTTCGGGATGATTTTGGCGGGGTTCGGTAAGGTTTGGTTCGAGCACCTCTCTTGGCCGAGAGGAGGGGGTGTTTAAATAGGAGAGGCTGGAGGGCCTCCCGAGGGGTTTAATGGTTGGGATCGACTTGCTCCGGTGAGGAGAAGAACAGCTGCAATGGCCACTTGGAGTGGGGCGGCTCAACAAGGTGGAATTCCAAAATTTGCTCCTCCCAAGGTTTCGGCCATGGTGTTTTCCGGCGATCCGGGCGGTTGGCCGGCGAGCATGGGTCACCCTCAAGTTCGGGTGGGTCGGGGCTGGAGGTTTGTGCGAGCAATCGAGCTTTGCCATGTGTAAAGTGTTTGAATCAAAGTACAATGGGGTAAGGGTGTATTTTGGCTAAGTTTGGTCAAATGCATGGATTGGGCTAGGTGCACCTTCCCATGGCTAGTTTGGGCTGAAGATTAAGTGGTTTAGGTCGGCTTAATTAGTGGGGAAGGGTCACCATCCAAGTACAATTAAGTTTAAGCAAGGTTTAGTGGAGTCATGGAAGTGGCTAATCCCCTTAAGGGAATATGAAAAGAGCCTCCTCCTCTTGCCATCTTGGGTATGGTGAGGTTTCCAAGGCTTTCATGGCTCCCATGTGGCTCATGCATGGCTTCATGGCTCACCTTTGGCTTGGGAAAAGTTAAGTCAACTTCATGAAAAAGGGTTTTAGAAATTTCGGTAATTTAGGGGTGATTTGATGGGATTTGACATATGGCTTGATTTGGAATTATTTCATTATGGATTTAGAACTTATGGGATGGTTTTATCAAATGGATGATGATAGAGGATTGTCATGTGGGCTTCAAGAGGGATTTTGGGCTTTTTGAAATCATTTTGGATGGGCTTTTTAGGAAGGCTTAAGGAAGTGGGCCTTAGGTTTGAAAACAAATTTATGGATGGGAATTTTGTAAAAGGTTGAGCCAAATAATTGTTGGGTTTGGTTTAGGGATGTGTCATGAGTGATTTGAAATAAATTTGAGGTGGTTTGGGTTTGAATTGGGTTGGATTTAGGTTTATTTGGTAAATGGGCCAATATAGGTCAAATTGGGCTAATTTGGCCAATGTTGGGATAGGGTTGAAATTGATGTAAAATTAATGTTGGGAAATGTTTATGGGGGTGTTACAAATAGGTTGCAACTTTGGTTGGGTTTTGATTTTGGGATTTGGGCTCATTTGGGTTAGGTTTGGGTGTAGGCCCATTTAGGGAATTTTGGGTTTGGGTTGAATTTGAGTAAGGTTTGGGTCCAAATTTTGGACAAATCATGTTAGTATTTTGTTTGTGGGGATGCTAGGAAGGTTTTAGAAATGATTTGGGTCAAATTGGGATTGAATTGAGTTGGTTTGAGGTCGGTTTAGGTCATGGGTCAAAATTGGGCCTTAAGCTTAAAAATGAAATTGGATTCAAATGTCAATCAAATTGGGCTTGAATTTGGTCTAGATTGATATTGTGGATGTTGAATTGAATTTTAGAATTGAATTGGACCAAAATTGGGGTCAATTGGGTAGATTTGGTTTGACATTGGGTTCACTTCGGTTAAGAATGGGCTAAATTGGGGGTTTTGGTAAAAGTGAGGTAAATTGACAAAATTGGCCTATGATATAGTTGGACAAAATGAAATTGGGAATATTTGGAATTTTCTGGAATTTTTTGGGAATTTTCTGAAATTTTGGATTTTTTGGCTAAGAGGGGCATTTTGGGTATTTGGAGGGTATTGGGGGGTATTTTTGGAATTTTTGGTATTTTTGGCTATGGATGATCAATTTGATTGGTGAGGAAATTTTCAAGGTTAATTTTGGGGAATTTTGGGTGATTTGGAAATTTTGGAGGATTTGGGCAATTCTAAGGGCTTTTGGTAGGCTTGATAGGTGTAGGGTCCCCGGGGCCAAAAATTGAAATTTTGGAATAATGAAGATTGATCAAATATGAGTGGAATGGAATCACTTTGATTGAGCCATGAAGCCATGTTAAGCCTATATGAGCCATGGGAGGACTCATTTGAGGCATTCACTATGTTGTTCCTAACCCTCTTAACTAGGGGCTTAGGAGTTAAGGTCCATCCATATGAATTACCTACATGAATCAAGGAGTCAAGTTGGGTATGGGTGTGGTTTTAGGATTTGGATTGTGTTTGTGACAGTGTAAAGTATGAGTTTAGTGAGTGTGTAAGTCAACCCTCACCAGACCAAGCCACCCAGGGTGGTCCTAAGGCCAAAGAGTCCTATAGGGAACTCATCCTTTAAACCTTCACATTTGATTTCAACCCTCTAGGTGATTAGGGGTCTATAATTAAACTTGTGAGGCTTGCAGGGAGGCAAGAAGTGGTTCAAACTTCTAAGGGATGGGTCCCAATTCTAGCCCTCTAAGATAGTCAAAGGAAAAGCATAAGGCTAGATCCTAAACACTAAAGAGGGAAGAGAAGACCTCATCAAAAATGAGGTCAACAATTCTAGAGGTTGAAGATTTGACATCCAATTCTGCGTTGCTTTAGTATCTTCTCCTATCGCAATCTTTCAAATCAAATTATAGAAGTTGAGGATTTTATGTCTAATTCCGAGTTGCTTTAGGAGTTCCTCCAATTACAATCTTTCAATTCAAATTATAGAGGTTGAGGATTTTACATCTGATTTCACATTGCTTTAGGAGCTCTTCTTATCACAATCTTTCAAATCAAATTCTAGAGGTTAAGGATTTTCCATCCGATTCCATGTTGGTTTAGTATCTCCTCTTATCACAATATTCCAAATATCAAATTCTAGAGGTTGAGGATTTTACATCCGATTCTGCATTGGAGCCCCTCCTATCACAATCTTTCAAATATCAAATTCTTGAGGTTGAGGATTTTACATCCGATACCACGTTGCTTTAGGATCTCTATCTATCATAATTTTTCAAATATCAAATTCTAGAGGTTGAGGATTTTACATCTGATTCCGCGTTTCTTTAGGATCTCCTCCTATCACAATCTTCCAAATATCAAATACTACAGGTTGAGGATTCTACATCCGATTCCACGTTGCTTTAGGAGCCCCTTATATCGTAATATTTCAAATGTTAAATTCCAGAGGTTGATAATTTTACATCTGATACCGCGTTGCTTTAGGATCTCCTCCTATCGCAATTGTTTAATATCAAATTCTAGAGGTTAAGAATTTTACATCCGATTCCGCGTTGCTTTAAGATCTCCTCCTATTGCAATGTTTCAAATATCAAATTCTAGAGGTTGAGGATTTTACATCTGATTCTGCGTTACTGTAGGAGCCTCTCCTATCATAATCTTTCAAATGTCAAATTCTAGAAGTTGAGGATTTTACATCTGATAACTCTTTGCTTTAGGATCTCCTCCTATCACAATCAGTCAAACGTCAAATTCTAGAGGTTGAGGATTTTACATGCAATACCGCGCTGCTTTAGGATCTTCTCTTATTGCAATCATTCAATTATCAAATTCTAGAGGTTGAGAATTTTACATCCAATTCCTTGTTGCTTTAGGAGCCCCTCCTATGCAATTTTTCAAATATCAAATTCCAGAGGTTGAGGATTTTACATCCGATACCGCGTTGCTTTATGATCTCCTCCTATCACAATCTTTCAAAAATCAAATTCCAGAAGTTGAGATTCACAACATCTGATACCTCATTGCTTTAGGATCTCCTTCTATCACAATGGTTCAAATTTAAAAATTAAATTTTAGAGGATGAGAATTCATACGTTAGATTCCGCAATGTTTTGTAATGGTTCATATCAAGTTTTAGAGGTTGAAGATCACAGCATCCGACACTGCATTGATTTAGGTTCCCTTCCCATCATACTGGTTCAAATCAAAATTCCAAAAAAAAATCGAAACAAAATTTCAAATCGAAATCTAAAAATTTAAGAATCAAAGTTCAAAATCATAGTCAAAATTTCACCAAGTTAAAATCCCGAACTCAAATTAAGACTAAAATCAAAATCAACATCAGATTCAAAATTTAAACTAAATGCCAAAAACAAGATCAAATTCAAGTCAAAGTCAAATCAAATTCAAAATTTAAAATTTAAAACCAAGAAAAAATTGAAATTTCTGAAATCGAATCGAATCAGATCCCCTTCAGATTGTAGAAGCTTGAAATTCATAGCTCCATGATGAATGTATCCTACTTGCTTTTCGCAACGAGAGTTTCCTGGATTTCAATGTTTTCACCAGGTAATCTCCAGTGGACACTTTCTCATTGAATTATAGGGCCTATTTTGAGTGTGCTGACTCAAACAGTTGTGTTAGTTTTTGTTGATCTCGTCGGTCAACGCCAATACATGCGGTGTGCTTATCCAGTACACCCCACCTATTGGGGGTCCATTTGTTGATCTCACTTTTGTTGAGGTCTAGTCTTTCTTTATGTAGCCTAGGATCTAGTCATATGACTTTCCTGGTGACTATCTTAGAAGACTAGCAATGGAACTCTTACCCCATAAAAATGTAAAACACTTCTTTTATTCACTTGGAGTTTCATATGCTTATGTCTATTCTTTAAGCACTTAGGAGGATGAGACCAAGCATAAGGAAGCTCAAGGGCAGTTCCCTATAGGATGGTCAAGCCTTAGAACTCACCCTGGGGGGTCTGGTCTATGTCAAACTCTCTCTCACACACACACACAACCAAACTCTACACTTACACTCACTATCTCAACCTAAACCAAATTTACCTATACCTGATCCCCTACTCTTTGGGAAACTCATGTGGGATGTTCCCCAAGCTCTTGGCCCTAGGCTAGGGTTTGGCTAGAACCAACACGTGGAGGATCTAAAGTGAGATTTCCCTTGGTCCATGACTCAGGGAGGTTGAAATCCTTCAATTAACCCCAATTTTTACCATAAATCCCAACTTTGACCCTTTGGCCCCTAAACTTCCCCCCAAATTACCAACTTACCACTAAACCTTAATTTTGACAAAAAAGTCTAAAATTACCCAAATTCTCAAATTCTCCTCAAAAATCATTCCTGAATGTTACTAACCACTCAAATTGATCAAAATACCCAAATTTTACCAAAATTCCAAAATAACCCCAAAATTAGCCAAAATGACCAAAATGACCCTCAAATTCAAAAAAAATTCCTAAAATCTCCAAAATCATCCCAAATATCCTCAAAAACAATTTGAACCACCCCATAAGCCTAATTTGACCAAATTGACCAAAAGCCCTATATAGCCCCTTAAGGTCCAAAATGCCCAAATCACCTCCGATGTCCACCTAATTGACCCTAATCTTCCTCAATTTCAATTCTAAAATCAAACCAAATCCAAGCTCAATTGAACCAATGTCAAACCTAATCTCAACCCAAATAAAAAAGCCCCAATTTTGACCATATGATTAAATTCCCCCAAATTGGACCCCATAACCAAGTCAATCTCCCCAATTTTGAATTCTAAACTCTTCCTAACATTCCTACAAACCAAATTTATCCACTAATTAACTTTAATTTGAGCCCAAACCTCCACCAAATCCAAAGTAACCTAAAATTTACACTCAATTTCTACCCATAACACTTCATGGCAATCACCTACATTAAATTGAACCATCAATTGAACCCTAACAAAGCTTTAGCCTAACCCAAACCTAAGTCTAACCAAACATGCCCAAAATTGACCAAGTGAACAAATTCCACCAAATTAACCCTCCAAACCAATTCAAAACCACTCCAATCCTTTTCTAAGATCTTTGTGACTATCATACAGACCAATTTGAACAATCAATTGAACCTAACCCAAGCTTAAACCTAACCTGGCCCAACTTGAACCCAAATGACCCAAATTGAACCAAGACCTAAATGTCACCGAAGTCTAGCCAAATTAACTATGCCAAGTTGCCTACAGCCATCGAGTGGACCCTAGAAACCACCCTAGAACCACTTAGCCCAAACTACATGGGTCATGGACCAAGGGTCCCTTAATTTAGAGGATCTCCTCCCATTTATGGATAAACCATATATTGCCTTGCACTAAGCTTTCCCCAGATGCATTAGTCACCGTTAAGGCTTGCCCACTGGCTCACTTAACCACCTTTCCCCTCCCCTGGCCTGGTCGGCTGGCCTAGTCACCGGAGGAGCCAAAACTGAGAGGGACCTCCCATGGACAAAACCCAATTGCACTTTCTTGAGCTGTGTCACCTTGATTGGTTAATTGCATCTTGCTGCCCTCCACTTAAGCACTTGAGCACAACCAAATCCAAGCTATGGCAGCCACTTTAAGCCACCACCTCTCACAACCATGGAAGGAGAACAAACCAAAACCTTAGGGAAACTCTGTACAACTGCTTTAAGAACCTCTCCTAGCCTTCATAAGCTCAACCCAACCATTTAACAACCATCCACTCCACTGTCTGAGCTCAATTTTTGAGCTCAAAATCAGCCAAAATTAGGGCACTTTCTGTCACTCCACCACAGGGCACCAAACTTTAAATTGATTTGTTCCTCACCACCCTCTCACTGAACAAAGAAGATTAACCACAAAAAGTCCCATCAACAAGCCTCTCCAACCCATACTTCTCTCAGACCCGAAATCATCGCCTGATTGAGTTTTGGTGCAGAACCAAGTAGAGCTTAAATTGGTGCTTGCAGGAGCTTTGTGAGGTCACAACAAATGTGTGTAACCCATCTGATTGAGGCCTTACCCCTCAAACTAAGGTATAGAGCTCTCACCTTAACCCAAGCTTATTTTAATTCTCCATGCATGTATACTATATTTCATACCGTATAAGCTGTATAGATATGTTCGTCTAGGTCAGATGAGTCTATAGAAACAAACCTGAGGAAATTTGGCTTAGTCTAGCTTGAGATTTTAGGGTTAGAAGGTGGACGGCTCACGGGTTGAACTAGTTGGGGAGGATGAATGAGCGTAGTTAGATTGAGCGTGTTTCCAGTGAATGACTCTGATTGCGCCAGATGAGAGAAAGATGAAGAAAGCGCGGGCTGAGTCAGCACCCACATGGATGATAGCGTCGAATGGGAGTACGTCGCGTAGGAGTTCTGTGTGGCCGAGGTTGAGCCAGCGCCATATGTTTAAATAGAATAATATGGATTTTTTTGAATTAATTAAATCAGTCTACCTTAGAAAATCCATAACTTGGTGTAGAAAATTCATAAAAATAAAATAAAAATACCATGTTGCTCAGTGAATAGAGGAGAACAATGTATAAATAAATTTGAATTTATTTAACAAGTGTTTTATTTTTAATTAATTAAATACAGTAAATCATATTTAAGACATAATTAACTCCAAACATTTCACCATGACATGAGGTTTGGAGGGCTTAAAGGCTCTGTGGTTAGGGATCTTCCTTGATATTTTCTAAGGTCATGTGACATTTCTAGCTAGAGATCCCTAATTTTTAATTTAGTCCCCTTTATTTTGGTATAAAAATTATAATAATTAAAATGTTAACCAGAAAATTACAAAACTTGTTTTGATAGGTTCACTCTCTTCAGAGGACCTTAGAAAAAATTTCAAATGGGTTTAAATAATTAAGATGCACTAATGGTAATTAACTCATGAAAATCATTTAAAAAAATTAAATAATTAAAATATAAATAGAAAAATCATAAAATGATTCTCCACAATTAAAAACAAATAGATCAGCTCCCCATAAAAAATTGAAGTTAATTGGAGTTAAATTTACCCACTAAAATGAATTTTTCAAGTTAAATGGTGCTTTTGGAATTAAAAATAATTATAATAATTAAAATATAAGTCAAATAATCATGAAATTGGATTTGAGAGCTCCTAATAACTATAGGAATTTTAGAAAAATAAAATTGGAATTAAAATAAATATTTTATTTTTAAGCTATATTTTAATATTTAAATAATGTAAAATAATTAAAAATTCATAAAAATAAAAAAACTATTAAAACACACAAAAATGTTACATTTGGTATCCTAATCACTTGGGAACAATTAAAATAATTTTCATAATTTTCCAAGTGAAGATATTAATATTTTGAAGGTTTAAAATAGTTTTTAAAGCCTAAAAATGAATTTTCCTTAATTTTACAGTAAAATAATTTTAGTAGTTAAAATATAAATATAAAAATATGAAATTTGTTTCTCTGGTTCCCTGGACTTAAAGAGATTTATTAAAAAAATAAAACTTAATTTTCCACTTAAGAAATATTTTATATTTAATTAACAATCAAAACAAACAAATAATTCTATTAATTAAATTAAAACTCAAAAAATCATGAAAATGGATCCATGTGGTCCTTTGATCTAGATGAACCTCTAATAATTTTCTTAAACATAGATAATTTACTTTGGCTAAGTTACTGATATAACATTGAAAATCCCTTTTTTGCACTAAAATAATTATATAAATTAAATTTAAATCTGAAAAATCATATTTTCTTCTCTGATTTTAATTGATGCATGAGTGGGGTAAAATAAAAATTTCAAAGTCATTTGAGTTGAATTTAATGAATTATGAAGTGATAGGCCTTTAGGGGCAAAGTTGTAATTATAGAATTTAAGCTTTAATTAAATATCTAGGCCTAATCAAAGGGAAATGGGTAATAAATAATTATAATTGACATATATAGATGATTGAAATACAAGGGACTTAATGGTAGAAACTAATCTGAAACATTTTCCAATAAAAGGGTAAAATTGCAATATCCTAAATTATTATGATTTGGAAGAAAATTAAAATTAAATGATTCTAAGATGAGGGGTTTAACTTCATAAGATAATAATTCACCAATTTAGAAACTCTAATCAATGATGAAATGATAATTGAATATTTAATAAGGATTAAAAGTATCACATAACTTAATTTTCTTAATTTACAAATCCACACATTAAGTCTTAAGGGCTTAGTAGTGAATTAAGCTTAATTAAGATTTGACTTAATGAGGTTTAGAAAATGAAATATAATTAGCACTAAACACTTTGGAACACTACAAGCCCAACTCTTATTTGACTGACTAAATTTCATAATCAAATAAATTTGCCCCTAAGGGCCTTCACCCACATAATTCATATATGAAATATCAAGTGATGTTTACCCCACTCATGACGATAATTAAAATAACAAGGGTCATTAAGCAAAAGGGTATAATTGTGGATGAACCATTTGATAAATATAATGAGTTCAAATAAAATCAAGACAATTCAAGTGGTTGTGAAATGTCTAGGGCATTACCCCGGGCCCCTTCATAATCTTTTGGATATCTCGAAAAATGAACGAACCTATTGTACTTTACTAAAAGGGGCGTCCTTTAAATGAACAAATAGGAACCCACTAAGTTATGACATAGAATTTGCTAGGTGCATTTTAAACATGTTTATCTGTTTCTGGCATTCAATTTTAAATTCCCTGCAAAATTATATATCTGTGGCAAAAGATTAATTTTTCAGCTGGAGTGCGAGAAGAGGATTGATATGCTTTTACAATTTACATTACTTTCTTTTTCTGCATTTACTTTACTGTATTTTTCTGTGTGTAAATTTTGCATGTCAAAACTGAAACTTTTAGGATAGATACAAAATCAAACCAAAACAACAAAATCAAATTCACTGCCATAACAAAGTAAAATATAAGACAACTCAAAATTTAATCAAGAAAAAACCACAGTTGCAACTAAATTAAAAAGTCTCAATCGGATGATCGGGAATCCCTCTGAGGAGGAAACCTACTGCTGCTAACTAGATTTCCCACGATTTGAATGAAAGTATTGAATTCATTTAGTTGAATTTGGTAAATTCATCTAGACTTAGTGAATCAAAAGAAAATAGTGGTATCGGGATGAGGGAACCGTGGGATCCTAGTCGGTATCGCTTAATCAACGTTAATATTTTCTCTTGATAAGACATTAAGATACCTCAATTTAAATATCTCTAAAACAAGAAACTTCTCACATTTCATCAATTTGATATTTCTAAAACAATATCTGCTGCAACGAGGAGCTTGGAGCATACATTGTGGGCAACACGACCATCTTCAACAGCAAAATTCCTTTCTTAGAAATAAACAAACAAGCCATAGGACTTAAAGGTACTTTGTCTAATGCAACATAAACCCTCACTTTATCTCTTTAGGGCTTTACATCTCGTGCAATATAAGCTCTAAACTTGACTTAGGATTCCTAGGTTGTTATCGGATATGACATAAATCCTCCTATTTTCCAGGCTATTCACATGATCGGTATCAAGTGGATGTAAGCCCTAAATAATAAAATTGACAGGATGAAACACTAAATAACTATCTTAATTGAAGCCAAACAATAGGATAGTTTACGAAATCACCATGATTCTTCTTGGAGCTGTGTCTTTCCCTAGCTTTCTCTTTCTTTGGATTCCTATAATAACTGTTCCAAACTTGAGCCACTCACCTGATGGATTTTCTATTACAACATTATCTTGAATTTACATAGGTGACTTAGGTTATCTAAGATGTAATTAACTATAGGAGCTTGCTATTATAGGAAACTTTAAGACCCTAGATTTATATAAACCCTTTCTTGTTGCTTCATAATAAGTAGGGGAATTTGTCAGTCAACATAAATGGTTCACAGACCAAACGGATGTCATGGATTCTTTTATTTATTTGATCAAGCCACACCGCCAAGCGATGTGTCCATTCTTTGGGATGAATACATGGTTTGTGGTGAAATGCTTGATCATTTAAACTATTGCATTTATGAGATTAGCTTGATTTCATATTTTTAAAATTAAAATGGTATTTTCCAATAATATATATATATATATATATATATATATATATATATATATATATATATATAAATTAAAACACCCCAACCCACTTTGGCCACCGAAAGGTATGAGAAAACACGATGAAGATCACCAAACAACATGCAAATGACAGAACTTAAATGCAGATAAGTTGTACACTTGATGGGTTCAAAGGGTCCAAGGCATAACCATGATTGAGTATACAACATGAAAATGGTTTGTGGTGTTCGAATGTGAGACCAAAAGAGATGTGGTGGTATGCCCTCCATATAAGAAATTTATACACTAGCGAACTAGTATTATTAGCCACCATTCACCAGAAAATACGAGGAGAGTTTTCATCCAGGACAAAGCGGAGAGCAAAATTCCCCATTCTACAAGATTGTGGAGAGTTTTCCCTTCGAGAAATCGGAGAGTGAAATTCCCCCACATTCCTTGCCAAAGTCGAAGGAGGCTATGTCCCATATCCATACGCTAAAACCTTGGTTCCTATGCAAGAGTGCTCGGACAGGAATGGCTCATTATCGAACATTAGCATGTGCACTGCATCACATGTTATATCATGTTGTGTGTTTGCATCTTACACGTTGTATGTGTCATATTGGCTTGATTGAAAGACCTGACTCGGTTAGCTAAACACTTAGGTCTGAGCAGCCGCCCTGGCCTGGTCGACTGACCACTTAGGTCTGGCCAGCCTCCCCGGCCCGATCGACCTAACACTTCGGTCCAACAGGAAGCTCCCGCCTGGTTAATCGATCACTTTGGTCAAGTTGGATGCCTTGGCCTGATGGACCCATTGACCATGACACCCTATTGACTGCTCTGGTCAAACCAATAAGTAAATGACTAACTTCACTTGCATATTTGTGTGTTTCATCATTTGCATTCCTTGTATGACATGTTTAAATTTCATACTTGTATGTGAATAAAAATTAAACCTTTTGAATGTTATGTTATATGATAATCTCATTTTCATGATGAAAATTTAAATCTTTTACCTTTGACACATACCTATATTTGGTGTCTCAATGTACACTAGCACCTGTGGTATCACCACACACAAATGTTTCTATGAGTGTGCGGTATAATATTTCCATTTTGTGATGAATTGTGGCTAGAACTGCTATTCCGCCAGTGTGCAAATTTCTTATACGGAGAACATACTGCCATGTCCCTTGTAGTGTCACATTCGAAAACCACAAGCCCTTTCCATGTTGTATACTCAATCAGGGTTATGCCTTAGAGCCTTTGAACCCATTGTGTTTATAACTTATCTACACTTGAGTTCTGTCATTTATATTATATTTCGTGATCTTCCATCATGTTTGCTCATACCATATTTTATTAATCATGGTGTTGGGCCTTGTGATATGCTTGATTGAATTTTTATTTATTTGCATGCTTTGGTAGCAAGTCAGACTCAATAGATGAGTGGCCCAGTATCGATCGAGCTTCCTTAACGAGCATTGTTTGTTGGGTATATCCCAGAAGTAATACAAATTAAAACATCAGGATTGACACAAGTACGAATGTGTTAAGGATCCAAGGGATCTAGCTTGTGTTGCATTGCACTTTACGATATCTGCATTTAGTGGCCCTGGTTTAAAATAAAAAAAATATTATTTTCTACTTATGATATCCATTTATCTTTAAAATTATGCAACCAACAAGCTAAGACATATGTAAGGCCAAATCCTTTTTTAAAATCCATCTTGGGTGATTTTTGTTAGATTTCTTAAATCTTTAGAACGGGGTCAGAATCAATAAATTTGTTAAATTCGTATATACCCATAAACTTTCAATAAATTTGTTAAATTCGTATATACCCATAAACTTTACCTTGACCACTTAGAGGCTGGTAAGGATAGTTCTTGTTAGATTGTGTCTTATGCTAGGGCCAGGCTACTAGCTAGTATATTTGGCACTTAACTATTATTTGTGCTAGCTTGATTGTCTTAGTTAGGCGCTTTTTTCTACTTGTGATTTTGATGTGCTTGAATTTTTATCGTGTTTGTGTATGTGCAATAGCCTATTAGATCTGTTTTTCTTTCAGAGAATCATGCTTACACATACACATGTTTAATAATGGGGGATCAATGCCATGATTTATATGCTTGCCCTTTCGTGCATGTGCTGTCAAAAGCTCCTCCTGCTGGGCATGACTCATATGTGTAGCATGTTAACTCATTCTACCATCTTATATAGGTTAAGTCTTTTATTTTCTCTTTTATATGTATTTGATAGAGTCTTAGGATCGAGTCTGTATCAGTAATAAGGTATGTGCATGAGTTTTGAGGCGTATGATGCATCAAACCACGTGATGGGGACCAGGGGCAGCAGCTCATATTCCACAACTTAATTCTAAATGTATATTCTTTTATAGAATTAGATCCAGATATGTAAATGCAGAGTCCAACTGCTTTTACTGCTTTCTTGAGAGATTTGGCCAACTCAGTGGCACCAACCTTTCTATATTTATTTTTAGGTATGCTTAAATTTTTCTATTGCATGCTTTAATACTTGAAATTGTTTTCTCCTTGTTTTATTTTGTTGTTTATCTGAGATTAATCATGATAAAATCTAGAATCATTAAGGACCCTAAATTTTTACATATTTTACAAAATCATATTAATAAAAGATTAAGATTAATTAAAATATAGGGTTAAAATATTGATTTTTTTCAAAACCCATACTTTATTATTTGCGTGACCTTCCAGCCTAATTTTAAATGGGTTGCATTCATGGATATACATCTCATCATAATTAGTAGAGTCTTCGCGCCATAAGATTGTGGTAGAAAACGACATCATATGCATATACTCGAGGAGAAGTCTCTACACTTCTCCATACCCGACTTGGCCAAGCATAATTTTTTTTACCTAAGAGGCTGTCTAGTATGACTAGGGTGTTAGAGGCATCCCTGATCCAAAAGGGGTATAAGTCCTTAGTGTGGAGCGTTTCCAACTTTAGAGCTAAATCACTTTTCTCTTCTTTCCAGCAGTTGCTCTAACATTTTCTTGGTAAGCATATTCCCAATCTTTTTGAGCTCTACCTGTTTAGGGTCATAGGAACTAGAGTTTCTTTCCTTTGAATTTATGGTTCCCGAGACTTCTTTGAACGATGCAATTCACAGATTGTTGATAAGGAGCATCCGGTTGTGTTATGTCGACTACCTTCATGACCAGGTGAACTTATGGTCTACATAGCTTGGGATGAAGAATATGTGAAATCCTGGCCGAAATGCATCTTCATTTTAAGAGATTTATTCTTTCATTTTGTCACCTATTTTGAACCCTGTCGATTCCTTTGACAAATTGTTGATATCGTCTTGTGGGCTCCGCATGCCTAGGTGTCACCACCCATAGTTACGATGATTCACCATCTACTCTATGGCCCAGTACAGATATCACTAGCATCAAAATTGCTCTTGAGATGATTTAAATCCATTAGTTTTCCCAATAAATGGATTTCTTCAAATTATGGAAGCAAGACTTCTTTTTTTTTTAGAGTTTTCTTGGGTGTCCCTAAGTTTTAAATAATTAAGGGGATACGTTCCTTTGAGAGCTGCCCTTGTCCCCAGAACAAGCATTTTTACTTGATTCTCTAGTTGTGGGTAGCTTTTGTTAGGTCCTCTTCACGGATATGTCCATAAAGTATTTTCGATTTGATGTCGTTTCAGAAGTATGCTTTGGGCCAATCAACATGAAGTTCACTTTACGAAAGTTCTCCATGTTTCTTCTCACATTTGTCTATTGCCCGTCGTATATGCCACATTTTTGTTCCTCTCCTCTTCAGATCAATCATTTTGTCCAAGAGAGAGATTTACTCGAAAAAAGGAATAATACAACGATTATAAATAGACAAGCTAACAATTCCTAAAAAAAATAAAAGAGAGAAAAAGAATAAAGAGAGAATCATTATGATTCAATTGCATTTATCTGTCTCTTATTATGATCATTGGTTCAAGATAAATACCCAATCTTTAGGTAGTAGTAAATTTTAGTTATTGTCGATATCCAATTTAGAGGTTTATAATTGCCACAGTAATCCTATAGATTAATTGTTTCTCTTTAATCCATGAAGATGATTGATTATTAATTTATAGTGTTTCATTATCATTTAAACAATATGAAAATTATGCCTAGTCATCTTAACTATCAGGCTTTTCCATCATTTAGAAACCCAAACTCTAGTGAGAGCAACAAAGTCTTTAGAATTGTGACTTACCTACAAACTCATAGAAATTCTTTAGGTATCCATGTGTTGTACTATTGTATATATAACTAAAAATCAGGTCACTCTATTTATTATATTATTGCTATTTTATGTGCGAATTGGTTGACACTTTGGTTGGCAGCGGTGGTAAGTCCAGTCCCGAGTTCAAGACTCGCTCGAATAACACATTATCAGCCTGGGGTGGACTGCAAATATTGCAGTTGATATATATATATATATATATATATATATATATATATATATATATATAATATATATATATATATATATATATATATATAATTGTAATTTTCTATCATTTTCAATTTTAGGGTAACCTCATGACCTCTAATTAGGGACAACCCATGAAGGCAGCCATTTCTCATCTATCAAACTTTACCAAATCCGATGACCATAGATGCCATAATCTACTTTTAATCTTTTATGGATGGGAATTGTGAAATTCTTACATAAGGATTTACAACTATATATTTTTATCACTTCATTAAAAATAAAGTTTGTCAACTTTACATCAAGAAAATCATCATATCTGTTCTTTTATCATTTGATTGAAGGTTTAGGTTACTTAGAGTCACTTTATTAAAGGCAACTTATAAATATGATAAATAGTAAGATTATGTGACACATAAATTTTTATACTAATTAGCATCTTTTCTATTTTGGTAGTTAATTGTGTAATTTTAATTTGTTTGATCTTATGCTCTATTACTCCATTCAAATAACATTTTTTTTTCTTATGTTAAATTAGGAATAGAAGTGAAATTATTATTTGATTTTGCCTCATATTCGATAGTGAATATTTTCCCTTAGTTGATTTAGAAATAGACATCCAGTTCTTAATCAAACCAAAATAAATCTCAACCCCATTTGTGGTGTGATTTTTTATACATCTTATTATAAAATAATTCAAACATAATTTTATTTTTGATCTCTCTATTTTCTAAACTCTCAATGTTTAAGCTCTGTCATTAGATGTTTGACGATTTCATCATTCATTAATAATTTTGAGCAATTGTGGCGATGAGCATCAATGATTGTCAATGATTATTGTTTGGTGTTGTTGATGGTAGATATTAATGTTGATTGAAAAATAGTGCCTAGTGACAACAACTACATGACCTATTATAGGTACATGATCAATGTCAACTGGTGGTGATGACATCAATTTTAGTTAATAGTTGACATTAATTGGCCACATATGTGTGTGTTAAGAATGTTTGACAAATAATGTACGGTAATAGTGATGATATTAATCAACATTGATCATTGGATGTTAACAAGTCATAACGATAATGAACTTTGGCAATGATCAATACCTGTGTATGATGAAGGTGATGATAGGTGTCACTAATGATTGGCATTGGATAATGAATGACAATAAGGTGCAACAATGTTGATTGGCTTAAGGCGTCCAGCGATGATGATAATGATGAGTGTTAACATTTGTAGATAATTGATATCAAGCAACGTTAACGAGCATAAATTGATTAATAAATTCATGCGGCCGATGAACAATGTCTAGTAACAACGAAGATAAGTGATAAAATTGATTAACATCGACTATCGAATGCCGATTAGTTGAGCTCTCAAATTCACTAAAACTAGGAATTCTCCACATCAAAAAGCCTCCCATAAATGCAAGGAAATAAAACCTATTAAGTAATTCATAGATGGGACATTTTGGCCTTTTCCATGAGAATCATAAATGCTCCATTAGACTTTCAAATAACTCCCCTTTGATTATTTTAAGCTCATTGGGACTTGAATCCATACATTTTGAGTAATCAAGTCTATCTCTTTATATCTTACTATTCTAATTAAAAAAATCTGTTAAAAATGGAGTTTAGATAATTTTAAAATTAATTCCAAAACTTTCTGGTTCAAATACTCTTATGACTCAAAATTTTAAAATTAACGTCTAAATTCATATCTTCTAAATAATCATTAAATATAATCCATATGAGACAAACAATACTTCCAAACCCTAATATATATTTTAACTGCGGATTAGGTGATGATGTGCGACTCTTCCATCGTTTTAATGGTTGCAGAAGAGAGCTGGTGGAAGTCATTGCCGCCCTAAGCCCTTACGAAGCATTTCTAAACCAAACAATATATGGTAAAAAATTAAAGCTATACTTTAGTTAATTAATAATGTAATGAAAGTAGTTGGGCTTTTGGTACACATAATCTAGTTAATATTTTTCTAAACCTAATTCACAAATAAATTATCATTTCTGGGCTATCCGACGAGAACTACTAATTATCTTCACAGCAATATTATTCCCTCAGAAACCCATAAATATAATCAAATAATCAAAGTAGAAACCAAAATATATATTTTATAAGTACTGATAATGACACATCTGATATTGTATCCATGGGTTGAAATTGTGATGTTGTTTTCAGATCTTTTTTTTTTTCAGTTTTTAATGAAACAATCAATGTCGATGTGAAAACGACGTGCATGGATCAAAGAAAAAATTAAATAAATTTATATGATTTGAACAGTTCTTCCTCATTTAACATTAATTATCAGTGGAATTTCATTGGAATAATACTTTCAGAGCATGTGGTTCCTTGTCTTTTTGTATCTTTCTAGCCTTCATAAAATCCGACTTGATAAAAGTTTTCAGCTTTATTTTTATTTATAATCATAATTTTATTTTATGCAGTAACTATATGGTAAAAACATTATATTATGTATATACTTTCCTTATATGTATATTTTTTTTTTGTCAGACCTAAAAGGCCAATACTAACTGCTGAATTAGAAAAGTAATTTGTAGGGGGAGGGAATTAAGAAATTAATTAAACCTCCATTAATCAAGTAAGAAATGCTTTTAAGCTTGACATGTTGGGGTAATAACAGCAAAAGAAAAATTAGTTCAGGATATCTTATAATCCCCTTAGGCATTTTATATAAACCATAACTCCTTCCAGTAATGAATTTGCATTTAAAGTTCTGCAGTTCTAGTTCTTTTCTAATGAATCTACTTAATATTCTAGTTTAATGAATACGTGATTATAATAATGACAAGCAATTATGTATAATGCAACAGCTTTGATAGTATAGTTTTGTACATTTGTCTCCATTTTGTTAAAGTTTATATTCTTCTAAGTATAATGTCATAATCTTTCAAGTACATAAAATATACAAAAGGCATTTACATACATACCATCCTACCTCTATGTATTTATATATCTAACATCTAAACTTTGCCTTTAACATTTATACCACCCAAATCATTCACGTCACACAAAATCTATCACTATTTTAACATCTAAAAGATGAAATACACTTCTTCATTCATGAACATGGTGGTATATCTGTAAAATTTGAAGTATAGGTGTTAGACATGTAAGTACATAAACATTGAGTGGCATGTATGTAAAGCTTCCAAAATAAAAAACTATGAATCAAGTATCAACTCCAAGAGCTAGCATGACATTTTAATTTGAGGAAGAGGCATATGAATGCTTGAAGCAAAAACAAATTTAGTACTCATAAAAAACATTTGGTTTATATAGTAGAAGGTATAGTTTATAATAATGTTTTTGCTGCAACAAAGCAGTATTCTTTTATATTAAAAAAATGAAATTGCAAAATATATATATATATATATTTATGGTTTGTTTCCACTGTGTTTTCATACTTCAAAATATCTCTTGTCTGAAGTGCTTGTCGACGAATAAAATTATACTAGAAACTGTGATTTTAGCTAACTTTTATAGGAAAAGTTGCTGGAGCTTATTAAGGGAAAGTGACAAAAAATTTACGAAATATCACCCAAAATTTTCAAGGAATTTTGTGTCAAAAAAGTTACTAGATTGTTTACCAAATCAAATCAGATTTTTCTGGCCTCTGACGGATTTTAGGAGGCCTTTTGTTACTCTTCTTGTATCATATACCGATGAAAATAACTCATCAGAAACCTACAAGGCATTTTTCACATGCATAACACCCAATTCATATGTATTTGTTGGAATGGAGAGGCTTTTGGGATTTGGCAAGGCTAGAAATTTATGGAAGAAGCTTCACTTTATTTTCTAACTTAACGTCTGAGCTCAAAGACTCACCTTTATTTATCTTAGTGGCACCTCCTAAATTAACGGCTAGGATTGTGCCACCATAATTCTAATCCGATGGTTACGATAATTCACTACTCTGCACGATAATTCGACACTCTGCAATACAATAATTCTACTCTCTGCACCTACTGCACGTTACAGAATAAACTACAGATGAGGCTCTTATTAGACTTTTAAAACAACTAAAATCAAATTTAAATTTCAACACCCCTCTTAAACTTGATTTTGTGACTCCAAGTAAACTTCTCATTTTAATAAAGTCTTCACTTTTGAGTGGCTTGGTAAATATATCGACAACTTGATCTTGAGACTTCACGTACTGCACTTGTATCTCCTTTCTTTCGATGCATTCTACGATGTAGTGATAGCGCGTATCAATGTGCTTGCTTCTATCGTGAAAAAGCTGGATTCTTTGCTTAGTGCTTATTGCAGACTTGTTATCGACAAAAATTTTGATCGCCTCTTCTTGTGGTAAACTTAACTCTTTTAATAAGTTTCGAAGCCAAATTGCATGACAAACACATGAGGTTGCGGCCACGTACTTCTGCTTCACACGTAGAAAGAGTAACAATTGGTTGTTTCTTTGACATCCAAGTGAAAGCGGTATCTCATATGAAGAACACGAACCACTGTAGTGCTCTTTCGATCATCCATGTCTCCGGCCCGATCAACGTCATTTGTATCCTTGAAGCTTGAAATTGTTAGATGATGAGTAAAATAAGCCAAAATCAATTGTACCTTTGATATAGCGCATAATTCTTTTAGCGGTCTTCGAGTGGGTAGCGAGTTGGAGTCTCGATGTAGCGACTGACAAATCCAACGAGCATAAAGGATATACGGCCTTGTGCATGTCAAGTAGCGCAAGCTTCCAGCCAAACTCTTGAAAAATGTTGGATCGATTCTTTTTCCCTCATCATACTTTGATATCTTTACTCCACATTCTACAGGAGTATTTATAGGCTGGCTATTATCCATCTTGAATTTCTTCAATATCTCCCTTGCATAACCTTCTTGAGAGATGAAAATCCCATCTTTTGTTTGCTTGACTTCAATGCCAAGATAATATGCCATGAGCTCAATATCTGTCATCTCCAACTCCTTTGTCATCGCTTCTTTGAACTTTTCAAACATGCTTGGATTATTTCTGTGAAGATCGAGTCATCAACATATAAACAAACAATCAAGACATTTACATCATCATTCTTGATGTAAAGAGCATGCTCGTAAGGACACTTTATGAAGCCCTTCTCTTGCGGATACTTGTACATTCGACTATTCCATGCTCTTGGTGCTTGCTTGACCCGTAGAGAGCCTTTTTAGCTTTAGAACCTTGTCTTCTTGTCCTTTGACTTCATATCCTGGTGGTTGCTTGAATGTAGACTATTTCTTCAAGTATTCCATTCAAAAAGCAGATTTTACATCCAATTGATGTATTCTCCACTTATTTTGGGCTGCTCGAAGAGATGATTAGGCTAATTGTTTCTAATCGAGCAACAGAGGCAAATACCTCATCATAGTCGATGTCTGCTCTTTGACTGTAGCCTTTTGCCACCAATCTTGCTTTGTATCTTTCAATTTCTCCTTTGGAATTCTTCTTTGCTTTGTACACCCATTTCACACCAATTGCCTTGTGCCCTTTTGGAAGTGAAGCTAGCTCCCATGTGTCATTCTTCTCGATTGCCTTGATTTCTTCATCCATTGCATCTTTCCACTTCTTGCTTTGTATGGCTTCTTGGAAATCCATGGGCTCACAGTCGTCAAAGAGACAAAAAAGAGTAAGATTATCTTGATTGTTAGTTACCTCATAAAGATCTTGTAATCTTCTAAAGTGTGGTACTCTTTCACTTGAATTTGATGGTGATGAGTCACTTTGAGTATTTGTAGTTAATGTTGTTTGTGGAGTAGTAGGCTCGTCTCTTGTTTGTTCGATCCGTGGCTGCTCTACGTCTTCTTCTTGCAAGTATGGGAAAAAGTTGTAGTCCTCGTCATGTGATTCCCAATCCCATTCTCCTCCTTCATCGAATATGACATCTCTGCTGATGATTGACTTCCCTGTATTTGGATTGTATAGCTTGTAGCCTTTCGAGTTGGTGTCGTAACCAATGAAGATGAACTTTTCGCTCTTATCATCCAGCTTGCTTCTTTTTTCGTCGGGTATGTGTACATGAGCTATGCATCCAAAACTCGCGAGATGAGAGATGTCGGGCTTCCTTCCACTCCATGCTTCTTGTGGTGTTTTTCCCACACACTTCTTGTTGGTGATCGGTTAGCCAAATAAACGGCACATGCGGCTCTTACGCCCAAAACTTCTTCGGTAATTTCTTGCTTTTTAACATGCTTCTTGCCATGTTAAGGATGGTTCTATTCTTCCTTTCTGCTTACTCCATTTTGTTGGGGGGATCTTGGAACGAGTTAGAAGTCGACGTATTCGTTGGCTTCACGAAATTCTTGAAATTCTTTCGAAGTGAATTCTCCTCCTCGATCGGATCGCATAGCTTTGATCTTGAGACCACTCTCCTTTTCTACATCGCACTTAAACTTTTTGAACATTCCAAAAACCTCGATTTTTGTTTTAAGAAATACACCGATGTTTTTCGTGAGAAATCATCTATGAAGAGAAGGAAATAGTTGCTCTTACCGAGTGAGTTTGGCTTTATTGGACCGCACACATACGTATGTATGAGCTCGAGAGGCTTTTGAGCTCTTGAACTTGACTCCCTTGGAAAGTTTTTCTGAAGTGCTTTAGAGTAAACATCCTTCACATAATTGATCGGGGTGGTTGATGCGAGGTAAGCCTCTCACCATCTCATTTCTTTGAAAGCGATTCGAGTCCTCAGAAGTTGAGATGCCCCGAATCGAAGATGCCAAAGCCAGAAGCATCTTTATAACGGGTCTTGAGACATTTGGCAATATCGTTTTGAATGTTAAGCGAGAACATTCTATTTTTAGACATTGGCACCTTAGCAATCGAGTTACCAATATTGTCTTTTAAGAAGAGAGTATTTTCTTTCAAGTGAATATCATATCCCTTCTCCGATAGTTGCCACTAAACTCGAAGATGTTGCTCTTCATATTCGGCACGAAAGTAAACATTAGAAATAAATTGATGCTTCCCATTTTTACTGTCGGATGAGAATGTTACCTTTGCCTTTCACCTCTATCTTGGACTCATCTCCAAACGACACATTGCCGCTTGCGATTCGTCGAAGCTCTACGAACATGCTTCGTCTCCCGCACATATGGTTGCTTGCACGGTGTCCGAGTACCATGTACCATCTTCACCTCTTTCATTGTCCTTGTATGCTTAGTAGTAGCGTGCCATCTTCTTCTCTCTTTTCTTCATGTAGTTGACTCTTTCATAAACTTTGTTCATAGGAGCTCTACATTCTTTTGCATAATGCCAAAACTTGTTACAATTATAGCACTTAATTTGAGATTTATCGTACCTCGAATTTGAGCGCCCTCGACCACGTCCTCTTGTAGATCTTTCTCCTTTCTCATAGTTATTGTTGGAACCCCACCCTTGCTTGCTAGCATGACCTCGTCCTTGTCCACCACCTCTTCCATGTTGGCTTCTAATATTGTTGAAGCTTTCATCTTTTAGAGTTGGTTGAATATTCGTCTTGAGAAGTTGTTCGACAATCTCTTCATTCATCTTCTTCTTTTCTTCGTGGGCTTGCAATGAACCCAGAAGTTGCTCTATCGTCATGGCTTGTAAATCCTTGGTTTCTTCGATAATAGTTGTGATACTATCAAATTTTGAATCTAATGAACGAAGAATCTTTTCCATGATAGCCACATCTTCTAACTTCTCTCCATTTCTTTTTAGTTGATTGGAAATTGTAATGACTACTAGAAAAGTAATCGGAGACCAACTCGCCTTCTTTCATATGCAAAATATCAAATTGACTTCTTAAAGTTTGAAGTCGTACCTTTTTAACCTTCTCTTCTCCTTTATACTAAACCTCGAGCTTCTTCCATGCTAGCTTGGCCGAAGTAGCACTTGAGATCTTCTCGAAACCATCTTCATCTAAAGCTTGATAGATGAGGAAGAGAGCCTTCTTGTCTCTCTTTCGCAAGTCTCTTAAGCTCTCCTTTTGTGTTGTGGATAGAGCCGAGCTCGTCGCTTGGCTCATCGTAGCCTTTCTCCACAACCTCCCGAACATCATGCGCTCCGAAGTGCCTTCATCTTGATACTCCGATTGTCGTAGATGCTTTCCTTAAGCATCGGGACTTGGAAAGAAACCATACCACCATTTGCCATTGCTGCTATAAAGGAACCTTTAGGCTCTGATACTCACTTTGTTGGAATGGAGAGGCTTTTGGGATTTAGCGAGAGCTAGAAATTTATGGAAGAAGCTAGCTTTATTTTCTTTTCTTGATACTGAACTCAAAGACTCACCTCTATTTATACTAGTGGCACCTCCTAAATTAACGGCTAGGATTGTGCCACCATAATTCTAATCCGATAGTTACTGATAATTCCACACCTACCACACGATAATTCAACTACCTACTATGCTAATAATTCTACTACCTCCACACCTCTGCACGTTCAGAATAAGGCTTCAGATGAGGCTCTTATTAGACTTTTAAAACAACTAAAATCAAATTTAAGTTTCAACAGTATTTACATATCTAACATCTAAATTTTGCTTTTTTACATGAAGTTTAGGGGTTTGATATGTAAATACATAAGAATTGAGCGGTATCTATGGAAATCTTTTTTTTTAAAAGCCTCTCTTACAGGTTTAGTCATCCATATCCTCATCAAAACATATTGTAAGGAAGTGTTTCATATAAACAGCTAAATAATAATATAAACAAACAAAGATAAATCGACCGAATATTTTTTTATTAGGCATTAAACATTAAATATTAAATGTAGAACAAACGTACAGTGTTCAACATACAGTGTTCAACATTAAATATTAATTGTAGAACAAACAAACAATATTAAAGATTAAAAATATATAAAGAAAATGTTTATATCTCACTCATTCATTCACTAAATTTTAAATGCTTTTAAACCGAAGAACAGAGAAGCAGATGCTGGAGGATTGTGACAGTATAGGTTCATCTTAGTAGTTTAGAGAACATGAAACAAGGTAATGTGGTAATAAAGTATACAGGCGACTATTCAGGTTCTTCTGGACCCAGTCCATACCTTGAGAATAGAAATCTTGTTTATCATACCCCCTCAAACTGACTATTTCTACAATAGATATTGTTAGCTCATGTCAAAGCTTGTGGAACTGTGAGTTTGAGACAGTTTTGGTGAATATATATCCCGTTTGCTCTTCAAAAGATAGATATGATAGAGTAATTTCATTCAACTTTATCTGATCCCTAATAAAATGATAGCCTATTTCAATATGTTTTGTGTGGGCGTGAAATATAGGGTTGTGAGAAAATGCAATAGCAGGCATAATATCACAATGAATGGTTGTGTGATTTTGAAGGTAATATTAAAGTCTTGTAAAAGCCGTCTCAAACAGATAACTTTAGTGGTTGTGGTGCTATAGCTCTGTATTCAGCTTCGATCAATAATCTTGTAAGGTTTGATTGCTTCTTAATATGCTATGATGGTAAATTTGGTTAGAGGAATGTACAATAGACTGTAATTGATTTTCTGTTACTTTGATCACTAGCCCAGCTAGCATCGGCATAAGTGTGTTGTAGTAGAGGGCCAGTTTGAAAAGGTATACTAAGTTTCAATGCTCCTTTAATGTATCGTATATGGTGTTTGAGATTTTGATAATGGAGTTGAAGAGATTTTTGAAGATGTTGAGAAAGTTGACATTTACAGCAAATGCAACGTCCAGTTGGGTTAAAGTCTGATATTATAGTGAACCAACTAAATGCTTGTATAGATGTGGATTGGAGTAAGGTTCTTGAGATTTAGTGTTTATTTTGGTGGAGGAGATTTGTGGATTGGGAAGAGATTTACAATAACTCGTGCCTGCACAATGAACAATTTCCTTCGTGTAATTGGCTTGGTTAAGATGATAACCATATGAGGTATAACCGACAATCATATTGAAAAATGTGGTAACATAATCCATAAATTTCATGGAAAAAGTATGTTGTAAGTATTGCTGAAATTGTTGAATCAATCGTGAATTGTTCCCTATTAAAACGATGCCGTCCAAATAAAGCGATATATAAAGAATATGAGAGTTGTGATAGTAGATATTGAGTGATGAATCCACATTACTGACACTAAAATCAAATTTGATGATGTGATTAGTGAATGTGTGAAACCATTGCCTTGGCGTCTGTTTAAGAACACAACAATTTCTATAAAAGACATACATGAGAAGGGTATTAAGGATCTATGTGACCTTGAGGTTTTTACATATACATTGTTTCTTGAAGTGTCCCATGAAGAAATGCATTAGCTACATTCATTGTACGACTATCCACTTATGATGAAGAGTAATAATAAGAAGTAGTCAAATCGAAGGAAGCTTGGAAACCAAATCGAACATATATGTGTAGTTTAGACATTATTATTGTTGATATCCCAAGGCAACTAAACGAGCTTTGTATCTATGAAAAGTCCAATGAGCTTTTCTTTTGATTTGATTAGTGCATTTGTTTCAAGAATAGGTTGGTTGGTGGGATGGGGAATAAGTTTCCATGTTCTCTATTTTTGTAAGGCTTGAAATTCATTTAACTGGCTTATTTCTAATGTGAAAAATTGAGCAGTTTGCTTGTATGTGGTAGGTTCTGTTTGTGAATAGGAAGATATAAGAGATCAAATATTTTCTTGGGCTGTAGTGACCCAATTTTGGATTGACTTATCATGTGTGCTGGTTATGAATAAAGGTTTGAGTGGTAGGTAGGTGATTGATCAACTGAAAATATGTTGAGATTTTATGCCTATTCTATATTGATTTTGATGATATTGCACTTTAAAGAAATGTATTTTTGATGTTTTGTTGCAAGTATGTTGATTTATGGACATTGGAGCAAAAAGATGCAAAAATGAGTGAATTTCAAGCAAAAAGAACCAAAATAAGAAGATTTGACTTTGGGCGCCGACGACGAGATCGACGGCGTCGACGGTGGATTTTTCCCGAGAGTTCAGAAAAATATATTAGAAAGAAGGTCGCCGAAGGCGAGCTCGACCCCACCGACAACGAGCCTTAACAGATATGGTTAGTATTCTAGAAGCCCACCGACGGCTAGATCGATGCCGCCGACGGCGAGTATGTTGGTTCTCTCACGAGGTGCGTCGAATGTGGACAACTTTTGAAGGGATGCTTATGCAAGTCTTGGAAACTCTTCTACAACTTTAAAAGAAACAATTAGAGGTCGAAAAAGAGAGTGTCCACGAAGTCTAAGAGTGTGTTAGAGTATGTCTACTGTGTCCATTGTGTCTATTAGTGTTGGTGGTGCCAGTATTAGAGAGTTAGTTTAATTAGTGTTATTTGTGAAGAATTCTTCGAGAGATTGTAAGAGTGGAAGGAAAGTGAGCGATTTCTTCCTCCTTGCCGCTTCGAAGGAGAATTTTGTGTGCCGTAAAGAAAGGAAGAGATTCAGAGGAACATCAAGGAGTTTGCTTGGGGAGGAATTCGAGATAAGTTGTATTTACTTATTATAGTTTGTATAACTTTGCTTTTATATATGAAATCCAAGTTTTGTCATATCTTCTCCATGAGATCTGAGCAGTTTCTCAGTCTTTCTCCTTGTTTTGAAATTTTGCGAAATGGTGATTTGAATTAGTTGTGCCAAGAGAATGTTAAAGAAGTTGTGATAAACTTTTCACTTCAATCTTAATTTACTTTCAATCTGGGCAATTGATTTGTTAAAATATATTGATTTTTACAACTAAAGATAAGATTACATCCAAGATTCAGGGAGGTGAAAGTCCTTGAAAGTAGGGTGCAAATAAATAGGGAAATTTTATTTATCGGGCGTAGAATTGGAGATTTTAGAGTGACAGACTAAAATCCTCAATTCAGTCCTATCGTTTGGGTGTTGAAGTGTAGATGTTAGCTCTCAGGTGAGGGGAATGTGGGAGCTCCGAAGTGAGAGCCGATATCCTCCCAGCCTAGCCGCAGATTCAGTAACCAAGCATAGGATTAGTTAATGCTCTTTATGCCTATACCAAAGGGTAAAGAATAGGTATGATCCTATTTGGCACAACACGGTTTTAAACTAATTCTAATTATCCATTCACTTAAATTTCTTAACAAGGAGAAGGATTCTTGCTTATATATTGAACCTCACTTTATTAGTAAAAGTAGTTAATTGTTAGTAGAATTAGTTTATTAAAATTACATCTTATTTACGATTGCTTATTAGTGACAAAGAGACAATTTGAACTATAAGTTTGTGATTCTGAATTGGTTTCTATAGTCCTAGTTCGTAGCCTCTAAAATATTCCCTATGGGATCGATATCCAGGACTCCACTAGAGCCCTGTATTACTTGAGTGATACGTATACTTGCGTTGATAAGAGTAACTCTGTGATTACTGAATATATTTTACACTTTTATATCAAATTCTTGCAATATTAAACTTACACATAGTGCACGGAGTGGTTCAAGTTTTTGGCACCGTTGCCGGGGAATATAACATAATTAGAGTAACGGACAATTTAGGACTATTAGAAAACTTTTTAATAGAATTGCAACTTATTATCATATTTAGTTAACTGTTTTTCTGTGAACTGATTTCGAGTGTATGCGTAAATTTGGACCTGAAAATCTTATACCCTACGATTCAGAATTAGAACACACTATTAGGAAAATTGGAAAACAGAAAAAAGAACCTAGAAATCCTGAGACAATGGAAAATAATGTAAACAACCAAAGAATAGAAAATGAACATCAATCTAGACCTTTAAGAGATTACGCTAACCCTACATTAGATAAAATTCACTTAACTATCTAAAACCCTGATGTAGCTGCTAATTCATTTGAGCTTAAACCTGCAATTATCTAAATGATACAAAACAATCAATTCGGCGAAACTTCTAACAAAGATCCTAATTTACATTATGTGAGTTTTCTAGAACTTTGTGCTACTTTTAAATATGATGGATTTTCAAATGATGCTGTCAGACTTAGATTTTTTCCTTTTTCACTAAGAGAGAAGGCTAAGGCTTGGTTAAATTCGTTAGCACCTGGATCAATTAGAACTTGGGGGGAACTTTCACAAAAATTCTTATCGAAATATTTTCCACCATCTAAGGCTGCTAAGCTTAGAAATGATATCACATCTTTCAGTCAGTATGAGGGAGAATTGATATACGAATCTTGGGAAAGATTTAAAGATCTTCTTAGGAGATGTACTCATCATGTTTTACCAGATTGGTTAATTATTCAAACTTTTTATAATGGATTAGTAGGATCTCTTAGATCTATCATTGATGTTGCTGCTGGTGGATCACTAATGTCTAAACCTTTTGAAGAAGCTTATGCTTTAATCGAAGAAATGACTACCAATAATTTTCAATGGCCTGTTGAAAGGGTAAATCTTAAGAAAGTAGTCAGTATTCATGATTCAGATGCTTTAACGATGATAGTTTCTCAAATTGCTGCTCTTTCAAAGAAAATAAATCAATACGGAATGAATCGTTCTCAAACACCTCCAGTGTTAGAAGAAAATTCATTAGGACAAATTGTAGATACTCAATCTTCATATGAATCTTTAAATTTGATAAATAATAGACAAAATAACCCTTATTCAAACTACTATAATCCAGGTTGGAAGAATCATCCAAACTTTAATTGGAATAATCAAGGTAATGCTAATACTGTTAATTTTCAATGGGGGAACAATCCTGTAAACCCATTAGGAAATGTAAACAATCAGGGTAATTCCAATTATAGACCTTCTAATCCACCAAGTTTTTATAATAATTCACAATTTAAGGAGAAGAAGCTGTTTATGAAAGAACTAGTTTTGAATATGGGAAATCAATTACAAAATCAAGGAGCTGCTACTAAAAATATAGAAAACCAATTGGGCATATTGCTACTGCACTTAGCAATAGACCAGTTGGAACTTTGCGAAAACTACACTGTAAAACTCAATTTTCCCATTTTTCGGTGATCTTCTTCCTCTAGTCAAGGTCAAAACTTCAACTAGGCTTGCATAAACTCGAATCTGAAGCGGCTTTAAGACTAGAATGGCTTAGACTTTATCTTCTCTTGGTAAGAGCTCTACTTTAAACTGAAATTTTTTTATTTTCACTATGGATTTCTCCTACATTATGGAGATCCAAAATTTTGAAGTTTTTAAAGAAAACTTTAAGAGAATCCATGGTTTTAAGATTCTTACTCTTGAGATTGATTTTAGGAGTTTACTGCTTTGTTATTATGCATTTATATGGATTTATTTTCAATTTTATAGACATTCTTATGGCTGCAAAAATGAAGAAAAAATTGGATTTTGATGACAAAAAATTTATAAATGTGAGAGCACAATATTATTTTAACACCCAGCTCCTGACGAAAAATTTAATTCAAAAGCGAGCTTTTGAAAAACCAAGAGGTCTG
Source organism: Papilionanthe hookeriana x Papilionanthe teres (assembly GCA_022702705.1). Classification (NCBI taxonomy): domain Eukaryota; kingdom Viridiplantae; phylum Streptophyta; class Magnoliopsida; order Asparagales; family Orchidaceae; genus Papilionanthe; species Papilionanthe hookeriana x Papilionanthe teres. The sequence goes on along the minus strand of CM040424.1, from coordinate 95,995,244 downwards.
GTAGAAAGGTTGATTGTTGCTCGACAGTGGGAAACCTTCTGCTACTTCAAATCAGTAGCAGTGGCTAACATTGTAAGAGAATTTTATGCTAATTTTAAGAAGATCTCAGATGATCAGATTTTTGTTGGTGGAAAAATGGTGGATTTTACTCATGAATGGATTAATGCATTATATCAGTTAGAAGATACTTACATTTGTGAATATTCATCATTTAGTGCCACTGATTCAGCTTTGGATGTAATCATTGCTTATTTTTTATCTCACTTTTGTTGATGTCTAGTATTTCTTTAGAAGAGCCTAGGATCTAGCCATAGGACTTTCCTAGTGACTATCTTAGAAGACTAGTGATGGAAATCTTACCTCATAGAAATTCAAAACACTTCCTTGCTTCACTTGGAGTTTCAAATGCTTAAAGTCTAACCTCTAAGCACTTAGGAGGATGAGATTAAGCATAAGGAAACTCAAGAGGATTTTCCTATAGGATGGTCAAGCCTTAGGACTAACCCTAGGTGGTCTGGTCTGGGTCAGACTTTCACACACTCACACCTACTCTATGCTTTCACTCACTACCACAAACCTAAACCAAACTTGTCTACTTTTGATCCTCTGCTCTGTTTGGAAACTCAAGTGGGTAGTTCTCCAAGAACTTAGCCCTAGGCTAGGGCTTGGCTAGGACCAACATATGGAGGATCCAAAATGGGACTTTTCTTTGGTCCATGGCTCAAATAAGCTGACATCATGATCAACATTCTTAATACATCCCAATTTTATAAAAAATCTAAACTTTGACCCATTTAATACAAACTTTCCTTAAATTAACAAATCGCCCCTATAACCCTAATTTTTGACCAAATTCCAAAAAATTGCCCAAATAACCTAATTTTCTTAAAAAATCATTTCAAATTGTTCTCCATCATCAAAATTAACCAAAATCCACCAAAATACCCAAAATTCTCAAACTATCCCCAAATTAGCCAAAATTACTGAAATGCCCATAGTATTCCAAAAATTTCAAAAACTTCCAAAGATTCTAAAATCATCCCAAATGTCCACAAAATCAATTTGAATCGCTTCATTGAACCTAATTTAATCAAATTAACCCTTTTGACCAAAAGCCCCAAATTGCTCATTTAAACCCAAAATACCCAAATCACATCCAATGTCCAGCAAATTGACCCTAATCCTTCCCAATTCCAATCCTAAACTCAAATTCACCATGTATAAATCCAATTCAACCCAAATCCAAGTCCAATTGAACAAATTTCCAAGCCTAATTTCATCCAAACTAAAAAGCCCCAATTTTGGCCATGTGACCCAAATCCCCAAAATTGAAACACATGATCAAGTCAATTTCCCCAATTTTGAATTTTAAACTCTTCATAACATCCATATAAACTAAATTGATCCACCAATTGACTGTAATTTGAACCCAAGCCTAACCCAAATCTACCCAAGTTAAAATCCCCAAATTTGCCCCAAATGTGCCACATGCCCAAATGTCACCAAGTTGAATGTCCTAACCCCAAAATTTCTACCCAATTTCTGTCTGAATCTCTTCATGAAAATCACCCACATCAAATTAAACCATCAATTCAACCCAAACCAAGCTCTAGCCTAACCCAAACCCAAGTCTTATCCAAGTTAGCCTAAATTAACCAAATGTCCAAATTCTACCAAATTCACCTTCCAAACCAACTCAAAATCATTCTAGTCCTTTTCTAAAACCTTTGTGACAATCATACACATCATTTTGAACAATAAATTGGACTTAACCCAAGCTTAAACCTAACCTAGCCCAACTTGAACCCAAATGACCCAATGTTGAACCTAAGACCCAAGTTCACCTAAACCTAGCCAAATGGACTAAGCCAAGCCCACCACAGCCAGCATTTAGACCCTAGGAGCCACCCTAGATCTACTTAGCCCAACTTAGTTGAGCCATGGACCAAAGGTCCCCAAAATTAGGGGATTTCTTTCCTAAAATGCCTAAGCCAAAGGGATCTTTGTGAAAATCCATCACTAACTCAATTAATTACCTTAAAGGTCTGACCACTGGCTCACCTGAACACCTAACAACCTCTCCTGGCTCAACGGAGTAGCCCAAACTGAGAGCCACCCCACTTGAAATCAAATCCAATTTGACCCAGCCTATGTGTCGAGTCTTAATTGGCCATTTGCACCGCTTAGCTCTCCACCTCAGCAACTCAGTGAACCTAAATTGACCCCTCGAGCTCAGCCAAACTGCCATGGTTATAAATAGAGCTCTTCATGACCAAAGGAAAGAGTTTTGAAATCATTGGGAACTCTGCCAAAATCTCACCAGAGCTCCTCTATACCTTCTGTAATGCAAGTCGACTGTCTTGAGCCACCCAAAACCACTGCCCTGAGTCAATTTCTCAGGCCATTTCCTTGCCGAAAACAGGAAACATTTCACCACAACTCCACACTCAACCAAAATCCAATTACTTGTGTCCACACCATCACCATACGGAGAGAAGAAAATCCCTTCACTAAAGCCCCATCACAGAGGCTCTCCAATCCAGACTTCTTTCGGTCCCAGAATTTCCACCTGATCGAGTTTTTGTGCAGACCAAAGGAGAGCTCAAAATGATGCATACAGGAGCTGCGCAAGGTCACCACGAACATGTCGAACACTTCTGATTGAGGCCTCACGTCTTAGACTATGGTGAAGAAATCTTCCCCTAACACGAGCCTTACTTGATTATACATACATATACACTGTATTTCATACCATATAAACGATATAGATATTTTCTTCTAGGTCAGATGAGTCGATAGAAACAAACCGTACTTGATTTGGATGAGTCTAGCTCGAGATCTTAGTGTTTGAAGGTGGACTGCTCTCGAGATGAACCAGTCATGGATGATGAATGAGTACAGTTGGATTGTACGTATATTCAGTGGGCGACTCTGATTGCGTCGGACGAGAGATTAATGCATAAAGCGTGGTTCGAGTCAACTCCCACGTGGACAGCGACGTTGAATGGAGCACGCCGTGTAGTATTTCGGTGCTGTCGAGGATTGCGTGGCGCCGCAGTGGGTAAATAGAAAAATAGGTTTTCCGAATTATTTAATTCAATTAACCTTAAAAAATGCATAACTTGGTATATAAAATCACAAAAATAACATAAAAATACCCTAATACTCAGTGAACAAAGGAGAATAATGTGGAAATAAATTCAAAGTTATTTGACTTGTGTTTTATTTTTAATTAATGAAATACAATAAATCTTATTTTAGACATAATCACTCTAAGAATTTCACCATGGTATGAGGTTTGAAGGGCTTAAAGGTTTTGTGGTTAGGGATCTTCTCTGATTTTTCCAAGGTAAGGGGGCATCTCTAACCAGAGATCCCTAATTTTTAAGTTAATCCATTTTGTTTTGATATAAAAATCATAATAATTAAAATTTTAATCAGAAAAATACAACACTTATTATGGTAGGTTCAAGGTGGTTAGAGGACCCTAAGAAAAATATAATATGAGTTTAAATAATTAAGAATGACACTAACGGAAATTAAATCATTAAAATTTTTTAAAAATTAAATAATTAAAATAAAATTGTAAAATTCACAAAAATGACTCTCTACTGTTAAAAACCAATAGAGGGGATCCCATAAAAAATTGAAGTTAATTGGAATTAATTTGCCCACTAAAATGGATTTTTCAAGTTAAATGACATTTTGACATTAAAATAATTATAATAATTAAAATATAAGTAAAAAAATCATAAAATTGGATTTGGGAGCTTCTAATAACTAGAGGAACTTAAGAAAAATAAAATTGGAATTAAAAAATATATTTCACTTTTAAACCTATTTTTAATATTCAAATAATTTAAAAATATTTAAAAATGGTAAAAATTACAAAAATATTAAAATTCACCAAAATATCACATTTTGTCTTCTGATCACTTAGGAGCAATAAAAATTATTTTCCTAATTTTCTAAGTGAATATATTAATTTTTAAAAGCTTAAAATGAATTTTTAAAGGGTAAAAATGAATTTTCCTTAATTTTCCACTAAAATAATTTTTATAATTAAAATATAAATCACAAAAATATGAAATTTTTTTTTCTCTTTCTCTAGACTCGAAGAGATTTAAAAAAAAAATATAAAACTTAATTTTTCACTTAAATAATAGTTTATATTTAATTAACACTCAAAACAAACAAATAATTCTAGTAATTAAATTAAAACTCAACAAATCATGAAAATTTGTCTAGGTTTTCCTTTGATCTAGATGAACCTCCACTAAATGTTTTAAGGGTAGATAGTTTACTTTGGCTAAGTTATTAAATTAAAATTGAAAATCGGTATTTTACATTAAAATAATTATAAAAATTAAATTAAAATTCGAAAAATCACATTTTCTCCTCTCATGTTTTAATTGACCCGTGTATTGGGTAACATAAAAATTTCAAAGTCATTTGAGTTGAATTTAATGAATTATGAAATGATAGTCCTTTAGGGGCAAAATTGTAATTATGAAATTTAAGCCTTAATTAATTATTTATGACTAACAAAGGGAAATAGGTAAAAAACGATCATAATTGATATATATAGAAGATTGAAATGTGAGGGACTTAATCTCAAACATTTTCCACTAAAAAGGTAAAATTGTAATTTCCTGAATGATTATGATTTGGAAGAAAATTAAAATTAAATGATTCAAAGGTGAGGGGTTTAACTTCGAAAGATAATAGTTCACCAATTTAGAACCCCTAGTCAATGATGAAATGATAATTGAATATTTGATAATGATTAAAGGTATCACATAACTTAGTTTTCTTAAAATTACAAATCCACACATTAAGTCTTAAGGGCTTAGTGGCTAATCAAATATTAGTCGTCCTAACTGATGGTTTATACCATCAGTTATATATGCATTAAGTTACTGACGAGGATTCGACAGATATTGCTTTGATACACACTATTGACTAACCGTGGTCTCCTCGTTGGTCAATAATCCGACACACACTCAACACTGAACCGATGGAACACCTGCGTCATAAAAACGATTGCTGTGATACTTTTCTGACGGTTGGTCAGTTGCTAATTTCTGATGGCCTCCTTGTCAATTTATAAACTGACATACCCTCGATACTAAACCGACGGAACACCTACATCATAAAAACGACAGTCATGATACTTTCTGACGGTTAACCAGTTGCTAATTTTCGATGATGTGCTTATCAGTTAACAAAATCGATAATAACCGATGGTGGTCGTGCTTTCTAAATTGTTCAAAGGCGACGATTACTTTGTTTCAGTAAGATGTCGGTAAATCAATACCATCAAAAGTTCTGTCGTTTAAAAAATTACTCACAAGCATTATAGCTACGACCAAAATGTTTAGGGCGACGTTTATTTGTTAATAACCGAAGAAATTAGGCCATCAGAAATGGACAACATTTCTGCAATGCGCCCACGCACATACACACAAATACATGTTTAATTTTGATGAGGTATATAATAGAGCTTGCTAGCAATCACAACTCTTAAGGGTTAGGATAAATATTTATAGCATGACAAATTTCGAGTATATATAAAAGTTTTTCTAACTAGAGAATAGATAGCTTGCATAATATATATGATGTCTTAAGAATAGAGTATATACTATAGACATGATTTTAATTGTTTTGCTTAGGTGTCTTCATATGGATGTTTAAGGTTGTATCTTTGGTTACATATTATTAAAATATTTAATTCTCCTTATTTGTATACATTCCTTATACTGTGTACTAAGAATTGTAAGTTCTACATCATTGTAATAAATCATTTAAAAATTATCCATCTAGAGATCTTAATTTTCTTTTATTGATTTAAGATTGGGAATGAATGTTGAATCACATGACTATTGTTACTGATAGAGTGACGAATTCGGTTGGGTCAATTACTTTTGTGGTTAAGTATAATAAATCTCCATAACTTAGGTTGATGGACTCGTGGAATTTTGGCCGAAGTTAATCATTTTTTTTTTTTTGGGCTCTTTACTTATAAATGTCACATTTTTTTTATCTTATTGTACTTTATTTTGATTTTTTTTCTGATTTAATAATAAATGTTCATATATTTTTTATATGAGAGATACTTATCTCACTTAGTTATACAGATTCTCCCTCTGCCTTATGGATGACTTTATTTGAAAGCAGAGATTATCTTATTAGGATATTTGTTTTTGAATTATGTTAGTTCCTGACCAAATAAATAAAAATATTGCAAGTATGCTATATGTAATTAAGAGTGTCTCTTGCAGGTGTCCTCTAATGTAATTAGCTTTAGGGAGCTAATCACACTCAAATTCTCATTTTTTATTCTACCTTAGCCTCTCATGAGCATTATATATATATATATATATATATATATATATATATATATATATATATATATATATATATATATATATATATATATATATGAGTTTTCATATATTTGTTTAGTCTTACTTCATGGACTTCTTCTTCCCATGAAATTTCACATATGAGAAGAATAACTTCATATCATTATATATATATATATATATATATATATATATATATATATATATATATATAAGATTGATCAACAGTTGGAGACCGCCGATCAACCTTTATAGGTTAAAGCGATCGAGGAGCGGACTCGACTCCGGTCCGGTGTGCTTATTCGAATCCTCCCGTCATTGGTGGAATTCGAACCCTTAACCCGAGGGAATTACACCAGCAGCTGCAACCAATGAGCCAAGGTTTTCAAGCGCAAGTGCGCGCGCGCACGCGCACACACACACATATATATATTCATTAAACATGGAGTAGATCAGTGGGAACATAAAATTATTTGTAAATTAAATAAAACATAGAATATACAATAATTAAAAAATAAATAACAAATCATGACTAAATTTTGTATGAAATTACTATACATAATATTGGAATTGAAATCTCTTTCTAAACCAGCAACAATTTTGACAGGAAAATTTTAGCTTATTCTAAACCCATAAAAAATGTATGTGCCCGAATTAAAAAGATGACTCAACAAAAGGGTGCGCTATTCATGTGAGCAGAGAAACAATAGATTCATACCAAACATCTCGGTTTGAAATCATAATAAAATAATTGAAGAATATATTACAAAAATGAGTCAATTAGGGTTTCACTTTGTAAGATAAAGACAATGAATGAACAATTATTATTTTTTTATTTTTTCAAAAAGAATATGCCGGGACATGAGGTCCCCAACCCACTCTATTGACTTAACCCCCGCTAGGTTTGTGGGCGACCAGCTGTGCAAATAATTCAAGTCCTAACTTAAGACGACACAGCGCCACCAAAAGATTCGAACCTGTGACCTGAGGGAACTTACGACCTTAAAAAAGACTGCTCAACTAACAACTCACGGGATGCGTTTGAATTGAGGGTTTAGGGTCTCTGAATTTGTATAGAAAAGTCTTCCACGTTTAGTATAAAATGTTTGGTGATGTAAATGGTTTGCCACATTTAAAGAGAAATTTTTGGTTTGTTTGGGTTTTAATATTTATGTGAGAATGAAGACATATTCAATTTTTCTTACGCAAATCACCTGATTTGTTTGCCACAGGTCAGCTTTGTGGCTTAATTAATCATACAGAAAAAAAAAAAAAAAAAAAAAGCAAATCCCCATATATATGTGGTGGAAACGATTATCATCGGGGCTATGCTTTTCTCCAGAAGTACCTTACGCATTAACTTTTTCGGAAATTTACATACATACCACACAATTTTTATGTATTTACATATCTACCAAGATAATTTTTTTTAAATTTATATTTATAATATTTTTGTGCTAAAATAAAATTCATAAGAGGTGTATTTCACTTCTAAAATTAAACAAAAAAGAGATTTTTAATTTGATATTAGAAATTTGAATGGTATACATGCCAATATGAAAATCTAGGTATCAGACATGTAAATACATAAGAATTATGTGGTATGTATGTAAATGTCCCAAACTTTTCCCTTACGCATAGCATTGAGATTGGTGCCAAGATTGACCCCATGTCGCCATGAAAAGTTTCTTGTAGTACATTATTCATCAATTGATGGCATGAATATTAGAATACAGAGATTAAAGTCCTTAATCAAGATTAATCAGCCGATTTTTTTTAAGATCATATGACGATATACTAAATAAAGTTTTATTAATTATGGTCAACTAGTTTAAAATATTAATGTAATAAATAGTAAGATATTGATGGACTTATTAATTAATCTTAGGAGAAGTGGATTATTTACATTTGTGCGGCTTTTCGGTTGAGACGGCCAAGTCATCGGAACCCGCCCCAATTGGCAACTCTTACAAATTGCTTGCGTTCTTATGACGAAATCCTACAATTTAAAACTAATTTTTATTTAAAGAATATAGCTATCGTTTTATCATTTTTTTTTAATTTTTTTATTTCTTTATTCCAATTATTATGAATTTATTTCTTATAAATGCCCCAACTTCTAAGATAGTTTCATATGTTAATATAACTCATATTTTATTATTATTATTTTTTTAATTTTGTATTTATTAATATAGAAATGTGAATACATAAGAGTTTATTATTCATTTATTATTTTAAAAATTTGGATATCATAATGTAAATGAAAATATAGATGTTTAGATGTTAGATATGTAAATACATAAGAGTTTTGCGGTATATATGTAAAATGCGCTTAGCGGTTTAGTTTATGTGTTTCTGAATTGTTTAAGTTATAGATTAATAAAAAATATGTCATCTCTCTACCTTGACCGTCATTAAGCTTTTCGTTTCGTATCCCACAAAAGAACAATGAAATCCGATCTATTTTTCAAATAAAATATCCCCAAAAGAAATCAATATCATACTTCAGTTTCGTTTTGCGAAAAAACAAGATAAAGCCTTATCTTTTTAAATTTAAACTATCGCAATTGTAATTTACATGTCTCAAACTGTTGACTCTGTCTGATCCTTTTTTCGTTCCTCCATGGTTATGTAATGAAAAGAGTTTTGATTTTGGCTACGTTTTGACTATTTCTGGTGATAACATAACTGGTGACAATCAACTTCCATGAAAAAGAAATTTGGTAGCGGGGATATAATTTTGTACGTACAAAACATCTTTATATATATATATAAAAAAAAAGATAATGTATTCTTCACACATGACATTAATAAACACTGAATAAAATAATTCTGCATAGAAAAATTAAGATAATTAATGCAATGAAAATGGGTCAGAATACATTGACCTAAATTATCATCTCGATGGCTTAAATATATTTTATGTGGCATTGAAAAAATGTGTCATATGACTTAAATTTCCCTAACTGATTGCACAAGTCACGCCAATTCAATGATTGTCATCAGGAAGACGAAGAAAGAGAGAATCCCATAGTGAAAAAGGAAGAAAACCCAAATATCTTGATGACAAAGAATGCCCTCCATGAAGAAACATTATGAGAACAAAGATGATTGGAGATGACTTCATTTTGCTCTGCGTTTGCATGCATCAGTTTTGATATCTTTGTCTACATTTTGTCAAAATTATATTTTTACCCTTATAAATTTTAAAAAAAGTTGATTTTTTTTTATTATTATTAAAGTCAACAGGGATTATGTTTATGAGGTCTATATGTAAAATATTAACAGGACTTAGTTGTGATCTTGTTAGCCCTAGCAAATTATAAAGACTCAAAGTCAAACAATTATGGATGATGTGTGTCGTACAAGTATGTTAATTTCAAAAATATTTTATTTTCTTTATTCAAGTTGCTTGCGGCACTAGATAAATTATGCAAATTCCTAAAAGAAGAACACATTCATATAAATAAATATGAATCTCAAAAGAATCCAATGGACTCGAAAGACGTGAAATCACAATATGGGACCCATTGAAAAAGTAGCCCGCGCGGGGCTTGAATAGCTGGTCGTCAGCTCAAGACAGTCGACTCTGACAACCAAAGGAAATAAAGTGACTGGCATCAGGAGCTGAGCAGCTGAAGCCGGCAAGGACATTCTGGAACTAGTGTTAACCGTCCACGTCCACCAGACAATTTCTACAGCAGGTGGGACATGAATATCCGTCCCACTTCGCAGGGTTATCTGGTCAACAACACCCGCATTGCTAACCGACCGGATGATCCCCCTAGAACAGTCTTATTAATACATTATATTCTTTTTTCTCTCTCCTGTTTAGCGCTCGATTGATTTAGATTCAACATCCTAAAAAGTGCTAAGCTTGGAGTCATGTTGCCAAGAATTAAGAGCACACATGGGAGAAGGAACTCAAATATGAGATGTGTCAAATATGGATTAGACTAGGGAATTCATATAGCAACAAATTCAGTTGTAAGAGACCAGTTAATTGGCCAGGTGGTGGAGCTGACTCAAGCAATGCTATGAGGAAGGGATCAAGTTTCTTGGGGAGAAAAACCTCTGGATAAGGAGCCTGAACCTCAAGGATACTGAGCGCTTTGGAGTCAAAGAGATTCACAGACTCCCTGTACCATACAGTTTTGAGTTTGCAATAGTAAATAGAAAGTGGTATGGGTGCACGGCCCATCACCAATCGAAGAATGCAATCTCTCGGCAGATTTCTGATGATGAACCACTCGAGAAGTTTAAGATTCATGCACTAGAATCATACAAGGGTCAGAACGACCCGACTGATTATATTGCCTTTTTGGAGTTAGTCGTCTACCTTCTGAGGATTTCTGACACAATGAAATGTCGACTATTCTTTGCCACACTGAGAGAGTCTGCCTTCAGGTGGCTCAATAATTTTCCTGTAGTAGTGATCAACTCCTTTATCAATTTCAGAAGGATATTCCTGACACAGTTCTCAGCACCCAAAGGCTCCATAAGAGAGCACAAGCTTATGGCAGGTTAAATAAAGACATAATGAAAGCTTATGTTCTTATATCATGGGATCCTAGAAGGAGATGCTGGAAGTGCAAGACTTAGAGACCAGAGTGGCACACACTGTTTTAACCCAATAGTTGAGAGGAGAAAGATTCTGATATAACATCAGCTTGATGGAGTCGTAGAACTTGGCCGAGCTACTGAAGATGGCCAACAAACACATGACTATCGAAGAAAATATCATCAACCACTACCATAAGACCAATTTCTCAGACCACCATCCATAGAGGAGAGCCACATGGGAGAATAGGTTGAGACAAAATGATAGCCCACGCCCTTCCATCCATCCCTGCTACGAAGATAATCGATAGTCTTGAGATAATTGAGGGGTCAAACATAATCATTACCCCAGACGACATACAAGGAACCATGACAAGATCATAGCTTTGAGGGTCTCATTGGACAAGATTGTGGAGGACATTTAGAATAAGGAGTATTTTGTGAAAGCTCCACATATGAAAACTAGATCTTTTCTCTGGGATCCGAATAAGTATTGTTAGTACAATGGGGACTACCGTCACGACACAAAGGAATTTAGGATCCACCGTTACCTGGTCAAAGAACTGATATGAGCTTGGAAGCTCAAAGAATTCATAGCACCCAAGACAACTACCAGGAGGCGGAGAAAGGCTCCAGTCTAAGACATCTTTGACGAGTAAGTCAAGGCAAACGCTATCCATACTGTGGGGGTTGTACCGGCAATCCTGAGGGAGATGGGCATTATTCTAAACTAGCTAGCCAAAAAAGGATCAAATTGGGAGAATTGTGTGTAGTCGTGGTAATACCTAGGTGAAGTCCCCATCCACTAATTGGTTTTGTGGACTCTAACCTACCCACGATGGTGAACCCCTTCAACGATGTCATCTTCATCACTGCCCTGATAGAGGACTAGCATATAGGTAGAGTCCTAGTTGACAACAGTAGTTTCATGAACATCCTATTAAAATCAGCACTTTGGATTCAAAAAGATTCACAGACTCCCTATACCAGACAGTGTTGAGTCTGCAACAGTAAATAGATAGTGGTATGGGTGCACTGAAGCCCATCACTAATCAAAGAATGCATTTTCTCGGCAGATTTTTGACTATGAACCACTCGAGAAGTTTAAGATTCATGCACTAGAATCATAAAAGGGTCGGAACGGCCCGACTGATCATATTTCCTTTTTTAAGTCAGCCATCTGCCTTATGAGAATTTCTGACGCAATGAAATGTCGACTATTCTATGCCACACTGAGCGAATCTGCCCTCAAGTAGTTCAATAATTTTCCTATAGTAGTTGTTGACCTCATTTTTGATGAGGTCTTCTCTTCTTTTCTTTAGTACTTAGGATCTAGCCTTAGGCTTTTCCTTTGATTATCTTAGAGGACTAGAATTGGGATCTACCATCTAGAATTTCAAACCACTTCTTAACTCCCTGCAAACTCCACAAACTTGACTGTAGACCCCTAATCACCTAGAGGGTTGAAATCAAGTATGAAAGTTTAAAGGATGAGTTCCTATAGGACTCTTTGGCCTTAGGACCGCCACAGGTGGCTCAGTGCAGTGAAGGGTTGACTTACACACACACTACACCTATACACTACACTTTCACACACCTCCTAAAAACACACCCATACCCGATTTGACCTCTCGACTCATGCGAGGTGATTCACATGGATGGTCCTTAACCCCTAAGCCCTTGGCTAAGAGGGTTAGGAACAACATAGTGGGTGCCTCAAATGAGTCCCTTCATGGCTCGTGTGGGCTTGATATGGCTTCATGGCTCAACCAAAATGATTTCATTCCACTTACAATTACCCAATCTTCAATTTTCCAAATTTTTAATTTTTGACCCCCGGGACTCTACACCCGCCTAACCTACCAAATGCCCTTGAA